>JAYKKM010000266.1:1092500-1512287 GCA_035772405.1 Chrysogorgia sp. JL179-B06
TGGCTGTTGAAATGCCAGCTACGCTAGATGCAAGTTTGTCCATGAGCATTGAGTATACAGGAAGAATTTTCCAGGTGGATCTTTTGGAAGACGTTTTGCCAATATTTCAGAATAATTAAACTGAAATTAAATTTGTCCGAATGAACATTATTTTGAGCTGTTGCCAGTGTTGGGACACTGGGATTTTGCCAGTAATCCTGTGATTATGTTCAATTCAACTTAACACTATAGCCCAGCATTAGCCACTAGAGTAAAATATCTAGGTATTATAACCAGAGTAAAATATCTAAAGACAGCTTGTACAGTATAAGCCATGCAGGGGCTTATATACATTTGGAATAACCCGAGTATTAGTAAATTTGTGGGCTTTACGGTATTTCACGGGTTTTTTATACAATAATAAATAATATGAATGGGTGCAAAACATGATCTGTACACCAAATACATGTACATTACCTTCACTTCTCATGAATTCACGATAGAACACGTTGGCCCCTGACAGCTTACGCCGTTTTCGTGGAGGTTGGTTGGACGGAACAATCTTCTCCGATTCATCCTGTTGCAGTTCAGGTTGAACACCATGCGGAATACCACCTTTTCTACCGTTTGCAGCTTTCCTGTTTTGGTTACTTATGTAATTCTGTAAAAGAATTATATAATATCTATTATCTGCATCAGCGCATTCAGATAATTACTTTATAGTCCTTGGTATTAAACGTGTAAATATGTCTTGCTATCACTTGCTGCGTCCAACACCACCATTTCTTATTAAAGAGCGAATAATATGTACCTTAACTTTTTCTGTTGGCACACCAATCTCTTCGGCCAGCAAGGAAATTCGCGAATCACTTTTTTTCCCAGTTGATCGCAAACCAGATGCCCATGCTTGCTCTAAACGAGAACTTTGAGAACTCGTAAAAGCAAATCTTCCTGCTCCAGACATTAAAAAAGATTAAAAATTGTTTAAGAACAAGTTTTCTAAATTCCGACGACGGCTTGAGAGAACAGAGAAGGACTTTCAAATGAACATTAATTTACGTATCGCGCCAGCATTATAATATGAAGCGGTTGTATGTGTGAAGGGACTAGAGGGGATCCTTTTACCCAGTATATATACTGGCGCGGCCAATGATTTCGTCAGGCAGAAATTTTTTTTGGGATCACTTGCCATGGGAAGCAATCTGATTGGTTACCGGAAACAACTTTTATCCTAACCCTAACCCTAAATAACCCATCCTAACCCTAACCCTAACCCCCCGCCTAGCGAGTTTTCTAACCCTAACCCCCCGTATTTTAATAATATAATTTTGCTTGCCTTTCTAAAGGTATACTGGTAAGTAAAGTATCAACATTTGGTATCAACATTTGGTATATCAACATCTGGTATCAACATTTGGTATATGTTGCTTTACTATAAATATTGTACATAATTGTTATTCTTATCTCAGGAATGCTTTTCATGCTATAAGGCGGCTAAGGCCTTTTCGG
The DNA here is from genome assembly GCA_035772405.1 of Chrysogorgia sp. JL179-B06. Classification (NCBI taxonomy): domain Eukaryota; kingdom Metazoa; phylum Cnidaria; class Anthozoa; order Scleralcyonacea; family Chrysogorgiidae; genus Chrysogorgia; species Chrysogorgia sp. JL179-B06. The sequence goes on from JAYKKM010000266.1 coordinate 1,093,989, forward strand.
TATGCCATGGTTGGAGCCTTGAAGGTTCAATTCCTAGTGCATACTATTAAAAGAGGATTAAATACTATTAAAAGAGGATTTTAGAGTCGAACAAGTTAACAAAGTAATATGCTTGCAGAATTGATTGGTAATTAATCATTGGTCATGTAATCTCAAAACAAATTAATAAAGTGCATTTAATATACACTGCATTTATGCAACATTTAATTAAGAAATACAGGTACATTACCACATATAAATCACCTGCGGTTGGGATGTAAATGATTAGATACCAATTATAAACATTAAGACTATCATAATACTTGTTCATGATCAACACATTTTATAAGCCAGAGTATGTACATGCAAGTGCATATGTTTATATTACAATTGTGCATATGTTTATATTATTATGGTGGAGTACTAGAGTCCAGATACTACCTACCATTTTTATTTAGGAATACAATTTAATCTGAAAATACTAAAAATAATACACTTGTTTCACTTTGAATAACACACATTTAATAACACACTTGAATAACATACTTGTTTTACATACATTCGCTGTATATAAACGCTCGATATAAACACATATTTCGTCTCTCAGACAGAATTTAGAAAACCAAAATGTTGACAGAAATGCCCGTTCCAACAGTTTAAAAAACAGTTTAAAATGGCGAACTACGCACAGTGAAAGAAAATTCGTAAGCAGAATCGCAACAATAGAGGTATATCACGCTCTCTTCAGCAAAAATTCCAGCCTGACATCCTTGAGTATCAAAAGCGTCCATCTTCGGGAGATGTTACCAGTCAGGTCGCTTAGCGCAAAATTTAGGCCTTATCGTTACAGGAGTGACAAAAGTACCAAAATTGGTATGAAGATTCCTTAGGGTCTACTTAACAAAGTTAGCCTGGGTGCCCACGAAAATTCGACGTTCTTCTTGGTAAACGGGGGATTAAAAAAAATTACGTATTGCCGAAGTGCCTGGTTACCAAGCCAATTTCTGTGCAGAGTTTTAGCATAAACTGGTAAAATAATAGCAGAAACTTAACAGATATTGTATTGGAGTCGGTTGGTGCTGTTTTGGAAATGTTAAAAGATATTTTGAATTACTCAGCCTGAAATATTAGAGTGTTCCAGAACTTCGACAAACAAAGAAAAGTTTCGTTCTCTGTGGGCACGAACAAAAATGAGTATAAGAGTCTCATATCTCATGATTGTCTCCCAGAACAGAAATGTAGGACTCCTATGTCGCATTTCGTCAGCCCATGTGGCCATCGTAACGTCATCTCCAGCATAATGAGAGAAGGCCTCTTGCTTTAGGTTGTGAAGTGCCATAAGTGTGACTTGATGGGCGTGCCTGATGTGAGGAATAGCGGGGTTCGACGAATAAAAGGAGGAAATACACAAATATATTCAATACTTTATTCACAAAAACATACACAAAAACCATGCTCTTTTCTGAGCCCGCGTAAAGGTACGTTTACACACAACGATTAATCGGGCCGATTTCTGGTTTAGCTGGATGTTAAGTGGAGAAACAGTCAGCGGAGTGTCCCGTGGGCTCATTTATCTTGGCGTCTTCCTGTCTCTCATTACTTAACATGCATTTAAACCAGAAATCGGGCCGATTAATCGCAGTGTGTAAACGTACCTTAAAATAGGAATACCGGTGATGCGGGTTTATGTGTCATTACACGAAGTTCTTCACATCCTCCGGGGGTTGCCCACTTAGACAGCTGTGTAGTTGCTCTTCTAGCAGCTACTCTCTTGGGTCGTTGTTCAATTTCAACTGTTCTTGGCTGATATGGAGTTGCTTCTTGAGGTTCGATGGCTGCAGTAGATCCGGATGAAGTATCGGCAGTAATTTCAAGAGGACAGCATGAGGTCTTCTATTAGAGCGAGTTTCCAGTTCATTATTGGACAATCGTCATGGACCAACACTATCTCACCGCTACGTATTGGTTGACCTGTTGTCGCCTGTCGTTTTATGAAATTCTGTGAGAGATCTCAGGTAGTCCTCCCATCGAGACCAAAAATGTTGGAGTAATAGTGCTTGAGTTTTGGCATGCCCTTTCAATTGTGAGGGGAATCCGAAGTGATGATCGCTAATCTCGTAGTCATCTACATGTGCGTAAGGAAGGGAGGTGATGCGTCGTCCATAAATTAGCTGGGAAGGTGTGAGGGGTTCCTCGTCTCGGATGTCGGAAGATAGGTAGGTGAGGGGTCGATCATTCAACATGGCTTCAATTTCGACGATGATTGTCTGGAGACTCGAAAGGCTGACGTGAGACGTCCTAATACCTTCTTGAGGGCTCTCTTTGTAAGACCAATAAGTCTCTCTACTTTCTGCTGGCGAATCTGCGGAAGGCTTGAAGAAAGGTATCTTCGCTGAGATCTTGAACTACTTCGAAATGTACTGCTCGGGTAGCTGCGCACGTAAATAAGAAAATTTGGAAGGCTTGAAGAAAGGTATCTTCGCTGAGATCTTGAACTACTTCGAAATGTACTACTCGGGTAGCTGCGCACGTAAATAAGCAAATGTAAATTTTGTTCTCCTTTGTAGTTGTTTGTACGTAAAGTGCACCGGTGAAGTCTACTCCGGTGACTGTAAACGGTGTAGTTTCTTGTAGACGTAACTTCGGTAAGGGTGCAGGATCTGGAATAGTGTACGGTTTTCCGCCATGTTTTCGACAGGTGACACATTTGCGCAGTAATTTCTTTGTGACTTGTCTACCAGTCGGTATCCAAAATTTCTGACGAATTGGCTGTTAGCTTCAAATTCACGCCAGAATGAAGTTGATTGATGTGGGCGACTGGGCGGAGTAAATGGAACGAGCTTGGTAAATGGGTGGTTCGCTGGTAGGAGTGGAAATTTTGCGGATTCGTTGATAGGGGTATTGGCGTTTGGCGGCGGTGTCTCTACTTCCTCAGTTATCTGATGAAACTGGGTTAGCAGAGCTGCAGTTGGCGACGAAATACATGTAGGCCAATGGTCGTTAGGTAACGTAAGCCATGGTGAGCTATTGCGCCACAGAGTTGACGATTGCATCTAGGAGCACCTGCACCGCGTGTTAATACATCAGCTGGATTCTCGTTTGTGGGGCAGTATTGCCAGGCGTTGGAAGGAAACAGAGCTTTGATGCGGTTGGCAACAAATTATTTGAGTTGTTTGTTACTGACCTCGAGATCTTCGAAGCGTGTCTTGATTGCGTTGTGGACAAACGAAGCAATCTGGCACCTATTAGTGCTGCCATTAGCTCCAGTTGGGGTAGAGTTAATTTCTTGACAGGGGCAACACGTGTTTTCGCTATGACATGTGAGGTTATGCCACTGCGTCATATGCCTTGGTCTTGTATCTTGCAGAACATCGTTTACAAAACATAAAATAAAGTTAAAAGTTTTGTTTCTAAGTATTATTCTAAATTACATATGTTTCTTTCTAGCTTTTTATGCCTAAATCAAGTTACATTATTGTACTTACAGTTTTAATAACGCTGCATTCTCACAACCAGCTTTGACGATCGTGGCCGCCATCTTGGAATTGACCGAGTGGAGACTGGACACTAGAACTCTAATAAATTCTGCATTTCTTGGCCATTATAATGATCATTTTATATATTTTTAACGATAACAATTGAAAACATCACGGAGAACGTTATTATAAGTTGAAAACATCACGTTACAATTGACTTAATCTGCAAACTATCAAACAACAAACCACACCACAGGTAGCCCAATTCGTGAGTTTATTAAAAATACCCTAAAAGTGGGTACCCGATAAAATTTCCGTGGGCACCCAGGCTAACTTTGTTAAGTAGACCCTAAGGAGGTTTCATACCAATTTTGGTGCTTTTGTCGCTCAAACAAGCCCGCTAACCGTGATCCTTTGCGCGTTGCTGTCCAACCTCAGGAGGCTCGGTGACCCATCACCCGATTCGCACCTGATTACACGTATATTAACAAGGTTTCATTGGATATCATTACGCGCTTATAAGCGTGAATGATGAATATTGAATACCCTTGCTCAGCGGATTCCAATGTCAATTTATTTTCAAGCGCGACAAAGCTTACTGCTCTCCTTAATTCGCGTTCTTCTTGAATGTTTTATATTGTCTTACGATTCTCCTTTCCTTGATTATTTGATAAACATTTCAGCATTGTTGACAACGTCTGTATATTCGCAAACTGTAACTGCAAAATGTAAGTGCATTTATTCGTATATATTTAAACCATTTTATCCCTAATATTTATTCTTTTGTTGTCACGATGTTTACTGAACAGTCATATGCATACAGTAGCATGAGAAAAGTTTAAATTATACGAAGAATCTACGATCGAATGTATAGCATTTGAGTGTATATCAACTGCACAAGTAACTGTGATTTGGTATTTACAAGTTTGTTCTGTTTTTATTTCATGTTAGGGTACGTACAAAACCTACCAAATCGAGCTACAAAGTTGTGCAGTATAGAGGTGGCCGTGTTCATAAGCGCTCAACCATTTCTGTACCAGTACGTTTATTACCAAGAGGGGCATCTGTCTCTGGTTTTGTTCAGCCAAGTAGCAGCGGCAGTATTAGTTTCCCTGATACTATTACTGCCAGTTCGGAGGAAATCGAAGCTGAAGCTTCAGACACAGAATTTCCACAAGAGGCAGAGGAGGAACAGTTTACAGAACTTCCCCAGTTTGGTAAACAGTCACTGGTGAAGAAGCGTGTCAGGCAATATCGTAAAAGAAAGGAAGCTGAAATTAAAGCTTGGTCAGAAATACGGGAAAGCATGTTGGATAGATATGTTGAAAGTGAAGCATTACCGCAGAGAAGCATCTGCTGCTATTGTTCCAATAGTGCAGAATGTAGATGTCTTGATTGTGGCATTCTGAAGTTGATGTGTGTCAATTGCTGTACCCAAACACATAAGAATTCTTTGCACATGCCAGAGATATGGAAGGTACAGTATGATTAGTTATGTGTAAACATATATAGCCATATGATATACAGGTACAGGTACATGTATACATGTATGCATGTGTAAAATATCTGCTTAGTTCATGCACGTTGGTCATCTTTGGTCAAGTACCAAAATCAGTATATAAAACTCCGAGTACTGGAATGATGCGAGAATCGTATACGACAATGTACGCCAGAATGACAATCGTATACGATAAATCGTGTTGTGTAAACAGATATAAACTGCTCTACTGTATTTTGTATCAAGCATTATATGTAAAACTTTATTTTAGCAGGGTAGCCCATTCAGCTCATTGGCTGGTATCCAGAGGGGCCCTGCAAAAATACAGCTTTTACTAAATAATTGCTATGCTACAGTATATATTTTATGTATGTATATACAGTATGTATGTATTATTTAATATATTTATAATTTTAACTATATATTGTATATTAAAATATACTATACAGACAGACTAGTATATTAAAATATATACTGTACAGAGTACAGACAGTACATTTAGTATTTTATTAGGAACAGTACTTCATACAGTAATAGCTATCCAAATTGTTACTGTGTATGCTCTCATGCCTCTCATGCAGTAACTTTCACCTGTTTGTTGTCCATGTTAAAAACTTCCTGAAATATGCCAAATCTTTATGTTATAATATATACAGTATACAGTCTAAAGAACAAATTTGAAGAAGAACTTGGGAATTCAGTGGTGTATTTAGGGGATGGGTGCAGAGGGTCATGACCCCTTTTTCATTTCTGTTTGTTCATTTTATTAATTAATTAAATTACATACACTAACTCAATCCAGATTTTTCAACAACAAAATACACCAATTATGCAACAGAATAGTAAAAAATCCTGTGGGAAGGCCTATAGCCCTCCTGCACTTTTAGTGCACTTATACTTGATGGCCCCTTTACATTTACCGTACTCTAGAGCTGCCCCTGGAATTGCTGTTACTGGTAATAGTATCAGGTCTATCGTCAACTTGTTTAAATCATAGCCAATGTTAATTTGATATCTTAATGTCTGTTCAAAAATGTAGGATGATGGGTTTCAAATGATGGAGTTTGACAGAGGTATATGGAGAAAGTTCAATGATAGTGGACTACATGGTTATGTTGAAGAAATAACTGTAATCAACTCATCTGGTAATACTTTTTAAAGAGTTTTGGGAAGAAAAGTGAAATCATACAATTGTTATAGCCAAAACGGATGTTCTTTAATGTGTGACATTGCAATATTGACATCAACATTGCAATCACAATAATTCCTCAACAGCTTATAAAAGTCCCATTTCAAATTTCGAACTCTAACTTTGAGTACAACTTTATTGAAATGGAACTCAAAATTACAAATAAATTTATGTTGTTAATATTGCAAAGCCGAAAGCCACATAATAAAGAACATCTGGTTTGGTTGTAAATATATTCAAACTTTACAATGATCCCTTTTATTAACACCATGTAAACATACAGTCTGTTGCTCTTTTAGTTTATGAACCTACAGTATATGTGAAGTTGTCAGTTTGCTAGTCAAATGTAAGTACTCAGGAAAAATTTCTGAGCCCCAGATCGGAATTAAACCTGTTACCTTTGGAACACTACTGTAGTTCAATTTTCCTTCTGAAGGAATTATGGGTTCAATCCCTGTCTGGTGGCGCAGGAATTTTTCCTGAGTACGAACAACTTCATGACTAGCATGAAATTAACAACTTTACTATTATACCAAGCTGCAAACTAAACAACTCATAACCTACCTATATACAACATGCCTAAACTTTAAAATAAATAGATCACCACCCTAACAGTAGATATATAATTTATAGGCTTATAAGTGATACCATGCTACAATTATATAAAATAATGTCTTGCTTAATTGCTAAGTTGTTATTGTTTAATTAAATTATTATTTTATTAACTACACCTGCAATATGTTATTGGGAGGCCTCTACATTAAGTTCTATTATTTTATTTTTTTTCTTCTAGGAATTCAAATGAAAGTATCTGTTATGTTTTATTCTGATGAGGAGCACTGTTTAACCCTGGTTGAATATGGACTGTGGCCAGCCACTCCCAAAGAGCCTAAGGTTGCATTTGAGTTGCATCTCCTTGAACTAGCTGAAGTGCTATTCCTAGAATGTCGGCTATCTACTAAACAATTCTGCAATGCATTGAAGTGGATGGTTCCAGATCTTTGTCAAGCTTATGTAAGATCAATACTGTTAGCCTCACAATAAGAGTGTTATGTGTATCACCCCTAAGCGAAGTGTTAAGACTTTTATTCTGGCTAATGCCAGATGATTTTATTCAACAGAGAGAAGAGGCCTAGCTGGTTTTGGTCCATTTAGGGTTGAAAGAGTTAAAGATCTCTTTAATTAGACACTCGTCTTTTTAACCCTTAATCACCCTTATATATACTTGTAAGCAAAGTATTGAGAAGTGTTTAATGTTATTTTGTGCTGTTTTTTTCTCAATAAGGTGAAGGACATTTACCATCTGCTTGTTAGTGAGTGCTTTTCAGAATTTAGGTTCATGCACCATCAGTTTAGGACACTGAAGCAACTCAACCCTGAACTTGAGGATGATGGAACACTTTGTCCTGCATGTCCTAGAGTAAGTTTAAATGTTTATTAGGTTAAGTTTTTTTACATGTTTCTGCCAGAATAATATGATGGATAATAATATTATTTATTATCCCCTAATTTATTTTAGGTTGTATATATTTATATATTACTGTACATACTTTCACTCTTACACATGACACACATAAATACACACAGATACACTATACACTCATACATGTGCTACACACATACAGTATAAAACTTGGGAAACTTAACTTATTAATGTTTTAAAGGAAAATGGCACATTGCACATTTCTGTTGATGCACTATTTGGATGTGTTCGGAAGAAAAGTTCTGGGGAAAGTGTGGCTCCTCCTAAGCATGGGGAAACTTTTTTTGTATCCCAGGAAAAGGTTGATTTGTTTACCAACTGTTATGGGAAAAAAGATAGAAATTTGGAGAATGTAAGATTAAATGTAAAATGTTTCTTAATTTTTCATATGGTTGAGAGTTTTGTAGCTAATTAATGTTGGCTTTTTTTAATGTTTTTTACATATTATGTGACTTATTCTTAGGATTGCAATCAGTTCCAGGCAGGTACGAATTTAAGATCAAAAGTGAAATCAAATAAACTTGATGAAACTGCTGTGTTTGGTTGTGCCTGCCGCCATGAAATACCAAAAACTTTCTTTAGCCTTAAGCGTGGAGAGCAGTAAGTTTATAAACCATTTCGTTCAAATAAACAGTGAATAAGATAATAGTACTGTAATGTACTAATTTGTGCACTTTATAAGGGGACTATATATTTGAAGCCAGATATTTGTAAACTGGTACAAGTATCGAAAATAAAACTTTGTATTTATGTAGTCTGACCTTATTTTGTAAAAATCTCTGCGAAGTGATGGTGGTAACTGGTAATACTACAGTATCTTGTTTTGATAAAAAGATAGGTGATGGGACCTGCACCGGTGTTAAATATGGTAATAAGTAGGATGTTTTGACAATCGACTGGAGTAAATTCAGATACGGCATGGGGCTCTGAGTTGGATGACGTGTTTACAATTAAAAACGGGTGACGTAATTTGACGCTTAAAAACGGGTGTTCCCATTTGGATACGAAATACATGTATGTGGCGTGTACCAACAGTAGGAGTAGATAGCGATTGTGAAATGTGAATAGTGAGATTTTGTATAATATATGGGTGGGTAATGAGACCTACATCGGTGTTGAATTTTGTAAATAGTGGGCAAACAGTACATTTGAGCATATTAACGAATATCAAAATAATTATATTATGTGGATAACATTGATGATTGACATGAACAATGTGTGGGTGAAAATGGAGTCGAAGGGCGGTGGTGTGTTTGCGAATGGAGAAACTGGGATGTTTGAACAGAAACGCGTGTAGTTGTGGTTGTTCGTATATTGGCAACCCTCGACGCGTTTCGACCTAACAGTCTTCTTCAGGAGGGATTGGGTGTGAGTGCAAATTGTTGTAAGCATTGGTTGTGACGATTGATAGTGATATTTGTGAGCGATTTGGAAAATAATGGTGATGTGGATATACATTCAATAATGGTGGATACAGACGATGATAGTGAAGCCAAGACGGAATATATTTGTGCTTACCGAATGTAGTGTTATTGCATGATAAACCAACTCTCTTGGCCATTTTGACTTGCTTTATAAAACTTTTAAAACTTGTACTTGTACTCAGTGAACTCAGTGAGTGAATAGGCTGACCCTGGTTGTGAGTCTTAGTTTTATATTGTGAGTGTGTCACGTGATGAGATCATGAGTGTTATGAGATCATGATGTGTTGTGACGTGTGAGAAAGTGTTGGTTTCTTATTTATCTCAGATAAATGGCAAGATTGATCAACATGTGTAATTAATCATGTGTTTTTGTATGAAAGCGGGTAGGCGCAACGTATGTGTGAACATAGTGTGAGTAAGTAAGTACGATATGTGTATGGTACTGATTATATTTAGTCTAAACGACAATTGAAATGAATGAGCGTAGAATGAGTGTAGCATATCTTATCAAATGTTGTGTTGTGACTCTATACTTGTCACTATCGACGTAAAAAGCCTTTACACTAATATTCCTAATGAGGAAGGGATTAGAGCTTGCATAAATCAACTTAACCATGATAATAACACTAATGAAGACATTAATCTAATGCAAGAAATACTAACACTTATACTCTCTAACAATTATTTTGAATTTAATGGTAAATTTTATCTCCAAATACATGGCACTGCTATGGGATCTCCAATGGCACCATCATATGCCAATCTTTTCATGGGTGAATTAGAAAAACAAATGCTGCAAGGTGCCCCCAATGGACTGATTCCACTTGAGTGGATCAGATTTGTTGATGACATTTTTGCGATTTGGACCCATGGAAATGAAACTCTAATGGAGTTCCTCTTATACATTAACAACTTCCATAACACCATCAAATTTGAATTTGAACACTCATCTGAATCCGTCCACTTTCTCGACACTAGGATATCCATTAATAATTATAACCAACTTGAATCAGACCTCTACATTAAACCCACTGATAAAACACTTTTATTACATCACAACTCATTCCACCCTAACTCATGCAAAAACAGCATCATATACAGTCAAGCATTACGTTACAGACGCCTAATTACTAATGATGAAACACTACACCATCGCCTTAACGACCTACGTATCTTACTTATTACTAGGGGACATTATTAATAACGCATTTCAGAAAGCAATACAACACACACAACACGATCTTCTGCACATCAACTATAATAACCATAACCAAAATCCAAAGAAAACTAACAACCTAACTTTCTCTGTATCATTCAACACTAACACCACACATATAGGATCTATCCTACGCAAACACTGGCACCTAATAGAAAGCGATCCCACTTTAAAAATTCTCTGGCCTAACACACCACTTATCGCATACGAACGCAACAAGAACCTTAAAGACAAACTAGTACACTCTAAACTCTTACGTTGACATACTTAATAACTGATACACACAACAAAACACAATATAAACACGGTGGTGAGAAGTAAAGCCACGAGTCACGACCCACAGAAATAAAGAATTATTCCAACATCACCGAAGATAAAAGAACGCTGGAAGACTGAAAATAAAGAGAGAGAGAGAGAGAGAAAAGTAAGATGAGAGAAAGAAAGAACAAGTATTAAGATGATGAAAATTTCGCATACCAAGAAGGAAAAGCTATAGCGGTAGAAAAAAGAAAAGCAACAATATCAATAAAAAGGAAAACATGTCCTTATATATGAACACGTTTATATTATATTTATTAAACCTACAACATTTACATATATCATTGTTCTACTACACCATATGAGAACAATTATGAACACCAATATGATAATAATCTAATGACATCCTACGAATGGCTTACCCTCAACTATTTTATCACATTGATCTACTTTGAATGTTTATCTTATGTAATATAACACTGTACGTTACGGAATCACGCAAGCCAGTCACATGTGTGTTTATATATAATACACACATGTATATTTATATCCTACTGTAAAATTTGAAACAGAATGTATACTAATTTTATTATCACACCAGAGCCTCTTATATAAATCACAATACACAACACATACACATACATATCACTGTTCATCACACACAACAGTATTCAACCAAACAAACACCTCACTCCATTCCTACACACAATCATTATACAATATACACTCATACTCATGTGTTCACCACGTCGAACAAAACCATAGGGCAAAAAACATTCACCTAATATCATCACGCCTTTCATAAGACAATCGTAAGAGAAACAGATGCCGGAAGTATATAATGGCTCAACGGGTTGGTATGTCAAGTTACAACACAACATTTGATAAGATATGCTACACTCATTCTACGCTCATTCATTTCAATTGTCGTTTAGACTAAATATAATCAGTACCATACACATATCGCACTTACTCACACCATGTTCACACATACGCTGCGCTCACCCGCTTTCAAACAATTATTAATAACACATGTTGATCAATCTTACAATTTATCTGAGATAAATAAGAAACCAACACCTTCTCACATGTCACACAAAACACATCTGATCTCATAACACTCATGATCTCATCACGTGACACACTCACAATATAAAACTAAGACTCACAACCAGGGTCAGCCTATTCGCTCACTGAGTTCACTGCAGAGTGCAACAAGTTTTAGAAAGAAAGTTTAGAAAGAAAGTCAAAATGGCCAAGAGAGTTGGTTTATCACGTAACAACACGACATTCGGTAAGCACAAATATATTCCTTCTTGGCTTCACTATTATCGTCTGTATCCACCATTATATAATGTATATCCACATCACCATTATTTTCCAAATCGCTCACAATCACTATCAATTGTCACAACCAATGCTTACAACAATTTGCACTCACACCCAAACCCTTCAAAAATCCCTCCTGAAGAAGACTGTTAGGTCGAAACGCGTCGAGGGTTGCCAATATACGAACAACCACAACTACACGCGTTTCTATTCAAACATCCCAGTTTCTCCATTCGCAAACACACCACCGCCCTTCGACTCCATTTTCACCCACACATTGTTCATGTCAATCATCAATGTTATCCGCATAATATAATTATTTTGATATTCGTTATATGCTCAAATGTACTGTTTGCCCACTATTTACAAAATTCAACACCGATGTAGGTCTCATTACCCACCCATATATTACACAAATTCTCACACTATTCACAATCGCTATCTACTCCTACTGTTGGTACACACCACACACATGTATTTCGTATCCAAATGGGAACACCCGTTTTAAGTGTCAAATTTACGTCACCCGTTTTTAATTAAAAAACACGTCATCCAACTCAGAGCCCCATGCCGTATCTGAATTTACTCCAGTCGATTGTCAAAACATCCTACTTATTACCATTTTAACACCGGTGCAGGTCCCACCACCTATCTTTTTATCAAAACGTAATTGTACATTTTTGAGAGTCACTTTAACGTTCTTAAAATTGATGTACTTGTGTAGTGCAAATAGTCCAGATTCCATTCACACTTTTAAAAAATTATAGGATATTCTGTTTTACCAAGACATCATGGTAACGTAACCATAACACGCCATCAAACGATAGAACCTTACCCACATATACCATATGTTGGTTGTAAATCTGTGAAGCCCTATGAGCATTTATGAATGTTCGTGAAATTAAATACTTCCGAACATCCTTACGGAAGTGGAGAAAGTTTGGTGATCGCCCATGCATAAAACCCTCCTATCTCAACAGCCTCATCTTCATCAAACGGTCCTGGAAATGGTGATTTCATTTCATGGTTATCTTCCATAGCGGTGACTTCAACAACAAGACAATTAGATGGAATTTGTCGACCATGCAGAGTGCTGCGAGCTGTAACTTTCCCTGTCCCTCTAATATTGTTACTTTCGTCCATTAGTCCAAAGCGAGTACCTATATAGAAATTATGATCAAGAAATAGTTTTTCTCACATATCAATTAACGTTTTCAAGTGGTAAATATATATATATATATATATATGGTATGACAGAAAAATTGCAGAGAATCACACCTTCTTTCAGTTGTACCAAGATTTTGCTTTTGGAAGTAGAACAAGATTCAGTCGGCAATGTCACTAGAATTGACGCCTGATAGCTCGAGTTTGATTCAGTTGTAGGTTTTCGCGATGTTGTGCTCAGCGCTGCAGGTGATACTACCGAGGATGAGGTTCTAGTCGTTGATATAGCAGGTAAAGAAATTAGTGCAGATTTTGGGAGAAGTACTCGAATGTTCTGAATGCAGTTTGCTGTAACTGGTGCGGTAGGAGTTGTTACGGGACAGATCGGCGGTGATACAAACGTTGGCACACTCATAGAAGTATGGGTTGGGGTAGGTGGTATAACTGAGGAGGTTTGCAGTGTCGAAGAGCTGGCGGTAGAGGTAGATATTCGTGATGTTGGTGAGGTGGTCTGCAGTGCCGAAGGTGACATCCGTGGGGCCGAGGTCACACATTTTGTCGGTAATAAAACAGGGATAGGCACGGCCGTATTTGTCGATGAGATCTGTGGTGTATGTAAACAGGGAGGATTAACCACAAACGTAAACAAATCTCTGCATTCCCACAGCTTTCGCCTTTGTGCCTGACCATACAAATTTGACTTTCTTGGAAAAATCCCAACCTCGTCTACAATATCTTGTGGAAGACCATTGAATTCCAATCCCAGTTCCTTTACTTTGGAATATGGTAGAGTTGAACGTCTTCCCAATAATGTACCTTAAATGGATATTATTTGCCAGTTAAGGGTACTTTGAAAATATAAGATAATAAAATCACTAGCTTCAATAATTTTTGCTTGAAACACGTCTGCATAAAAATCCTACATACTTAAAAAATGTAACTAAAACATCACACTAAGAGAGAATTTCACCAAGCATATCACATCCCACAGGAGTTCAACCCGTGTCCATATTTGTCATACGGTATTGCCCAAGATGTCATTGAAGGTGAAACAACTGAATGATAAAATTACCTACATTGCATTCTCAACACAATGTGGCATTATAAACCTATATTCAGCTCAAGCAGTAAGGAGTGTCAATATCTATGAAAATGTAAAAATAAAATGTAAACGAAAGAGACACTGTAAATGAAAACGCTAGCTAAACAAGACTTACTGTACTTTTCGTTGAAAATATTTTGAATCATTTTCTGAGATACATCTTTCTTATGATTAAACGATGCTATAGAAGATTTTGACATAAAAATAACAAATATGAGCATGCAAAAACAGAAACTAATAATTTGGGTTTGATTGTTCTAGATAATTCTATGAAAAAAAGCATAAACGACATGCGTTCTTTGGAACATACCGTTCTGGATGGTACTGGCAAAAGTAGTTATGACCTCAGGGTGAGCAGACAGAAATACATTTGCTAACTTTGTTGCACCATGGTACAGACTTCCATCGTGTAAACAAATGACAAGGCACTCCGCTCCTTCAATGTTTTCCAATTCTGATACCTATAAAACACGCATCGGTAAAAACATCACGTTTGGTTAACAGTAATCTTTTATACATTATACACAGAGAATAACAGGCTCGGACTGGCTATTGTGCCATCGTGCCATAGAACAATGGCTGTCTATTGTTCTAACACGGCTGTCTATTGTTCTAACACGGCTGTCTATTGTTCCAACACGGCTAGCCATTGTTCTCTGGCACGATGGTTCAATAGCCAGACGGTCCAAGCCTGGACCAGAATAATAAATGGTGTGCGGAAATATGAAATTTATTTCGAGTGTAATTGACCAGGATATCGATCGAGTGAGCGCAGCGAACGAGTGAGATACCCTGGTCAACACGAGAAATAAATTTCATATTTCCAAGATTCCATGTTTAATATATATAATCAACACAAATAGAGCACAAAGGTTTAATGCGATTTTACAAACATTTTAAAACACGATATCAACACGTTTGAAGTGTGATCACCATAAATAATCGCACATGTGTGATTGACAGAAAGAAATCAGAATCTACAGTATTTATTTCTTTGATAATTATCTCTGGCACTCTTTTTTATCAGTAACAATCTCTGAATCATATTATTCTTTAGTACAAATATCTGAACATTTTAATCTTATTCTTATTCTCACTATTACTGGAAATTGTAATTAAGCTTAGTCAGTTAGCGCAGTCTCCTAAGCTTTGTGTGCATGTATTTCCATAGCACATTAAATTGGAGGGTATAAATAATATATGGTACGATGTCTAGGATACATGAAACACCCAGTTAACAAACCTGATTCATCATGTTGGTTATAATCCTTTTACTTCTGTGTGCATCACTTATGTTTTGTATTGCACTTGAGGCATTCAGATCAGATGCTTTGGCATTATATTCCTCCCTTTCTTTATTATCAAGTTCATTCCACTTTGAACCAAGTTCAGAAAATCTTTGTTTCTTTTGTTCTGAGTTTCCTGTCAAAAAATTAAAACACAACACATGAAAAAATACATTAACATTCATGCAAGAGTCTGCGGTAGCACCCCCGATAGCCCCGCGATTCCTGACCATACGCTGTATGGAACCGCACCTAATTGGGCACAGTGTCCTGAACCATTCAACCTTTGGAGGGTGTAGCTCTGTCGGAGAGGGTTTTACGCTAATAGCCGAGGAACAGTTTACAGGACCCAGAGATCCACAAAGACGGGAGCGGTCTCATAGGTAGAGCAGCCCCAGGCGAGCCTAAACTCCCCAACTAACTTGTTACAATGTTGCCGAGAATTACCCTCTCCTGATCAGAACTACTGTCACACATAAAGTGGAGGAAAAAAAACTTACCGTATAATAACAAATTACCCCTACTACAGCCTACCGCCTGCACAATGCCTGCAGGGAACCAAACAAGGCCCGACCTTGAAGTTTGATCCCAAACCAGAGCCACATCAAGCTAGAGGATGGAGATGACTGGGACATTTCCTATGGAGGATTGCCTTAGGAGCATTGCTGTGAAGAGAATATAGCTGCGAACATGCACAAGAACAGACGACATTTAAGTTGATGGGACAACAAAAGAGATTGCACACAGTAAACACATGCAGCAGAACAGGAGACAAAAAAGCATTTTAGTTATCACCCAGGATAGCTGGGGAGCCGACCAGTTCTACTGGCACTAACAGTAAAATATCACCCGGAGTAGCCGAGCAGCAATATTACTTTATACACAGTAAACACATGCGCAACAAAACAGGAGACAAACATATATTAAATTAAGTCACCCAGAATAGCCGGGGAAAAAACCAGATGTACTGGCGCGATTGTACACACACTAACATTTAAAATAGTAGCCAAAACAGCGGACCAGAAGCACTGGCGCGACGGTACACTAATGTTAATGGATACATAGACAACACAAACAGCAGAACAGGAGACAAACACAAAGGAAGTCACCCAGAATAGCCGGGGAATAAACCAGATGTACTGGCGCGATTGTACACACACTATGCGATGGAGCAAACACATGCAGCAGAACAGGAGACAAACATAAAATAAGTTAGCCCGCAGATGAAAGCAAATACTGGCAGCTGCCGATAATATGCAAGCAAAGACATAGCGCAAATACAGTCCCCCAACCGCTGAACGATAAGCAACGTTGCAGAATATACGTACCCGCACAAGCGCTAGCAGCAGTTGAACCGGATGACCCCCCACACGACTGAGCAACAGCAGGGAGCACAAATAGAGTCCCCCAACGACTGTACGGCGGTGTTGCCCAGTACGGACCCGGATGACCCCCCACACGACTGAGCAACAGCAGGGAGCACAAATAGAGTCCCCCAACGACTGTACGGCGGTGTTGCCCAGTACGGACCCGGATGACCCCCCACACGACTGAGCAACAGCAGGGAGCACAAATAGAGTCCCCCAACGACTGTACGGCGGTGTTGCCCAGTACGGACCCAGAGGACCCCCCACACGACTGAGCAACAGCAGGGAGCACAAATAGAGTCCCCCAACGACTGTACGGCGGTGTTGCCCAGTACGGACCCAGAGGACCCCCCACACGACTGAGCAACAGCAGGGAGCACAAATACAGTCCCCCAACGACTGTACGGCGACGTTGCCCAGTACAGACCCGCACTAGCAGCTAGCCAGCAAGCAACAGCTGAATGAAAGCAAAGTAGCAAAGTCCGAAGCACGGGAGCACAATGAGCTATGTAAGATGAGGGTTGGGTGGGCGGGAACGAAGGATCGTGTTCGACGGACAGCGCACGAATAAGCCCTGAAGTGGATGACCGTCAGATGCCACGAGTTTTGCATTGACGTAAGGCATTCAGTGCACACAACCTGAATACCTATAGGGTCCCAAGGGACCACAAGACCGGCAGCACACTTACTTTGCATGATGTTAATTATTTTTATTGCATAAATCCATTTAACATTCATGCAAGAGTCTGCGGTAGCACCCCCGATAGCCCCGCGATTCCTGACCATACGCTGTATGGAACCGCACCTAATTGGGCACAGTGTCCTGAACCATTCAACCTTTGGAGGGTGTAGCTCTGTCGGAGAGGGTTTTACGCTAATAGCCGAGGAACAGTTTACAGGACCCAGAGATCCACAAAGACGGGAGCGGTCTCATAGGTAGAGCAGCCCCAGGCGAGCCTAAACTCCCCAACTAACTTGTTACAATGTTGCCGAGAATTACCCTCTCCAACGCCACCCTCCAGCTAAGCTGGAGAAGGGATTCGAGGCACGAAACCTGCCCAAAGGCGTTTCCCAACCCCTGTGGTCACTCACGGCTCTTCTTGAAGATATCAAAGCCTGCCCCATTCCATCGAAGTTGTATAATACTTGCAGGTCTGTCTAGCCAGTCTATCTGCTTGGTCGCCGCCCTTTTGCGTTATTGTCATCTCCGATGCTCATCACCAGATCGTCATTAGCTGGCCCCGGTCCATTCTATCCGAGAGGGGTGTTTGGTAACTTCCTCGTCTTGGCTGGCTACCCGCATCACCTCATGAACACTTGGTCGTTGGTCCAGCGATTCTTCCCTTCGATATTCGTTCCCTTCGTCCACGACGCGTTTCCTGGTCTAATCCTGCAGGTGTTGATGTACCAGATGCGACGAAGTTGCCCGAACAAGCGAACACACGGACCCGAAGTTTTTGTTTTAGATTTATCACTCGTTCAGGTAAACGGACTACCCCCAACAGGCTACAAGCCCAATGATAGGGGTTCTGAGGGCCTACGATTTAAGGTCGTTATCAGAAGGTAACCAGAAAGCTCTCTAGCAAAGCGTCCGGAAGCTCTCGTGGTCGAGCAGCGGTATTCCAGCATCCGAAAGTGAAATAAAGCGGCAGCAGCGCAGTTACTCTAACGGGCGTGCGAAGCGCGGTGAAAATAACATGGTGGCGACCGGCCATGCGGGTAAGACTTTGCAGAAAGTGCATGAGCTCAGACGTCCGGAACGTACAGCTGAGGAGATTGTTGACCAAACACCATGTTGTTACCGAGCGACAGGACGCGTAAAAGAACCTCAAACTACGTGAGACACATCAGGGCCGCAACCTTTTGTAACTTGAGACAGACCAGGCGCCATGGCAATTATAATCCGAGGATTCCGAGACACAGCATCAGCGAGTGCAACCTGAGATACACATACGAAGCAGCAGCAGCTAAAACCCCAAGGAGCGGCGGCAAATGTAACACGAGACACATCAGGTGTGGCATGGCAATTGATCAGGTATCGTAGCACTTGGAACCTCGAGATGCATCAGGTGTGGTGGCAAATTTAACCTAAGGCAGGGCAGGCGCAGCAGCAATTTGAACCTGAAACACGCGAAGTACAGCAGCAGCAGTTAGAGCCCGGGACACATGCGGCGTAGCAGCAACTGTAACTCGAGACACATCAGGTGTGGCATGGCAATTGGCACGGCGGCAAATGTAACTTGAGACACAGCAGGTGTGGCATGGCAATTGGCACGGCGGCAAATGTAACTTGAGACACAGCAGGTGTGGCATGGCAATTGGCAGCGAAGGTAAAATCCAGGGTAGCGGAGGTAAGACCCTGGGTAGCGGAGGTAACACCTGGGTAGCGGAGGTAAGACCCTGGGTAGCGGAGGTAAGACCCTGGGTAGCGGAGGTAAGACCCTGGGTAGCGGAGGTAAGACCCTGGGTAGCGGAGGTAAGACACTGGGTACGAGGTAGGTGATTGAACGTATAAGGCAGGACAGGCACAGCAGCAATTGGAACCTGAAAACACGCGAAGTGCAGCAGCAAGTGTAACCAGAGACACATCAGGGGCATAGGCAATGGCAAGCTGAGACACATCAAGTGCCGCGCGCGCGGCTCATGAAAAACTGACAATTAAAATAACACAAATTATGTAGAAGCAGGTATCAGGGATCAGCGCACAAAAAATGGACAGCACCTGATGATTGTGGGGAAATCGGATACTTGCATGCATGGCGGACAACGAAGGTGTGTTCGTATGAAAGTGATTGTAAGTTTAAGTACACCAGGGGTAAGTCATTACCATACAAACAGAGAGCACTCATGGGGCTGTGGCCAGCTTAGAATAAGAACCGCCCGCGAGGGGTGAGTCGTTGACGCCATGGTCAGCGTAAACAATAATACATTGCAGAACGAAGTAATAGCACAAAGCGAAACTCCTGGGAGGGAAGACCCCCACGACGGTCTATACGAACTCGCACACAAGGCATAACCGGGGGAAAACTAGGATATCAGGGGGGAGTGAGCCGAAGAAAACCCTAGAACCCGGGGCCCACGAACCGATGAGACAACAACCAATCATACGAGGTAAGGAAAACAAGCGATCTATAACAGGAAAATATTTAACAGTTCGAAATTATAGTAAGGAGTGCGGAGTACATCCTACGCAAAACGTGCCAGGTGGGATGAATGGCGCGGGTACTTATAGATAAGCGGTAAAATGGCAGTGAGCACCAAGCCGTCAACTATCCTGCAGAGAGCAACGGACATGCAATCAATGCAATCAATCAGTTTAACCAGATATAAGTAAACAAGCGGGCTGCTTAGTATAGAGACGGCAATAGAGCAGCGTAAACGGCGCTTCGCAACAAACTGATGAGATGAATGTCGAGGGCTCTTAGATAAGCGGCAAATTGACAGCGAGGACAAAGCAATGTACGAACAAACCAAGGTTTTAACTAAATATAGGTAAACAAGCTGGCTTGGAACAGACGGTAATAAAGTAGCGTAAACAGCGCTTGGCAACAAAACTGAAAAGATGAAGGGCGAATTAAGGCACTTATAGCAAGGTTGTAAACAATGTCTAGTAGATAAGCGGTAAATCGACAGCGAGCACCAAGCAATTATACGAACAACCAAGTTCTCCGTGAAATAACTATTCTGCAGAGAGCAACGGATAAGCAAAGCAAGCAATGCAATGCAAGCAAGCAATTTAACCAGATATAGGTAAACAAGCTGGCTTAGAACAGACGGCAATAAGCAGCGTAAACTGCACTTCGCAACTGAAAGATGAATAGCGAAGGCACGTCTAACAAGGGTGCATGCATTAAACTATTTCTAGGTGCAGAGATAAGCGGTAAATTGACAGCGAGCACCAAGCAATTGTACGAACAAACCAAGTTCTCCGTGAAATAACTATCCTGCAGAGCAACGGATACAAGCAATGCAAGCAAGCAATTTAACCAGATACAGGTAAACAAGCTGGCTTAGAACAGACGGCAATAAAGCAACGTAAACAGCACTTCGCAACTGAAAGATGAATAGCGAAGGCACGTCTAACAAGAGTGCATTAAACTATTTCTAGGTGCCGAGATAAGCGGTAAATTGACAGCGAGCACCACGCAATTGTACGAACAAACCAAGTTCTCCGTGAAAGAACTATCCTGCAGAGAGCAACGGATAAGCAAAGCAAGCAATGCAATGCAAGCAAGCAATTTAACCAGATATAGGTAAACAAGCTGGCTTAGAACAGACGGCAATAAGCAGCGTAAACTGCACTTCGCAACTGAAAGATGAATAGCGAAGGCACGTCTAACAAGGGTGCATGCATTAAACTATTTCTAGGTGCAGAGATAAGCGGTAAATTGACAGCGAGCACCAAGCAATTGTACGAACAAACCAAGTTCTCCGTGAAATAACTATCCTGCAGAGCAACGGATACAAGCAATGCAAGCAAGCAATTTAACCAGATACAGGTAAACAAGCTGGCTTAGAACAGACGGCAATAAAGCAACGTAAACAGCACTTCGCAACTGAAAGATGAATAGCGAAGGCACGTCTAACAAGAGTGCATTAAACTATTTCTAGGTGCCGAGATAAGCGGTAAATTGACAGCGAGCACCACGCAATTGTACGAACAAACCAAGTTCTCCGTGAAAGAACTATCCTGCAGAGAGCAACGGATATATAAGCAAAGCAAATACAAAGCAAGCAATGCAAGCAAGCAATAAATTTAACCGCCAGATACACTGACAGACGGCAATAAAGCCGCGTAAACAGCACTTCGCAATAAAACTGATAAGAGGAATCGATATAAGCGGAAAATTAACAGCAAGCATGCACCAAACAATGTATACGAATAAACCAAATTCTCCGTGAAAACAACTATCCTACAGAGAGCAACGGACATTAAGCATAGTACAGACGGCAATAAATCAGCGAAATGGCGCTTCGCAACACAACTGATAAGAGCACACAGTTTACAACATAAGAAACCCTGATTGACCAGGTACAAACCACAAGACCGGCTGATGCGGGTCTAAATTGAAGAGGTTAAGTTGAAAACCATTTGGGCTAAGAACGTTGCCAGCATTTCGGCCAAGTGAACCACGACCAACGAACGAACGGGAATTTTCTCGACTCAAGGCAGGATTTCGCAATATATCTGCACCGAATAAGTTGTGAAAGGCTTTGCAGCAGCATCTAACGCTTGTAGGCTTGGACAGAAACCGTTTGACCACAGGAAACGGTGTATATCTTCGAGCAGCGAAGTCAACGGAGCAGCGAAGTCAACGAAGGATCGTGTTCGACGGACAGCGCACGAATAAGCCCTGAAGTGGATGACCGTCAGATGCCACGAGTTTTGCATTGACGTAAGGCATTCAGTGCACACAACCTGAATACCTATAGGGTCCCAAGGGACCACAAGACCGGCAGCACACTTACTTTGCATGATGTTAATTATTTTTATTGCATAAATCCATATTAATTATTAATACATTAATCCATATCTCTTCTTGTTACTGTCACTTTAGAACTTTTTATGCTGGTTAACATAACATCAGACAATTTTATTCAGATGGGAGGCTTAAAACATCTTTGATTGAAAACATCAATTATACCTTACTAAATGTCACCTTTACAGGTACTGTATATAGTACTGTAGGTATAGTTAATTGAAAAATGATACAAATGTGGCACACATTTGCCACATTTTTGATATTTCACTAAACACAAATAAATGTGTAAAAATTGTAAAAATAAATAAATTTGTAAATTTACATAGCTCATTGAATCAAACAATGTGTTGTTACAGTACATGTACTGTAACAACACAAAGCAATGGCAGTCGGACAAATCAATCAATCAATCAAACCAGATTAGGAGAATAAAAAAATACCTGGGTTTCCTATTTCATGCTGAAAAAAATTAGGTAGGGTAGGTCGGTTTTTTTTACATTTTTTCCCAAACATTGCATGGATGAACAATAGGTTTTAACAAACCACGCTGATCTTCAGGATGCTGCCTGGAACGGCAGCCATGTTTGCTATCGCAGGATGCAAATCAAGCTGCAACTCATTCCCAGGCTTCTCAAAATTTCAATAAAAAGATTAGGGTCGGTATTTTACTGGCCAAAAACTAGGTAGGGTCCGGAAACCAAGGTATTTTTTATCTTGGCCTTATATGTAGTTACATTGGAAATTACTACTAAGACTCACATACAGAAATATGAAAAATATTAAAAATATATATGAATGTGCAAAGTATAATTTATACAGTACAGTATGTACTACAAAGAGATACACAAAATCTTATAGATACAGGCACATATACTGTACATGCAGGGGTTGAAACAAGGAAATTTTTTAGTCATCCAAGTGACTATACCACTGGAAGAAAGAGCCTGGAAATAAAATCCTGGAAAGAATAGAAGAGCTCAAACCAGAAATAAAACTTCAAACCCAGCTAAATCACACAGTATCACCAGATATAACCAAGTCTCCTAGAATTAAGATTTTATGCAACCAGTGCATTTCAGAACTTGGTACGTTGCTGCAGGTGATATACCTTGGGTGCCAAATTAAATATTGAGTATCAACATCACTGGCAAATACACTTCCAAAGTACTGTACAATTCCCTGTTGAATGACCAAAAATGCTATGCTGATTTTACAAGCTACAAATGTACGACATTCAAACTTGCTACATGTAATTTAATGCAATGCATTTGCATGAGAATGTGACATAATTACGACTCACTTATCACCAGCAGGTGGAACACGCTTTAACCCCTGTCGTTGCTGCAGGGTGCTTATATACTATTATAAGGGATATATTATAACATGTCATAGTATATAAGTGCCATATGTCCATGAGCGTATAATGTGACTTATTACACCAGACGTATAGCAAACGTCAGACATAAGCACTGGTCGTACAACTAACGTTTATGCAACCAGACCCACGTACCCAAAACTGGAAGAACTGCAAGCTTTTGATTAACATGGCGGCAGCCTGTATAACATATTGATGACATAAGTCATCAAAAAGTAATTTTCAATGCTTTAGAATTATTTTATCAAAGTGAGTATATACAGCAGGTAAATGTAAGTATAGGTAAAGAGTAAAATCTTTCATGCCCAGACTGAAATATACAGTTGTACTAAAGGGAGGCATATTATTGATATGTAAATGTGTACTATACATTATGTGTATGCTGTTTTGTTTATTTGTTTGTCTGTATACCACTAAATAATTCATTTACCTTTACTAAGCTCCTCCTTTGCAAACACATTATAGCCACTCCTTTTTCTTATAAGAACAGAATTACTGGTAGATGTCTTCTGTTGCTGTCCAGATGACCGTTTACTTGCCTTATTATTACTTATCCAATTCTACAAATGAGTAAGACAGGGTGATATGTATAAGGGTGATATATCTATATTGATTATTTGATATTATCACAATATTTTCACTCACAAATATCATATTGCTGCATGGTATACTGTGATTAATTTGCAATGAAATGCTGCGATTATTTAAATATACCATGATTATTGCAATATGCTCTTTTGCATGTAAACTTGTTATTGATGAATTTCCTTTAAAATAAGGTTGCCAACTTTTCCCATAAATGGTGCTTCAGCTTGGGATAGATGTTACAAATTGCTATTTTCGAGGGTAAGTACTGAGCAAGGTATATAAACCGAAAAATGCTTAAATCGATGGGGTTTTATAAAGAAACCCGAACTGAATAAGTGTTCATGGCTATATAATAAAACAATTATACCATCCGCTCTCGTCGTATATATATGAAATAATAGCTCAGAGCTCAATCATATACGACTCGAGCTCATGGTACGTATAAATGTTATAAATATTATAGCCACTATAGGTTCTATATTGCATTCACGGTGTTTCACTCGTGAAAATATCTTTGTAACTGTGGACTGTACTATTGATCAAGGTTAATACACATTTATAATTATTGAATCTATGTTGATATTATTGCATGTATTGTGATGTTGGATATTGTGATAATTTCTGAGACAATAATCATGATACATGTATATATTTTTATATTACTCAACCCTATTCACATTATTGATTACAGTGATAACACACATCACAACCTTTTACTTACTTTAGTTCAGTCTGCATACACGTACAAGTGTAAAATTCATTGAGAAATAATTTGATTTCAATTTAATCTTCTACACCTACAGGTACATGTATTAAAATGCCTATTCAATGAAAAATTCAGTTGTAAAATAACTCTTTTGTATAAAGAACTCTTGATACTATAAAGACTAACCATTTGCAACTTTTTTATATCTCACTTCACTCTTGAGATATTAAGATTTGTTTAATATGCATTGTGATGCCATAAGTATGATCACTTATTATAAAACAAATCTTAATATCTCAAGAGTGAAGTGAGATATGGAAAGTTTCAAATGGTTATAGTTTTTATAGTTTCAAGAGTTCATTCAAACAAAAAGATTGTTATTTTACAACTGAATTTTTCATTGCATAGGCAAGTCCTGTGTTTACATTAAAAATATTATGTTATATAACGGCTAATTAAAATGGATAATTGAATAATTATATAATGGCTGTGTGTGATTGGAATTTATTGTCAACTGAGCTAAGGGAATCTTCAAGTTTAGAACAATTTTTTAAAACAAACTTAAAGAAACTATTCTAAGCACACCAATTTTCAAATTACTTTTACATTACTTATATATATATATATATATTTATGATAGGACCTCCCTGAAAACCACCATTGGTGAGCAGCATGCTGTATGAATATTAAATTAAATAAAAAAAAATGAAGAATAGTACGTTATAAAAACGGTAAAATTATATAGTTAATCAAACCAGAACTAAAGAATCAGTAAGTTTAGATTTGAAAGCGTCTAAGATATTTTAAACGACTGTGTCTTTCGTTCCATGTATATAGGCCTCCTCTCATCAGTAAAATGTTCACCAGAGTAACTAGTTAGTAGTCAAATGGTTAATTGAGATGAGCATTAATGCTTTTGATGAAGGGCCAGCTAGTTCAACTACACACGTAAAAACACACAGTTAACAGTTTTTAGGCCTGTTAACAGCCAAAAACATGATTGATATCGACAGGCTTGAACAGGGTTGAGCTGGCCAGCTTTAACAGGGTTGTCAACAGGCCTGTTCATGGATGTTGAAACAGTATTGTTCATGGCTGATGATCAAACAGGCTTGAACGGTGTTGATCACATTGTTCATGCATGATACAACATGTTGCCAGAGCATGATGAAATAACAAGGTTGAACAGCATTACAGCAGCCACAGCCGGTTGTTCTATCATACTGGTTTTTGCATGTTATAACATGCACAAACAACTGCTGTCGATTCAACAAGCTAGCCTGTCACAACATGTTGAAACATGCTTGAACTGTGCTGTTATTTTAACAGTCCTGTTCTATCATGTTGACAATACTATTACGAGCATGTTGAACCAACAACCTTGTTACAACCTGTGAGATTTTTATGTGTGTATAGTAGTGAAAGGGTTAATTGAGATGGATATTAACTCTTTGCCTTCCTAGAGCTAGGTTTCCCCTCCCTAACAAAAAGGTCTATAGGACTGCCTATATACATCTCTATAGTATAGGCATGCAACCTATAGGATCCTATAGGAAACCTATAGGCTTCTATAGGCAATTGGAACATTTTCTATTGGCAACCTTTTGATAGGCTTCTATAGGCAAATAGACTTTTTCTGTAAGGCCTTGACAAGAATAATCATCTATCGATCACGTACCTTAAGTACAGTAGCGCAGAATTAAATAAAGCCAATATATTTTCTTAGCAATTCAGTCAGTCAAATTGTATATATACTGTATAGTATAAGTCATTATAATATCGACATACCTTAACCTGTGTTTCTGATAAACCGACTTCTTTAGCACAATCTGCATGCAAACCAGCCAGTTCTTTCTTAGTTGAAATCATGCCATTTTCATAAAACTGCGTGAGCAATTGTTTCTGAACAGCCGATATTGATAAGCGTTCCGTTTCCATAGCTTCAGGTAAGTTATGAATATTCAAACCCTGATTTGAATACGAAAACACACAAATAGAAAATGGCGGCTTCGAAGAAGAGAATTTAGCGCCACAGCGTTATGACATCATAATGACACAGCGCGCTCTCCAGTAGGTAAAGTAGATCAGGGCGCTATAAAACACGGGCGTGGAAACGGCCTATAAGCGCGTGATCCATGTGTGATGCGGAGGACTGGCGCGAGCGTGCTGTAGAAGAAAAAAATTATAAACAATGGCCGAAAAATATATACGAGTGCCCGAAAAATATGGCAATACTAAGGTAGTGTGTTAACAAAATCAATGTTTTCTTGAAGTTAACAATACGAAGCTTTCTTCAACTTTAGATTTACCTCGTTACCTTTTCAATAAATCTGCTTGGAAAGCTAAAATTTCAATGGTTGATCGCTGTTCTTTTCAAAATTCAGGACGTTTTATCAAGCATTGACGCTTTGAATTGACGATTACTACTCCACTAGGTAACCAAAAGTTAATTTGACCACATCAAACGCTTGGTAATTTTATAAGCTTTACAATGTATACTGTGAGGAGACCGGCTTTTACCGGCTTTTTTATATTTTGTGTTTTCGTTGCCTTGTTTTGACCTCGCGTTTCAGTCGCGTAGTCAGAAACACTGGAACCGCGGAAAAATTATATTTTCTTTCTTTTCTTCTTCCCTAGTACTTAAATGGTGTTTTGAATACACCAATCTCTTTCCCAAGTTATCAGCTTTCGAAAGGATGCTGTGAGAAAACCGGCTTTTAGTTAACATTTTCTATTTTTAAAGCTTTGTTTTGGACCCGTTCGTAGACAAAAACAATGCCATTAGCAACCGCGGAAAAATTAGGTTTTTCTTGTTTTTTTCTGCACTAGGTACTTAAAGTTTATTTTGAATACACCAATCTCTTGCCCAAGTGATCAGCTTTCGAGTGGATACTGTGAGAAAACCGGCTTTTTTGATATTTTGTATTTTTAAAGCCTTGTTTTCGACCAGTTCGTAGACAAAATCTTGTGCAGTTGTACTGTTTTAAATGTAATAGGAACCGCGGAAAAATTAGGTTTTTCTTGTTTTTTTCTGCACTAGGTACTTAAAATCTATTTTGAATACATCAATCTCTTGCCCAAGTGATCAGCTTTCGAGTGGATACTATGAAAAAACCGGCTTTTTTGATATTTTCTATTTTTAAAACAATACCTTGTGCAGTTGTACAATCGAAAGACTCGAAATAGACAAGATTTGGAACCGTGGGTCGAAAACCATACACAAAATATCAAAAAAGCCGGTTTTCTCACAGTATCCACTCGAAAGCTGATCACTTGGGCAAGAGATTGATGTATTCAAAATAGATTTTAAGTACCTAGTGCAGAAAAAAACAAGAAAAATCTAATTTTTCCGCGGTTCCTATTACATTTACAACAGACAACAGTACAACTGCACAAGATTTTGTCTACGAACTGGTCGAAAACAAGGCTTTAAAAATACAAAATATAAAAAAAGCCGGTTTTCTCACAGTATCCACTCGAAAGCTGATCACTTGGGCAAGCGATTGGTGTATTCAAAATAAACTTTAAGTACCTAGTGCAGAAAAAAACAAGAAAAACCTAATTTTTCCGCGGTTCCTATTACATTTACAACAGTACAACTGCACAAGATTTTGTCTACGAACTGGTCGAAAACAAGGCTTTAAAAATACAAAATATCAAAAAAGCCGGTTTTCTCACAGTATCCACTCGAAAGCTGATCACTTGGGCAAGAGATTGGTGTATTCAAAATAGATTTTAAGTACCTAGTGCAGAAAAAAACAAGAAAAATCTAATTTTTCCGCGGTTGCTAATGGCATTGTTTTTGTCTACGAACGGGTCCAAAACAAGGCTTTAAAAATAAAAAATGTTAAAAAAGCCGGTTTTCTCACAGCATCCTTTCGAAAGCTGATAACTTGGGAAAGAGATTGGTGTATTCAAAACACCATTTAAGTACTAGGGAAGAAGAAAAGAAAGAAAATATAATTTTTCCGCGGTTCCAGTGTTTCTGACTACGGGGCCGTTCACACTAGTGAGTTAGATCGATCTCGGATCAACGAAAACACAAAATATAAAAAAGCCGGTCTCCTCACAGTATACATTGTAAAGCTTATAAAATTACCAAGCGTTTGATGTGGTCAAATTAACTTTTGGTTACCTAGTGGAGTAGTAATCGTCAATTCAAAGCGTCAATGCTTGATAAAACGTCCTGAATTTTGAAAAGAACAGCGATCAACCATTGAAATTTTAGCTTTCCAAGCAGATTTATTGAAAAGGTAACGAGGTAAATCTAAAGTTGAAGAAAGCTTCGTATTGTTAACTTCAAGAAAACATTGATTTTGTTAACACACTACCTTAGTATTGCCATATTTTTCGGGCACTCGTATATATTTTTCGGCCATTGTTTATAATTTTTTTCTTCTACAGCACGCTCGCGCCAGTCCTCCGCATCACACATGGATCACGCGCTTATAGGCCGTTTCCACGCCCGTGTTTTATAGCGCCCTGAGTAGATCTACCAATGAAACCTTGTTAATATACGTGTAATCAGGTGCGAATCGGGTGCACCCATAGCCGTTGTTGAGTCAATTACAAATGGATTGGTCGAAACAGAGAAATGACGTAATGCCATATGCTTGGCAACGGCAAGATGGCGGCCACTTGTAGTGAATCAGGTACGTTCATAGTCATGCTTGAGCGCACCTTTTGTTTAGTGTAAATCGCGTGTAAATATGGTAATGAGATAGAGATACCACAAGCGCTGGTTGACGTTTTTCAATTCGATTTGTAGAGAACGTAGAACTAGAAGTCGCTGGTGTGGAAGACAGCAGACGCTGGACAAATGTTGGACGAGTATCTTTCCTTGTTGAAACGAGTTTGGATATCGATCGTGTAAGTGTCCCCCCTAATCGCCGGCATTTGTAGTGGTTAGCTTGTATATAATCTCTATGTATTGATTATTGTATTATGTCGTCATAGGGCTATTTCTTCAGTATTTATCAACTTTTCTCAATCTCGCTATTTAGTAGTCACTACTCAGTACTCAATAGTCAATATTGGCTAACAAAGTTCACAAAAATGTATGGTTGCAAACCCCGTATTAAACACATGGCCATGTGTTTCTTTTAATCTTGTTTTTGTTCACCAGTTGTCTAAACTTAATATTAAAATGAACCTTAAAACTTTATAATTATAGGAAATCGATAACTAAAAAGGTGTTTGCTAATCACTTTAAGCTTAAATCTTAATTATAGTAGTGTATTATAAAAGGCTGTGACAAGACAGCTGGCTATTTAGTCTCACCATACGTACTAAATGACTGGCATGAGTCTTTAAAAGATCTAATCTTGACCCAAATTTTATAAAATACTAACCCTAACCCAATCGTAATCTTATCCTTAGAAGAAAAACATCCTAGTGACTATATATACAGTAGCCGGCACAGCATAACTATGTTAATATGTATGTACAGTATATACAGTAGCTGTTCAATTAATCTAATGTTTTACATTTAGGTATCCAATCACTATAACCAGTCTCTGCAAGGAACTGTAAAAATTGTTCAAGAAGAAAAAAGTCAACCCGGTCTTCTCAAAGTAATTGAAGGTAGTTTGAGTGGGAGAAATAAGAAAACTGGGAGAGGGAGTGGAAATCGCTTCATGTTATCCACAGATGAGTGTGATTGGGCATGTGGGATGTGCTTCTTTCAGAGTAAGAAGAAATCAACAGTAGTAAAGCATGTGACAAAAAGAGTTTGTGAAAAGAATATGGAAAGAAAAGAAGGTAAAAAGAGAAAGATTAGAGAGTATAACAAGAAATACTACCTAGAAAGAAAAGTAGAAAGGCTTGCAATGCCAGTTTCTTCAGCAACAACTGTGTGCACTTCATATGAGCTTTCCTCTCCATCAAGCCCTGGTTTACATGAAAATGTTTGTACAACATCTCATCCGAATGCTAACATCGATGATTCTGAGAATTCCAATGATGAATTACTGGTAGAGAGCAGTGAGGAAGATATGTCTGTAAATGAAAGTACCAGTATAGGATGTGATGAAAGAGTTTCCTATGCTAAAGATCCTTGCAGGTTGATTGGCTTTAATTCCCTGGATGAGAAAAATATATTTGGTGAGGAAAAGGAGTTTTATCTTTACAAGATATCGAAAAATCCGTTGCACATTGACCACTGGTTGGAAAAGGAGGCCTTTCTCAGACATCGATGGTGCCCAGATAACCAATGCAAGGTCATATTGCATAGTAAAGGTAGTCGAAGTCGATGCTATGACTTTCCATTACCATTTACTATGAAATATGATACGTATCGGTGCTCTACCCATCAAAGAAGCTTTTCGCCATTTGACAAGGTTATTCAGGCACAGTTGGATTCTGGAAATGTGTTTCTGTCTCACGATGTCATTTGCCGTGATAGTATGTATGATTTTGTTTGTGAATGTAATATATTGTGTTCTGTGTAGCAGAATGTTTAATTTATTTATTATCCATCAACCATGTATTTCAAATGAATTTACTAATATTTGTAATTTTAGTTACAGTACTGTGTTAAAGTATAAAACAAAGCATTTCCTGAAAAATAAGGACATCCGTGTCTAAGATCTCAAGATACAGTACCTCAATATATATTCAGAGTCAATAACAATTAACAAGATGAAATTAGACAGTGTAGCTGATACCGTAATTGTAATATTTTTATATTATTGCAAAATCTTCATGATCATACCGTACCTAATGGTATTCAGTTTGTCAGATGATGATTTTGTTGATGTAATATATAACTTTGTTTTGTTATTGACTTATATCTTAAGTTCTCAGGATGTTCTTATGTTTTTGAATATGCTTTGTTTTATAGTACATACAGTACTGTACTTTTTAAAGATGTCAGAATGGTTGTGCAGATACTGTTTTAATTTTTATATGTGTATGTATATATGTATATAATATATATGTATGTATATATGTATGTGTGTATGTATATGTGTATGTGTGTATATATATATATTTGCTATATATCCAAAACACTGTCTACGCAGCACTCTCTCTCTCTATATATATATATAAATTTGTAAAATGGATAAAAACGGTAAAATGTTAAAATTACTGATGTTTTACGCCTTACTGTAACCGATCGATTTTAACTCTTAAGGCGTGAATCAGCAGTAACTTAACCGTTTTTATCCATTTTACATAGTTTTATCTCGCTCTACATTCATCTGTATAGCACTCTTGAGATCTAGTGAACACCTTTGTTTTATCTATTTTATATATACTGTATATATATATATATATATATATATATATATATATATATATATATATATATATAATCTATTTTTGCTTTCCTAGAAACTATAATGAGTAGTGCATTTTTCAACTCACTGATCAGAGACTTTGAGGCCAGCATGAATCCTACCAGAATACACAAGACATACCTGTTAAAATGGCAAGATAACATTATCTCCAAAATTGAAAATCTTCAAAGAATACTTGGGACAATGTTTGATGAAGGTAAATGTTTTATATAAAAAGCAGTGTTTCATAAGGATTTTCACCACTAATAAATTTGATAACCACTTGTCATATGTTCTTATCTGTAAATGGGTTCTAGCCAGAATTCTAAAATTAGAATTAAAATGTATTTTCCATAATTTGATGTTCTTGATATTTTTAATTATTTAGATTATTTTTGAAAATCACCAGGTTTAAGGTTTTCGTTAGGATTAGGGGCATTAACATTTTGTATCTAACCTTACAGAAAATACATTTTCTTGTAGCTTCCACTTACAGTACAATTATCATTATAGAATTTTGGCTTAAGCCTGTAGAACATAACAAGTTGGTGTTGATACTGTGAACTGTAGAGCATGTACTTGTACTGTAAATAGAGCGTAAACTTAAAGTTCCTGTTTACACTATCATATTACAGTATCATATATATCATTTAATGATATTGCACGGTGTCCTGTTGGCGATGAGACCGTGCAGACCAACTGTCGATAGGTTAATTACTAATATTGCCCGCTGCAGATCGATAGGGATGGAGACGGTACCCTAGGCGTTGCGATCGTGATTCGTTAGCTAGACGTTGCGATCGTGCGACCGTGCGATCGTGATGAATGCTGGGCTCCGGAAATGACTGGATCCGAACTTCCTGAACCCTAACGGTACTCTCTCCATCCCGTGATCAGCAAGTCACCCGTGAAACACGGGGAAGAAAGACACACAAAAATCAAAACACACAAATCAAAAACACACGAACCAAACAAATTAAGCCTTACTCACCCAGCGATAGCAAATACCTGAACAAACTCCAACCGTAAGAACTGTGACCACGACCGTGCTAAAAACAAGACTGATGACATTGTTGGCCTCGAAGGGGACTGGGTGGGCTGGGACGACAAATGACTATTACCTAGCTTCAGGTGAGCTCGGTTTATATACTGTTCCAGGAGGGAACAACCCCCGGGGGCCGGAAACCCGACCGGATAAGCCAAACAACATCCCCCGTTTATACATTAACTTCCTTTATTAACAATAATAAATACATTTAATGATATTGCACGGTGTCCTGTTGGCGATGAGACCGTGCAGACCAACTGTCGATAGGTTAATTACTAATATTGCCCGCTGCAGATCGATAGGGATGGAGACGGTACCCTAGGCGTTGCGATCGTGATTCGTTAGCTAGACGTTGCGATCGTGCGACCGTGCGATCGTGATGAATGCTGGGCTCCGGAAATGACTGGATCCGAACTTCCTGAACCCTAACGGTACTCTCTCCAGATTACCTCCAGCCCCGCACTGACGGGGTTGGAGAAGGTTACCGTTAACCTCCTCCACAAAGTCTCCAACCCTCACAGCAGCGGGGCAACGCGCAGAAAAGTATCCGGTGCTGTATGAATGTAGCGAAGAAAGGCGTGACTGGTCCATCGCCCCAAGGATTGAATCAAATGATCCGGGATACCGGCAGCCGCCGCTGTTGTGGCCGCGCCAATGCGGAAGCTGTGAGACGAAAAATTCCCTGCATAGCCTGCCCGCGATAAAAGTTCCCGGAGATACAAGTTCACGTGGGAGGGAGTGAGAGGACTATTGTCGGACCAAACAAACAGTGGACCAGATGCGGCCCCCCGACGAGCAAGGTACAGCAGAAGGGCTTGGACCGGACAGAGAGGATTCGACGTACGACCAATATAAACGAAGTGACCCGCACCAAAGGGATCGGTTTTGGACACTTTAATTCTGAGCCGCAGACCAGGGGATGGGTGGCCCGGAAGAAAGTTGACATCGGACGGAGAAAGATGCCGGGAGGGGTTGAATGGAGCCGATGACGTAAGTTCGCTAACCCGCAAGAAACCGAAAAACGCCAGACTGCAAGCCGACCAGAACATGAGAGAGTCGAAACAGGTATTCGATGCGGCGAGAGAACGCTGGATGGTGCACAACACATCCCGAGTGATAGGCCGCCGCGGTGTGCGGGAGCTCGTACGAGAGCGGTGGATACCTTGGATAACACGACGTAAAGTAGGCTTATTGAGCATTGGGTCTCCGAAGCCCCAATCGATGTGCAACGAGCGGACGGACGCGAGGTAAACTTCCACTGTGGCAGGAGAGACCGACTGAGCCAACCAAGACACAAACATCATGAGTTGATATTCGGACGCCGGCACCGGAGGCGAAGACGCAAACAAATGAGGGAATAGCACACAAAACGACCAGTATTTCTTCTGACCCGATGCGTACGTCCGCCGAGATGACTCAGCCAAACCCCGAGCCAAGAACCCGGAACACTGCGATTCTAATTCGCGTTGAGCAGCTCCGCCACGAGGGATGGAGGGACTGAGGTGGGGAATTGGTCTGCGGATGGGAGCAGCCGACGGAAAACCTGCAACTGAGAACGAGATAAGGCATCAGCGGTGACATTGTGGCGTCCAGGAACATGACTGGCCGAAACGGAAAAATGGAACTGGCAGGCAACGAGAATAAGACGACGCACTAAATGCATGGAAAGTTTATCGCGGGAGGAACCGGAGTTGAGGATCGCCACGACCGCGTCGTTGTCGCAAAGGAACTCCACTTGCAGGCGTTGCCACCGATGGCCCCACACGTGAGCGGCTACCACGATTGGAAACAGCTCCAACGCCGTGATGTTGGTAGAGGGGACCGAGGGCGGCCAAGAACCAGCAAACCACTCATTGCGCCACACTGCTCCGAAACCGATTGCCCCTGATGCATCCGAGGCGACGGAAAAATCCGGCAGCGATCGGATAGAAGGGATGCGAAAGAAACTGACCCCACTCCAGGATCGGAGGAACTCCAGCCACCAGGCCAAGTCCCGACGGAATTCGAGATTGAGGCGAATGGGATGAGATGGTGAACGGAACGCGCACAGCAAATCGATCATGCGGCGCAAAAAGGAACGACCAGGCGGAACAACTTTGCAGACGTGTTGAAGGGAGCCGATTAATGACTGCAACTCTTTGCGGGAACACCAACGCTTGGCAGCCCAACGATGTAACAACTCCAGAGTCAGAGCTAACTTAGCCTGTGGGAGGCGCGCCGTCTGAGAAAGCGAATCGAGCTCAATACCAAGGAATACTAGGGAAGTAACCGGCCCTACACACTTCGTCGGGTGAAGGGGAAGACCCAAACGCGCGAATACCGATCGTGCGGTGACGACATTGATGGCGCATTCCGACGACCGCGCCGGAGCGAGCGTGAGAAAGTCGTCGAGATAATGTAGGAGAAACCGGAAGTGATAATTTGACTTGAGGATCCACTCGACCATATCCGCCACAGAATTGAATATGAAGGGAGCTGAACGAAGTCCAAATGGCAGTGTCAGATCCACGAAAAACTGGTCTCGCCAGCGCATGCCAAACAGGTACCGTTCCTCGAAGCGGGATGTTGCGATACGCGCACTCGATATCGAACTTCGCCATTAGCGCCCCCGGCCCTAACTCCATAAGGATGGTGATCGCGTCGTCGACCGACACGTAATGGAGCGAAAAAGGATCTTTTGGAATTCCCTCGTTGACACTGTGCTTCTCCGGAGAGGAAAGGTCCAATATGAGTCGCCACTTGCCAGGTTGACCCTTCTTGGGGATAACCCCAAAGGGGCTACAATGAAGGTAGGGGAACGGTGGGGAGACAAACGGGCCGGCCACCCGCCCTTTAGCTACTTCGTTTGAAATATACTCGTCGATAACTGAAGGGTGGTCCAGGGCCGACTTCATATTGCGCCGAGAGGACCGCAAACCCGCCGAGAACGGCTCGAAGCCCGACGAAAAACCGAGGCTAATGCCGTCTAGGACGTAGCGAACCTGGCTGGGGTCCGGGTGATTATGCAATTCCCGCTGGAATTCCGACAACTGGAGGGGGGAGACGCGATGAACCGGAAGAAGGGGACTACTGCCCACGACCGCGAGCGTACCTGTGAGGAAACAAAACAAAATGACACGTGAGGAAGGGCGTATCGCCAGTAGACTACGCGACTCACAATATATTTAAATAAACACACAAAATAAATAAATTATACAGGAATTAAGTAAATAAATTATACAGGAACTAAGGTAAAAGTATAGTTGTCCGATATTCACAAGAACGGGACGGCACGCAACAGATAAACACTCACAATAGCTAGCTAACTAAATAACATCTCCGACGCGAGGCCTTTTGCGCGAGCTTCCGCCCGATTGGCCAAATGAGGATGCTCGTGAAGCACTGTGCGCGTGCAACCGCCGATGCAGTCCGCCACAACCGGGCAAATCACATGCATGACGATAGCGGCACTGGAGGAAAGACGACGAACATCGACCCGTGTTCCACGAATGGCAAACGACCGCGGCGGATGGCGAACCGTGAGCTTCAAGGGCCGCGGCTCCACCCCCTCTTTCCGATGAGGGCTGCGTAGGAGGATGGGGGGATGGGCTGACTGAGGATGTGGGGCACGCTACAGCGTTACCGCCCCCGGAGACGTGAAAGTGGAACAAATCCGCATTCATCCGCGACCAATCGTTGAGCCTACAAGCGGCTGCGTCCCGACGAAAGGCACGGTCATACGACAGCCACGCGGCTCCAGGGAATTGCTGGGCGGTGCGCATGATCAGCAGTTGGTACCGCAGCAAATCGGAGGCACGGGCTGGCCAATACGCGGTCACGACCAACATGTAAATGGAAAACGCCTGCATCCAAGTGAGAACGTCCGTGATCGGCTTCCGACGCTTGGTGGGGCGAACCACGAGTTGATCGACCACCAGCGAAAACGACGGCGATTCGTGTTCGGCGGGGTCATCCAAGAGCGCCGACAGCTCGACAAATTCGCCAGACACTATGGACGCGATTAACTTCGACGACACCGGTGGGAAACCTGGTCCGACAACAAACGGTGGAAAAACCGAGGGAGACAACACGTGGGAGCCCGGGACCGAATGGAGACTACCGGGAAGGCTCAACCCCGGGTTAACGACCCCAGCCCCAGAATCCGACAACGTGTACGGAAACAAAGATGGCGTACCTGAGACTGGCTGATTAACTGTCGGTCCCGGCTGGAAACTGGCGAATGGAGGTACTGCAGGCGTTGAAGGTGACTGCCATGGGTAGTTGAAGGGAATAGGAACGGCGGGGTTTGACGAGGCTGCGGATGGCCACGGGAATTGCGCCACGGACAGATTACTGGCGTGTTGAGAAGCGACCGACGACGAAGGCAAAACGGGCCAGACGTTCGCCATTGGAACAGAGGAGAACGGAAACGACGGCGTCTCCCTTCTAGGAGGGAACAGAGGCGAAGCAAACGTGTATGTTGACGAAACGGAAGGCAGCAATGTCGGATGAAACGAAGCCACAGACGAAGCGAACAACTGAGGCGACGAAGTAGACGGTGTTGAAGACGAAGACGTAGCAGTACAGGTAGATGAAGGTGGCGGACGAACATTTGACACCCCAGGAAGAGACATGATATCTTCCAGCGACAACGAGGACTGACTATTTCGGGATAACCGACGAGGACGTTCCATCAAAAACTCCGACGACAAATGACTATTACCTAGCTTCAGGTGAGCTCGGTTTATATACTGTTCCAGGAGGGAACAACCCCCGGGGGCCGGAAACCCGACCGGATAAGCCAAACAACATCCACCGTTTATACATTAACTTCCTTTATTAACAATAATAAATACATTTATATGTTATTCATATGTACATTGTAATATAGTGTTGAAGCCATCCACACAAGATGAATTATCTGAAGAGACGACATTACCTGAAAGGTGCAGTGTTGATGTTCATGTAATGTTCATTTTTGTCAGTTTCTCATTCAGAAATTTTCTTGTTTTACTGTACCTCTAGGTTTTTTGAACACTTAGACAGCCTGTTTCCACAGTGGAATTCTGTGAAATATATTACATTTTTCTCTCCTGGCTTGATATCAGATATAATTGTTGATTGGTGGAATGTGGAAATGGAAGGTACTGAAATTACATAACCACACAACAAATTACACAACAAATTATGTCTTTGTCCTCATTAAGAGAAACATGACTGAAACTTTGTTTTATTTATATAATTCTCTAATTGTTAATAGATTATTATCAAACTTACATGCATGAACTAGCTGCAACAACTGGTAGAAGGCTAAGTGGTGATCACACTTACAAATGTCTAAAAGGAATTGGTGTGTTTATATCTGATGAGCAAAGTAAAAATAAGCGCAAATGGGTAATTATAGCTTATTATTTTCTTGTTAGTGTTTGTTTTAATACATTGACTTCAGGAGCCTATAAAATTTCTATATCCCTATCATGGGCGTTTTTATCAATGTTTCTAAAAAGTGTCAGTTTATGTTCAAACAAATGACATTCACTGTACATGTATTTCATGTTCATGCAGGATCAAGTTAGTGTTATTACAAATTTTTAGATTTTAAATTGGTCCTCTCATTTTATTCATATATGGTAGCTGTATACAGTACTGTATGTACAGTATAGTATTGATTTCATACATGTACAATTTAGTACCTGTACATGTAGATTGTAGTAGACTGCACAATGTAAAGCCCCCTCTTGGGAAAAATTATGATGAAATGTTCTGAGATGAAATGTTCATCAAAATCTCGAAAAAAACTCGACACATTTTCAGCTAGGCGACTGATTTTTATATTTCGTCACGCTCGTTCATCTTCATATCGCAATGACGCCATAGGTCTGACCCTTGTTTACACAATCTGGCTAAGCAAATACTGATTTATTTTACGATCATATACAGAGAAATCAAAACAAATTACCATAATTTTGATCTTGGCAAAAGCAATTTTGCCGACAACCCAAAGTTGAGTTATATTTTGAAATTAGAAATCGCCGGCAAGGTCCTAAAACTGCCGGCTATCTCCAGCTGCTATTTCGAACCCTGAGTGGTACAGTATGGACACAATCCCTTGGCATTGGCAATAACTTATCCCGTTATCATTACAGGTGCCATTGAAATTGTCAATATATTCCCTTCTCAATGAGGATGGAAAGATTATGGCCTGTAAAATTTGCCCTAGTGATCATCTCCACCATGTTGTTTCTCTGCTTAAAGACATTTGGAATGCTCAGAAAGAAAGAAATGAAGTTAAGACATCGATTTTTTTTACGGACGATGCCTTTAAGGACCGTGGTAAATATACTAAATATTGGGTCACTAAAGCATGTAATTCCACTCTTGAAATTTACAACCTGTGGTATACTACTTTCCTTCCTGGTATAGTATTAAACACTCATCACTAACACGTGTTACTTGTGATGTGACTGGACTCATGTGTGCGCAATATACATACAGTACATGTACTTGCATCCTGCAATAGGACAGTTTAAGACAGATTGATTATGAGTATTTTTCTTGTCTTTTACGTTTTATATTTTAGTTCAAATCAAGTCAGGATATAAGGATATTTTCCCAAACGACACCATCGAAGTTCTGCAGGACCTCTTTCATGCAAGGGAGCGAGTCGCAAGGACCTTACGAAAATCATTGCCAGAACACAGTCGGTGCCTGTATAATCTTCGAAGGTTATTTGTGCGGTTCCAAAAGTCAGATTTGTCAGGTTGGTACTGTAGCTGTCAGTTGTAACTGTAACTGTGATTAATCAATACCAAACATCTCTATAAACACTAACAGAGTCAGCTGCACTATTGAGACTGACAGTCTCTCTACTAGGTTCGTGATCAACATTATCTTCATCATGATTTTCATCGAGAACATCATCATCATCTTCAATTTCGTCTTCTCCAGTTATATCGTCACTAGCATTAACTTCGATTTCAGCTACAGCGTTTGCGATAAACACAACCTAAAAATAGAACCGGTACAAACTGTTACGAACAACCTGCAGGATATCATAATTTGAAAGCCATTTACCAAGGAAGCTATACAGCTCAAACCCTCGACTAACACTCTGACTAACTACTGTATACATTATAATACATGAATAGCACATTACAACAAGTAATATATGTTTCAAAACACCACCATTTCGCTGAGAATATATGTAGGAAGCTGGATCGTTCTCAGGTTGGATTTGAACCAACTTGTTTTGAAAATATATGTACTATATTGTATTTTACAATTTTTTTGAAAAAAGTTCGTGCTGTATCCTTACGAATACAATGTCAGTATGTAAACGCGTGCATGCATGTATATAGTTGATACATGCATACTATAATTAATGTTGAATTTGCTTTAAGAAAAACAACACACATTTTTCTAGACGGAATCTCACGCATTGTGAATAACGTGCAAAGCATGAGGCAACTATACATACTTTTTCCTGTAGCTCCACTACGAAAAATCCTTCGCTTCAGTTGCCGTCTATTGCCTGTATTGGCTTTCCTGAAACCGTAGAGCTTGTAAAACAATGGGTTAGTAACGAGGACACATTTCAGCGTGGGATGGAGTATTTCATGAATGGTCACCTCGAATCAAAAGTTTGTGAAGCTGGACAGCTTTTAAGGTAACATGGGCTACATATCCCCCTACATATTTATTGCACCAGCCTGGTGCAATAAATCGCGCGCGGTACTTTTCATTTGTTCCAAATGAAAAACATTTTAACATGACAGCTTTCATGTAATAAACCAAAATATTGACGTTTTCTGTTAGGCACGGTGTAAAGGGACTGCTATTGTTGGGCAACCAAGATATTACCAACTTTTGGCCTTTCACTCGAACAATAGGCTTCATGGAATTTGCCCATGCCCGTTCATGGAGAGATGCAAGCACATTGTTGCGCTCTTACTTTCATGGATCAAAGACAGACCAAGTTGGGTAAGCCGTAAGGGTATTAATTAACATGTGATCTGGTGAGAAAATGTACCTGGTGAGAAAGGAACTAACCTTCACATTTCTATGCGAATTTTATTTTTTTATCAACGTTTACATGCTATTCGTTGTTTACTTTTTCTTTTTACCATGACAGACTACAGTACAATTACCTACAGAACAACCTTATTTTTAGTTTTACCAACCTACAGTACATTAAGTGTAACTATGACTGTATTAACCTTCGTACTAACCATCGAACAACTATAGTTTTTATACTTGCCAATCCTGTACTTCGATAAATATGAAATAAAAATATTAGAACTGACTTAATACGAAATTAATTATAATAATTTAGCCCGTTTCTCGTCATAATCTCGGTTGTCCAGCGTACAGTACCGTGCTTTTCTCGCTTTTCTATATGTAGTTCACTCTGGAGGTACAAAGTCACTGGCAATCAAAGAAGTAGAGATAAAGTTACTGCAGCTGAAATTCAACCGCAACAAGGAAGACAAGATAAAAAAAGAGTAAAAAATGCCGTACTTGAAAAAATGCAGTGTGCGAAACAACATCTCCGAGCTAGAGAAACATCATCATCCTTCCCACGTCTGTCCTTACCGGCTACTGAACGTGCAGTTGTGTCCTTGGATGAACTATTAAGTAAAGGGTTCCGACCTAAAGACGCTCGTCTAAATTGGACTGATGACGAAAGACAAGCATTGCGGAGAGGTCTTGTTCGCATTGGAAAAGAGAAGGATGCAATCCATACACGAAATCCATTCTACTGGATTTCACATTATATATTGAATGACACGAAATCACCTGACGAAGTTGAAAGATATTTTAAAAAAACTATACAACTTTTAAATATTATTTTTGTTGATATTGAGAAATGTAAGGGTTAGAGAATGATCACGTGGAATTAGATAGAAGGGATTGTATCTAATAGAGGACAAGTGATCATTCTCTAACCGTCTTCGAAAATGGTCAGGCACGAGGAACGTTTTAAAAAGCATGGGTTTGCTTCATAAACTTGTCACGTATTAGTGATTTTTAGCAGCATATTTTAATATAGCTACATCTGATTAGTATTCTCTATCAATTAGGACCGGAATACTGATTAGATTTAAAAGAAAGGAAAACAATAGGTTCATTAGTATTCCCTATCTAGTGGATACTAATAATGCACTATGAGATATTGTGCCCTGTAATTCTGTGCCTTTGACCATTTTCTAAATTTGTGTTGGTTTTGTAAATATTAGTCTCTAACAATAATAATAATAATAATACTAATATTTTATTTTTTAAATATTAATCATAATAATATGTAAAAATATGGATTATCGCGATCAGGTAAAGCCATATATGATT
Organism: Chrysogorgia sp. JL179-B06; assembly: GCA_035772405.1. Lineage (NCBI taxonomy): Eukaryota > Metazoa > Cnidaria > Anthozoa > Scleralcyonacea > Chrysogorgiidae > Chrysogorgia > Chrysogorgia sp. JL179-B06. The sequence continues at coordinate 1,136,564 of JAYKKM010000266.1, forward strand.
GAATATGGAAACGCATTCTTTATAAAAAATATTTTATTTCGTTCTTTTGACTGCTCCAGTGTGTGGCCTTCATATAAATACATGCATAAATTAATTGCGGCATTGTTTATTTAAGCAGGTTTTCCACTTCAAGTCCCAGCCGAAATACTCATAGGACAAAAGAAAAATCGCACGAATGAAATGATTAAGTGGAAAACGGGAAGAATAAGATATTGGCCCGGTTATGGTCGCCAGCGTTGATATAGAGTGCTGATATATATAGGGTGATGATATAGGGTGATGATATAGAGTGATGATATAGGGTGATGATATAGGGTAATGATAAAGAGCGCTGACATAGAGTGATGATATAGAGTGATGATATAGAGTGATGATATAGAGTGATCAAATAGAGTGATGATATAGAGTGATTATATAGGGTGATGATATTATAGGGTAATGATAAAGAGCGCTGACATAGAGTGATGATATAGAGTGATGATATAGAGTGATGATATAGTGTGATGATATAGAGTGATGATATAGAGTGATGATATAGAGTGATGATATAGGGTGCTGATATAGAGTGATTATATAGGGTGATGATATAGGGTAATGATAAAGAGCGCTGACATAGAGTGATGATATAGAGTGATGATATAGAGTGATGATATAGAGTGATGATATAGATCAGTGTTGATATAGAGTGATGATATAGAGTGATTATATAGTGATGATATAGAGTGATGATATAGGGTGCTGATATAGAGTGATTATATAGGGTGATGATATAGGGTAATGATAAAGAGCGCTGACATAGAGTGATGATATAGAGTGATGATATAGAGTGATGATATAGAGTGATGATATAGATCAGTGTTGATATAGAGTGATGATATAGAGTGATGATATAGTGATGATATAGGGTGATGATATTAATAGAGTGATGATATAGAGTGCAATGATACAGAGTGATGATATAGATCAGTGTTGATATAGAGTGATGATATATATAGAGTGATGATAAATGATATAGATCAGTGTTGATATAGAGTGATGATATGGGGTGCTGATATGGGCCGGTAACGATATAGGGTGCTATTCTGTATTACTCGTGACTGTTCGGACTGAGTACCCAAATAAAGTGATTTGACTCATGGGTATGAAAAGTGAAATTTGTATGAAATACCAGTACAAAAAGTCTAAATAAAATAATAGCTAAGCATTTCACTCAATCTCCAGAGAGTCAAATAACAAGGGCGCGGTGGCCATGTTCGTGTACCTATAAAAAAAAGCTAATAGTGAAGTGCGTGAATGACGTCAGTATATATGTACGTAAGTTTGTCTGAGTGTGCTATTAATTATTGCATTCCCAACAATGGAAAAATAGTCGTTTGAAATCCCTTCAGTCGAGTGATTTCTGTTTGTTTGTTTGTCTGAGTTTTGATTCTATAAATAGCACTTATGCGCTCCGGTAAATTCATTGTTTAGGTTACACCAAAATTACCTATGACGTCAAGTGGAAATGCTCGTATATTTAGCGAAAACGTTGTTTTATATTCGGATGACATACAGAAATTAGTCATAAAATAGATTGAATCTATACCAATAACCATAGACAAGTTTCAGTTTATTAACAGCGTATTCCAAAAAACCAACTATGACGTCATTTCAATAATGATTTTGCAGAGTGGATGGTATCTGCAGATGAGGTTTCAGTACTCATGACAGGAGTTGAATCAGACGATGGCTGTCTATATAAACTATTAGAACTAGATTATACCTGTTGTTATTATAGTTATCATTTGTATAGTAGGTCTTTAATAAACTAGTAAAATCAAATATTCTCGATAGTGATTATACCCACATAGACGCAGAGGAGCGTCACAAGTATAAAATGTCTTTGAAATATTATTGATATTGTTATGCAAATTTATGCGTTGGCTCGTGTGAAACTATTAAGCCCGTTTTCCACTTCACCATTTCGCTCGCCACTAGGGAAACATTTCGCCGATGACATAATTTTTTCCAGTTTTCACTGGTCGACAACTGAAAAAATGATGTCATTGTAATATTTCGCTAGCGGCGAGCGAAATGGTGAAGTGGAAAACGGGCTTTAAGCTGGATTTCGATTAAGCGAATATCGTCGCGCGAACGCTTTTTTCCTTTTGTTTTAAGAACGCTCGTGTGTAACCAAGTAGAAAACCATTCAATTTCTACAATAGAAAAGTCATCCGCGCGACTATATTCGCTTATATTAACGTCGCGTTCAAACAAAAGAATCTTTATGCGAAACAAAAATGACTAATTTTCACACCCAATCAGTAATCGCAACGCCGTCCTCGTTCTCAGTGTTTAGAACGCCACTGAGATGAGAGCTGTTACTTAAGAATGACTTAAACATAGACACTACAATCGTTTTAGAAATATGGAAGTGTTTTCGAGATCATAAAACAAGCTTTGAGTGTAAGATACGCTAGTCAATCGACCGTGGTTTCATTCAAACGCTAACATTTATATTTCTTTCACTGCCGTCGCCGTCCTAGATTGCCGTCCTAGATCTTAAAGTCCCTAAAAATCCCTATTGTTTCGCACGAGCGAACGTATAATTGCACAACCATGATAATTCTGTCATGCATGTTAATGAGGCAAAATTAGAAATTGCTCTTTTAAAAGGAAATTATACAGTGATTAAATCTCCCTGTTTACATGGGTTAAGCACTTTGCAGGAATCGAACCTGCACTGCAGCAATTTACAGTTCCAAAAAGTGCTAGTTTGACGAGAGACCTTAACTTGCGTATCATCAACCAACCTATACATGACGTCATGAGCAAAAGGTGACTTGAAGATAATAGAATGGAACCTGTGTATGATCAGTTTGTTAGACTCTGAGTAAACACGCCTGTCGATTGCACGCAGGCCTTGCTTTTTATCGCGGGTGTTTTCTTACCGGGCGGGAGTGCGGGCGGTAGGGTGTGTTTCGGGGATGCGCGGAAGGAATGGGAACGCGGAATTTTCCCCGCGCCCTGCTGAAGAGATTGGAAATATTTCCAAGAGCTTCTAAGCATGTTTCCTAGCAACTGTTGACAAAAATCTGTTGTTAACAAATTGAAAGTAGGAAGATAAAAATGAAAAAAAACACAATAACAAGAAAGAGAAGTGCTCAAAATTAACGACAAATCGGTAGACAAAAATAATACGTAGGTATTAAAATCTGTTCCAATATTTTGATTATTTTATAGGTTATGGGTAGCGGTGTTGTGGTCTAGAGCAGAATATATCTTCTTTTTTTTTAGGACCGTGTTGGTTGTACTGTAATTTTGTACCTGTAGGAAAAAAGGGATGACATTGTAAAGAGATTAAAATAATAGGTGAGAACTCTAATCCAGTTTGCATGGTCATTGTAGGACCCTCAGAGAAGAATCCATTCAAGCAAGTTGCAGACAGAATCAGATTGAATTCCTTGTACCAGATGGTGTCGTATTCTGCAAGAAGAATTTGAGAACATGGGAAATAAACTAGGCACAGTGCTAAAGGGCGGTGTCTAAGTGTTTAAGTCCAAAAGCCGTCAAAAAGTTCACGCCAAAAATGTCGCGCAAAAACGTCGCTTGCAACTGATTCCAAACGAACGAACGAACGAACGAACGAACGAACGAACGAACGAACGAACGAACGCGGAATATTAAGCGATGCTAGTAGGGCACCGCAACCATGACAAAGTACAAGTACATTACAAGCAGTAGCGAAGCTGACCGTAGCAACTGGTCATGCTATGCTAATTTATAAACATCTGCATATTTTGTAAACAATATATTTCTAAAGATCTGAATAGGTAAATCGTTTCAAAATTTGCATAGTATGACCAGTTGCTATGGCCAACTTCGCAACTGATTACAAGGTGTGTTTGTGGCACGAATCAAGCCAAAAAACAACAGATACTAGTATTATAAAATAACAATTTGCAAACGCAAGCAGTAATTGGTTGAAAGCCGTGTTTCTATAACTGTATGGAAAACATGGAAAGATTACGCCATCGCATACGCCATCATGAGCAAGAAGGCTGATTTCCCCGTTTTTCTTTGAGTTATTTTATAAAGGAAATCGAAAACATTTTTCTTCGTGTTCCCATACGTTATTCCTACTATACGATTTCTATTGCTTTTCTATTTCTTAAATATTAGTACTGTTTAGAAAAGGAATATGGATGATAAGTTAATAGTATAGAAAGTGGGGCTACCAGCGCAGTTTTCAATTTTTCGTGCTTCGCAACTAAAATTGAAAAATTCGCTGTTATCCCCACTTTCGAGACTACTAAAACGAGATGAAATAAAATTCGTTAAATGAGACAAAAATAAATTAAACTCGAAAACCATCACACGTTTCCAGAAATAGTTTTTCAAATATTAGTACGTAGAGACCGCAACTCTCTTTTACGACTGGTCATCCTTTTCCCAAGTACAGTGTGTTTAAACCTCTCGTCTAGTTCCTTGCGTTCTAAGCTACTCTTAGCGAAGAGTTGTCGTTTGAGCTCTCTTACCTGGTAGATAAATGATAACTCTTTGTTGAGTCTCGTTATCTTTTCCTCCACTGATCTCCCACGTTCTACGCTACTCTCCAGGGTTACAGTGCTCATTACTTCGTGTGAGCGCTGGAGCCCTGGAGAGTAGTGTGGAACACGGTGATACAAGGACAGTTTTCCAAAAAGTCGGATCCATAAGGAATCTACACGATTTGGAAAAGTGTGTTGGTACCCCCGTGCTCACCTTGTCGGGTAGGATATATCGCTAGACGTGGTGCTTCTGCTAGTGCTGATATACGTAGCCCTGTTGTGAGTACTAACGTTAACACTTTTTAGGGGATTCCCCACTATTGCTCACACGTCATAGGTAAGGGGGGACATCGGATTATGCCGTAATCCATTATCCTCGATGTCCCCATCTGTACCTACTTGTATACGCACGCAGGGATATGGGGGACATCGGATTATGCCATAATCCGTTATCCTCGATGTCCCCATCTGTACCTACTTGTATACGCACGCAGGGATATGGGGGACATCGGATTATGCCATAATCCATTATCCTCGATGTCCCTCGCACGCGCGGGTGAGTGTGATGGACTGGGAAAGTAAGTCCAACGCATGATTCGAACACACGCCCCCTTAGTGTTCCGAAACGCAACGCTCAACCCCGCGAGCTACCATGCCCATGGTAAGTTTCACACTCATTTTATAGTATTTAAGCGATTAGAATTTGGTCGACGTTTGTGAGACAGCTTCCTAATAATATTTAACATTAGTCAATTCGGTTAACAAATGTCACGACGCTATATTATGTCTTTCTAGCGATATTAGCACGATAGACATACTAAGACTTAACGTCCAACGAACAGAGTTGTGTATATAGTTAAAATATCATTTTAGCGATGCATATATTAGTGGTTCACACTAGTTGTTCACTAACGACTCACAAACAAGTGGTGTGACGAAGCTTGTTTGTCTGATACAAAATGTTGCTAGTTAAACTTTTCGTTACCAACCAAAAATCGTTTAATGTCTTTAGGATGAGTACTAGCGCTAACTATCACTTCTGTGTTGTGTTGGATATATAATATCTCACTTCAACTCGCTTCCGCTTATGTTGTAATTAGTTTTCTTCATTTGGGGGTTCCCCCTCGGGGATTTCCCCTCTAGCCATGTGGCTAAATACGTGTTTACTAGTTGTCAGTCCACCTGATAACAACCCTAGACAGGGGAGGTAGGGGGATATGTACGATATAAGCTTCTCTACATCTCTTTTTAATAGCTGGTCAGTGATCAACTCGTTTTTAAGCTTTTCAGGTGACTCGATAGCGTTGAACCCTCCTAACGCGTGGGCGAACTTACTTATTAAAAGATCACATAGGAACGCGTTCGCTTTCTCCATTCTTTTTACCTCCCATTCTTCATAGATCTTGTTGACAACTTTAGATGAGGCCTTTTTGAGATAGGCGACGGATTGATCTATCTCACCGTCCTCTGAGAGTCTTTTTAGTTCGTTTCGTTTCTTGTCTACGTCAGTTTGTGGAGTGTCGTCAACTTGTGGTGTATCGATTTGTGGTTCGTCGATCACTTCCTGTTCTGCTTCTTGAATATCTTCAATTAGTTCGTCAATTGTCTCAAGATTTTTTGTCTTACGTTTTGGCATGTCCTATACTATACGATATGTTTTGTTTTTGCGGAATAACTATTTCGTATGAGTATGGATGTCTTAGAAGTATCTCCAATCTTGCGTACTCGTTGTCTTTCAACTGTTTTATTATTTTCTGAATTTCCTCTTTATCGACTCCGTTGAGATAATCGTCTACGATAATTTTCATATCGTTTCTGTTAGGGTTGTAGAATGTTACTAACTTTGAGATGTTCTCACGATATGGTTTACTAATTGAGGTTAGTTGTTGTGTTATGACTATTGTGGATAGGTTGTAGTGTCTAGCGCTAAAGGCTAGTTTCACTAGTTCGCTTGTTCTGTTTTTAACGTCCTGCCCACCAGCGCAATCATCTAATATTATTAGTGAATTGGTACCTTTATAAGTATCAGTCACGTGTTTAAGGACTACGTTGACCTTATCTTGCTCACATTGAATAGTGATAAAGTCTGGGTCTCTCAAGTATTTCCACTCTGTGTACGTCTTATTCCATTCGAACGTCGGGCATATAAGAATGATGAAATCGAAGTGATTTGTGTAGTCTTTCTCTATCATATCCAAGAGGTAGTACGTTTTGCCGCAGGCTGTCATACCAACAATTAGCATGTTAAAAGGTGTTTTCATATAGAATACTATATGTTTTAGTATTGGATTGATTGTAGATCGTTGTTGATAAGGTTTACGAGTCCGTCGGAGAGTATGAATATTCTACACATGACGTTCGCTGTTGTGGCTTTTTTAATGATTTCCATCAGTATTCCTGACTGAGTATTCACGATCTTTTTTCCAGTGGCGACTTTCGCATTATCTTCGATAGATCTAAGGTCAACAACCAAAGCGAAACCGTCTTTGTAAAACTTTTGGACAGTCATATGCTGGTCACAGTCTAGTTTTCGTCCAAATAGTCGTTTCGCTTCTACCCATAGTCTTGATTTTGGTATTCCTTGACTGTATACCATATTTGGCACGCCTTCAATAGTAAGTTTGACTGACTCTATATTTGGGTAGACGAACTCCTCGCTGTCAGTTCTTGTCTTATTTGTGAAGAGTAGAACGATAGCTTTCATTGACTTTCTTGGTAGGTTAATATTTTCGTTCACAAGTGTGGTTCCTTTATCCCACTCCACAGTCTTCATTAGTGTGACGTGCTCATATGATAGAGATCTACCGGATGAGTATAGAGATGATACTTCATCAGCGATCTCTTGACTCTCGATAGTTTCGTACTCCAATTCGAGGTTCTCCAACGTATAGCCAGTCACAGCTGATCCAGACTGAGCCACCATAATATCAGTTGCTTTGGGGAGTGTGATTATGTACCTGAGATTATTGTTCATATTATATGGTGCGTATAAACCGTGATCTTCTAGAATCTTGTCTAGTTGAATCTTTTGTTTGGTACCATGAATAGAGAACATCAGACCATCGCTAACTTTTTGTACGTTTCCACTGGCCGCGCCGCTGTCATCCTTCGAGATTAACTTTCGAAGGTTCTCGTTTGCTAGGCCGTATTCGATCATAGCCGTTCGTTCTGTTTTAGGTCTCCATAAATCTCTGTACGTACCGATAACACTCTCACCACATATCAATGTATAACTCCTCCTCTGGATTGGCTTTGTTAGGGTTCAGTGTCACAACGTGACGGGTTCTTGTGCCTTTGATAGCAGATATTTCACGACGTCTATATCCAGGAAGCAACTCTTTCTCACTAGTATTCATACTATATATTATAACACATGTTTTATTTCCTCTGTTTGTACTGATCGTAGACGAACCAAGCTAGTGCTATCGCTAGGATCCACAAATTAGACGCTAACCAAGATATGCCTGCAGCTCCCCACTTTAGAGCAGTCGCCACCACGTTTAGCAGTCCAGCCAGTAGAGGACCAGCCTTTGTGGCTAGGTTAGCTATAGCTTTTCCTAATTTTCCAAGTGCTTGGCCACCTTTGAAGACAACGCTTCTAGCGGATATTATAATTGTAGTGATGAAAGAGGCTATGGTTATTCCTAAAGCCGAGGCACCCAACCAATTTTCCTTAAACCACTCCTTTATTTTTTGTAATCGAGTGACGTCCTCTTCTTGTTGCTCCCTAACAGTCTCGATTTCCAATTGTCCTAAAGTTCTGTCACTAGCTGTCTCGAGACCTACCACTCTCTCATTAAACTCGAACTCCTCTACGGAACTAGCTTCCTCTCTGTTGAAAATTTCTTTAGTCTCGTTAATAGTGTCACGAAAATGATCGGCTTGTGTTTTTAGAAATTGTAGTCTAGTGGTTGGGTCGAGTGTTTCACTTGGAGTTAAGACACCTCGTAGTTCACTATTCTCTTTGTCTGTTAGACCTCTTATTGGTGAGTCGTTAGGGTTTACGTCAATCGTCGGCTGCCCTTCACTTGTCTTGCTCCTCTCAACTATTTTGCCAACAAGATTTAGGAATTGTTTCAGCGCATTAACATTTTTCTTTGTTTCGTTAATAGTTAGACTACTATCATCATTTCGCCTTAAGACGATATGTGGTTCGCCTCGTTCACCACTTTTTAGGATAGGTTTGTACTCAATATTATTAGTTCCAGTCCTTACTTTTGAGTTTTTGAGTAACTCAGGTACGTTGTTGTCATACATATCAAGACCTATACCATACGTATCTGTCATAAATCGACTCAAAGCTGTATACAAGTCGTTTTCAGGGTGGTTAATGATATTGAAGTTTGATAGGTTTTCGGTTGAAGGGACCTTAATGATGTCACCACTACCCTTTCTAGTTATTGTTACTGTCTTACCATCGTCACTATCTATAAAAGATGTCTCTGCTTTTCTTTCAGTACGTAAACTATCAATATACTTTACCCTAACCTTCACAACTTCCAGCTCATCGAGGTCGTTGTTGCGTAGAAGATCAAATCTTTCTTTGGCGAGTATGACATACTCGTTGTCCAAGGCGGTGTCGTCCATATCATCGTATGATTTAAGCTTGTCACGTTCTTGCATTTCGATTTCATAGAACCCTCCTTCAGCCATTATATACTACTCAATGTTTCGGATATCGCTTTCTGGTATCCATGAATTATGTTTACTGTCGTAGCCAAGCCACTTAATTAAAACCATCTTCTTACCTCCCACCTTCTTTCTCTTTAGTATCTTCTCGACTTTGTATACATCGTCTTTTTTATCAACAGCTGATAGCTCTTCCTCGTAGAACTTACCAACGATAGGTTCCCCTTCATGGTCCTCTATCTCGTACACAGTAGGGTCACCACGTATGACCTTTGACACTTTGAATAGCTCCTCAGTGAAGTTAGCCTCATACCCCTTCGCGAATATGCTTTTGTACTTTGATATCCTGACAGTCTCACCTACTTTGAACTTTGGTAGTGGGTAGTCACCGAAATGGTGTCCAAACAATGTCGTCCATACTTTGTTTTCGTTTTTCTTGTTAACGTCTTTAGGTTTCATTAGAATAGTACTGTGTTTGGTATTGTTGTAATTCTCAACGAGCTGATCTAAAATGTCTATCCACTTATACGTTCCCTTACTGTAGAAGTACTTCCACATAGACGTCTTGAGTGTTCTGTTAAACCGTTCCACGACTGCTGCCTTTTTATCAGAGTTCGTGCTGAAGTACTTCACATTGTGTTTATCCAATAGATCCTTCACACCAACGTTATAGAATTCCTTACCGTCGTCAAACTGAGCCAGCTTTGGATACTCACCAAATCTAACCTTAGCCTTCTCTAGTAACTTTGCGACAGCCTTAGTCATGTTTTTCGTATCTTTCCTATAAACGGGTATTGCGAAAGCATACCTACTAAGGATCTCAGTGGCTGTTAGTATCCAGTAGTACCCGTTGTTCTTATGCTTGTACTTGCCCATATCAACCAAGTCCATCTGTATCTGCTCACCCAGATAGTCAACAAATGTTTGTCTAAACTTGTGTTTCTTAACAACTGGTTTGTACCAGGTGTACGTGTCTTGGGATTTTAGCCAGTCCTTTATCTTTACCCTACTAACGCTTAGACCGTCTTCCAATGCTCTTTGGTACAGCCTCTCGGCAGATTGGTAACCAGTTGATGGATTATAGTAAATGTCTCTTAGTTCTTGCTCTATGTTCATATACACTACGCGATGTGTAAATCTAACAGCACCTCACCAACGCTAATACTGTTATCGTCCTGATCTGTTATCTTGAACTCTAGTTGGTTGACGACTCCTTTGTTTATTGGGATTTCCGATCCAACACCAAAATGTTGTACAGAGCCCTTTAATGTCTGTGTGCTAGTTATTGGCAGTATTGCGATACAACCACTTTTGCTACCATTAACTATGTTCTTAGATCTGTCCACAACATTAGATGTTACTTGTATGTATCTCAGTCCTCTGTTAACGCTCACAACGTTAGGACTGGTTTTTGTGGTGGCTATTGTAGTGTTTTCGTCAAACCCTAATAGTTGTCCAAATTTAAACAGTTCTATTTGTTGATCAGTTGTTATCGTACACGTAGAGTCGTATCTGTTAGCTACTAGCTTGACGTCTCCTAACTCTTTCAAGTCGTCGGCGATCGTTTTAAAGGTGTGATACCCAAGGCTGAAAACGTGGTCATTACTGTTGTAAGTTATCTTGTTGTTAGCTGTGGTTACGTTAACGTAGTCCCAAAAGATGGTTGCCTTATTCACTAGTAAGTGAGGGTCTGAGATAGTTGCTAGAGTTGACTCTGGTAGGTCTACAGTTTTCGTTGAACCACTAATCAATACTACCACTCTCATATAACGTACGGTATGTTATGATGGATGCATTCAAAAGAAAGTATCCTTATGCTGATGAGGATAGGTTTTCTCTTGACGTTGACGACAATATGCATATACATATATTCTTCGCAACGAATACTAATATTGGTAACGTTTCGATAGACTCAAGTAGGTTTAAGAGTAACCCTGAGTATACTAAGTATCTAATGATAAACAAACCAGTGACACCTGACCAAGAAGAGATAGCTAATGCTATACGCGTGGCTAAGCTGAATCTAGTAAAAAAGTACCCCCACATCACTTTGAGTAAGTTTGAGTTCGATCCAACTGTCTCACAAGATGGTGAGGTTAATGGTGTTGACATATATTTTAGAAACAACGACATCATAAGCACAAACATAACTAGTGATACCTTCAAAAACGACAAGAGTATGTGGGTTTGGTTACACAACAACAAGTTCCCAATAATATGGCAATCTGGTGGAACTATCCAACCACTATCAAAAGGTCGCAAGAACCACTGGGGACTTTGGGATGGTTATCCAACAGAAAGTGTGTTGAACTACCCAGTGAATAACTTTAGAGTCTTCGTTAATCAAAAGAACTACTTTTTCTCAAAGCTACCAATACTACAAATCACCACGTCAAAGACAAAGTCAAAGTGGGACGACAACGAGAGCTACTATAAGGTTGTGTTTGCAACGTATTGTGCAAGTTTCTGTTGTGGAGTGTCGTTACAACACTTGTCACCCTCACAAGAAGTCCACCCTGTTATCACGAGTGTAATGAGGTTTCATCTGTACTTTACTGTTAGAAGACTTCTCAGAAGGATGGAGGGTGGTGAGAGTATGAGATCGATAAGTAGAGAGTTTGACGCTGGAGAATTGTATGGTAAGACAGATAAGATTCCTAAAAAACATTACTACCAGGGTAAAGTCCTTGCTGACGGTACAACAGGTGAGGAGAGAGTCTTTACGATTAACGACGTTAAGAACGACTACAAACGATACGTTCCTCGGGTGTCTAATGGTTTCACCAACATTGGGAGACAATATCTAAATCAGTCCATAGAGGCCTTTGTTTACTCCACACTTGGTGCACAAGCTAGGACACGTGTGTCAGTCGTTGGTGATTCTGCAGGCAGTCTAGAGACTCAACAAGAGTTCCGAAAGTTGGTGGAGGATAGTGTTATAAACTACGACGTGTCAACGTGGATTCTCAACATGAACAAGTCGATTAGAGACACTAACGTTGTCCAAAACCTTGCGCTGTCACCGTCTACGTGGTTAATGCCAAGTAACGTTGTAATCCTCAAGAACAAAATCGCTGGGTACAACAACCTATTGAAGACTGCTACACAGAGTATGAAGTTTGGGGTAAATAGTGGGTTAAACTACGCGAAAACGACGGAGGTTAAGAAAGTACACCAAGAAGGTGGAGAGCACCTGGAGACACTTGACAAACCAAAGGTGACACATCGTCTGACGACACCAAACGCGGCACGCCAGGAAGAACATCTGGAGACACTTGACAAACAACCAAAGGTGGCACACCAAGAGCGTCGTCTAGAGGTGACACCAGGTGACAACACGACAGAGTTGGGGCTAGTTCTAGTGGTTTCGGCTGTGTCTGGCTATTTAGTAAGCAAATATATGTTATAACATAATGAGTCTAAGTTATGGATTTGAGGACAGAGACTACGAGAGCGACAAAATATTAAGAAGAGCGAAGAGACATCTAGACAGTGACCCTAAGTTAAGCGTTAGCGGTGGGAGGATGTCTGGAGATATAGATATGGCGTTCAGGGCACTCAAAAACATAGCAGATCCAGAAGACGATTTGGATGCTATCAGTAAAAAAGTGTTGGAGTCTGTATACTTATCGCAATACTTTAGAACGCAGTCCTATAACGTTCTATTTGATTTTAACGTCACAAACCATGCTGTGAGCGTGGTGGAATACCACAGTGGAACAAATAAAGTGAAAACCATTAGAGATAAAACAAACATGTTAGTACAATACGATCCAACGTATGGTCCTATTATTGGTGTTAACAATGGTCATGGCTTCCTATCCCCCGAACTAACTCCAATTCCGTTTGAAGCTGGAGTGCATTTTAACTGTCCACGTATGCAATACTGTGACATATCCGTTTTTATGGTAGTGAGGTTAGTCACCAGGGTTTCTACGAAAGATTGGGAGGCGATTATCTCAAACGATGACGGATCGTGGGACAAATACATAGGGTACAAAGGAGGTGAAAATGATAAATTATCATATGGTGGTGGCTTTCCAGTAAAGGAGTACACGTGTACAATCCCAAATAATATCGACATCACCAAGAGACATGATATCAATACATTGGCGGATGGGTAACTCCTACGTTAAGGTGAACAACATAAGATCAACAGACTCAGACTTCACAGCTAACCACGAAGAGATAGGGTCTCCTTACGTAACGATCTTTGGAGTGCATCGACCAAAAATACCACTCGCACCCATGTTTAAAGGGGGTCGGAACCGGACCTCCCTTGTGTCTCGTATATTTTACTGTACCTTTTTACCATTCCGTTGATTGGTGGGCATAAGTCAGTCACATTATCGTCCAACACTTTAACGTCTGAGAGAAACGTTGACTCATTATAAGGAAGACCTCTAAGATACGATCTTAGTTGTGTCAGTATCTTTTTGTAGCTAGTGTGTGCGAACTTACAATGCTCCACTCTACTTGTCAGATTGGATTTAGTCAAGTAGCCTTGGATGATCACACCAGGACCACTAATACAAGCAATGATTAGAGGGTTCGCGGTTATCGATCCAGCTACAATCCCTACTGTCGTTAACCCTATGCTAGTCATATTTAACGATAGTTTAATTTTCTTCAACCTCTTGTATTTCCATTTGTAACAGGCTTCTAGTTTGTGGTAGTACGCGTACAAGCGTTTGAGCTCTAGCACCTCTTCCTCTGACATATCCTTTGATATGTGATTGAAAACAACAACTGACTTCTTCCTCATATATCTTAGCTCACATCATATTCCTTCATCATATCTCTACCAACTAATATTATGTCTCGGCTCGCCGTGTAACCAGAGACAATCCTCACACCGTAGAACTCTATCAAAGACGGGTACTTGTTGGGTCTACACGTAAGAACCAGTGGGTATGTGCTCTCACAAAAACTGGAGTCAGTCGGCAAGTTTCAAGAGTAGGTGCTCAGAAGTGTTACCACCAACTATCTCGTTTCGACCAACACCCCAAAACGGGGTGTCAGCTTTTCTTAAAATAACTGCTACTTTGGAGACTACAATTAAGATGTCTTAATAGCGTGCAAATAGTAGTAAAATATTAAGACACTACATGTGACCCCCTACTGATAGTATGTTTGTGATCGATAGAAGGGTCATTTTGACCAACACCCCGAAACGGGGTGTTGGTCAGATCATGTGTTTGTGCTATTAAGTGGTTTACTTTCTTAAGATGACTACTATTTAAACATAAAAATAAAACATGTGGTATAGTATAGGTGATGAGTGTCACTAAAATATTTAGAAATAACGACATGTCAGTCACCGCTGTAAAAGATGGAGACAATATTTGGTTCTATGGAAAAGAGGTAGCCGAAATCTTAGGGTATAAGAGACCATGTAAGGCTATAACAGACCATGTGGCAGACGACGAGAAAGTAAAGGTCCAAATATCAACGTCCCAAAACGGGGTGTTGGTCAAAAGTATGGTTTGGCAAATAAATGAGCCAGGTGTGTACAGACTAATATTTTCGTCTAAATTAGAGTCTGCTGAGAAGTTTAAAAAATGGGTGTTCTCAGAAGTCCTACCGTCTATTAGAAAGACGGGTCAGTACACACAATGCAACCAGTTGTCAATCATGAATGAGACAGACTTACACTACGACATAGTTAAATACATTATAGAGTACCATCCAACAATAGTCATCCCAGGGTTGGGAGAGTATCAAGACACATCTACCAAAAGGATAGATGGATGGAAGAAGGGTTATAGTGGTGGACAACCAGATTTGATAGTTCCACAACTACACAAGAGATACAATGGTTTTGCTATAGAGTTCAAAACACCGAAAGGTAATGGGGTTATTAGGAATAACCAGATGAGGGTATTAAGGAGACTAAGATCACAAGGGTACAACACACTACTATCCTCAGACCAACATGAGATAATACATTTCATAGAGACATATATGAGAGACTCCAGAGTTCTGTGTGAGTACTGCAATAGGAGATTTAAGAGTGAAACCACACTGTCTAATCATCAAAAATACTTTCATCGAATACTATATCTGTGAGATGACTGTGAGGTCATCTGTAACAATACACCACGTATATTATAGATGACTGACAGTGAGTCCGTACCTACATGTATTATAACGTCGACAACAAAGGTCAAAGACCCTAAAAGAGTAGAGGCAGGCAAACGCTTGGCTGCTATATCTAAAGCAGCCAAAGAGAGGAAGATGAGAGAGAGAGTGATAAGTGAGGACGATAGTTTTAACTACGGATACATCATAGGCACTATAGGAGTGGTAATAGCCGCTGGTTCGCTGTACTACACGATTAGGCAAGACAAACAAGTAGTGCCCGAAGAGCCTAAGACCGTTGTTATAAAACCATCACGTAAACTCGACAGCCTCGATTAAAACATGTCGTATAATATATGGCATCAATAGACAGAAAAGAACTGATGAACGAGCTATACGACGCAGCCCTTGTGACTGCTGGAGCCGTAGCTGTGTCCATGGCATCAAAGAAAGTACTAAAAGAACCGTTAGGCACCCCCGAATCAGTTAAGGGCACCCTCAAGTTAGCGACTGCTGTAGGCGTTTCAACGCTACTCGTTAAGTGGGCGCAGAGCAAGAAATACTTACCTATTGACCCGTTCTCAAAATAATCTAACGTAATACATAATGGCTAGTGTGATAGCGGGTGGTTTGTTCAACGCTATAGCATTCGCAGGAGCTGGATTTATATTCAGCAAGCTAAACCATACAGGCTACGAGACAGAGATAAAGAGACACAACAAAGCATTGGAGAGTCTTGCAAGAGCAAAAGAAAAGTTCTACGAGAACGAGATTCGTCAGAGAGACAAAATTCAGGAATTAAGACAACAGTTGTCAGACGCTAACGCAGACATAAACGACACGAACCACGCTCTGGATCAACTAAGACAAGTACTGACGATACAGTATGATGGGAAGACGTTTAGTAAAGAGCCTGAGTTGTCAGACTATTACAAACCTTCAGACGAGATGAAAGAATATCAAATATTATTCGTTGGAGTTGTTGGACTACCTTTAGGTTACTTAATATATAGAGTGTTATAGAAATGAGTGTTAAAACTTTGAAGGAGATGGCTATGGAATTTGATAAAAAGCGTAACTTGACAGAGGCACTCTTTTACCAAACTCGTCAGATAGAAGAGTTGGAACAACTACTATCAGACGCTCTAAAACAGGTCACAACAATAAAGTGTGAGTGGGAGATACTAACCGACAACCACGAAGTTACTACACTATAGTCTAAAGACATATATAGTGTAGTAACTTAGATGGTTGACGAACGTACAATGAGAATGTTCTATGCTGGGTACATATTGGACGAGATTGAGACATCAAAAAAGTGGAGTGGTACTACATTAGGGTACACATTGGACGAGATCAAGAATGGAAGTAAGGACGCAACACCAAAAAAGTGGCACGACACCACATACTGTTACGAGTGTAGTAACCACAGAACCCAAATCGAAGATGGTGTATTTAGTTGTAACAAGTGTGGAGAGACTACCTACGGACGCGTGAGAAACTTTGTACCTAACATTTGGATGTACAAGAAATCGGCTCACAGTTACAGCAAGTGGTTAGATAAAATGTTGACTGGACTAGTTAGTGAGAGTGACATACCAATAGTGATCAGTGATTTTGTAGAGATAATATGGTCTCTTAAAAGAAACAAACTGATTGTAAAGAATATATCGAAATATATTTTCTATGTCATAAGAATATGTTCTAGAAGAGGTATAGAGTTGAGAGGTAGTCTTAACGACCTCAAACCTGGTAAGGTCAAGGTACGATTCGAGTATAATCTGTATAGCGTAGTATACAAGGATCTAGGTTGGGATGTGAGAGGAGATCCATACTACAACGAGTGGATAAATAAAATATATGGTAATATATAATGGCAAGACCAAAAATTTACCAAACCAAAGAAGAAGCTTTGATAGCATCCAGAGCTCAAACCAAAGAGTGGATGAGAACTCACAAGTGGGTGTGTGAGACGTGCGATCGGTCATACCACGTGACCTCTAAATATAAACACATCAAGACTAAAAAACATTTTAGAAATCTAAACAGCTAGTTCTGGACTATTTTGTAATGTCCATACGCATAGCTAGACACACCGTCTGGTAGTATATGTCGCTTGTCGTCAAAGCAACTTAAGGATATCTTATTTATTTCATAGCTTCCCAGTTGGTGGCTCTTGCTGCGAATAGTTTTAATTATGTGAGACATTTGCTCACCATTTGTCAGGACACTTTTATAGTTGTCATGTCTTATATTATTTCTAATGGTACTCTTCTTGATACCTTTAGCAGTCTTCCCACCTTTTCCATCCTCTTTTATGTAGCTATACATTTTCGACCTTAAACCAACGAACTCAACGATTGGGACTCCTAATGTCTCGTCCTTCATTTTACCAATAACCTTCTTGTTAGTTAGGTCGAAGTAGGGAGATGACTTATCATATCCACTAAAGTCGAACACTTCTTTGTTAGCGTACATATCTTTGTACACATCCTCCCGTCTTAATCTCATACATTAGACTATCCGTGTCTGTGAATAGTAGTTTGGCTTTGTTGTCATACTCCTTTTTGATGTTATTGTAGTGGAAGTCGTACATCAATGTCTTTGATAGGTCTAGAATACACATACCTACGTATGCTGGTCTATTTAGAGTTAGTACCTCTTTGATCTTGTGAACTGCTACCAAGTTATTGTCAAATATTTTACTGCTTACAAAGGTTGGTTTTGACGTTAGTTTCTTCAGTTTTTCCTCGTCTGTTACTAACTCCACATTCACACGCTTTCGTAGATTCTCCATAGTCTTTCCGAATACACTATTATTCATGAGCTTGAAGAAATCCTTCTCAAAGTCATTCTTTGCTTGGGTTCTCTTATCCGTATTAAAGTCGATATATTGCTTGAGC
This sequence comes from Chrysogorgia sp. JL179-B06, assembly GCA_035772405.1. NCBI lineage: Eukaryota > Metazoa > Cnidaria > Anthozoa > Scleralcyonacea > Chrysogorgiidae > Chrysogorgia > Chrysogorgia sp. JL179-B06. Next base: position 1,154,706 of record JAYKKM010000266.1, read on the forward strand.
CATGGTGACTGATCGAACTGAAGTACTCTATGTATCTTCTTAACCTTCATTCCCAAACTCTTGTATAATTGTAGGTTTCTATAATGAACGACATACTTACTCTTACCGTTTAGGTTAGGTACAAGTTTTGCAACCTCTCCTACAGATATCTTAAACTTGTTTTGGATTGTCTTACAATAGTTTGACAACATATCACTACTCACTTTCATCCTCTCAGGGGCTAAAGGATAGTCGTTGTGAAGATCGTGCAACTCCTCTGGGTACTCTAGATCAACCTCTAATATCAACCCCTTGTCTGAGTCGTCGCTATACTCGTCTAGACTGTTGATGTCAAAACCCTCGACCCACTCAAATCCACCAGTCGGTAGATACTGACACATAGCCCAACCATAAAGGTTATTCGCGTCTAGGTATACGATGTGTTTCGATGGTTTACTACTATCATACCCCTTCATGTATTTGTTATTGGCTTCTCCGTGTCTATGCGTTATACAGGAGACACCACCCCGCATTCCTTTCTCGATAAACTGAAACATATCAATGTTAGTCATCAACTCTAGTTTCACTCCTGTCATCTTTAGAGCAGCGTCCCACGATAGTCCAGGTGATGTGAAGTAATGACAAGGATCTAATTGGTAGTACTGTTTACACGTTCTTCTAAAGTTCTCGAACACGTCAGCCAGTAGTAGTACGTCAGACTTTAGGTATAGGTCGTGGTACTCACCCATATTCTCCACACCCATTGTCTTCCACACTTCTTGAGCGTGCTCGTAGTCCGTGTCTGACACATGCTCGTCGTTTAGGATGCTGTAGAAACTCTCCTTTGACGGTAACTCGAGTTCGTTAAACTTGTCGAAACTATCCATATAGTCATATGGGTACACGCCTTTTCGCGACACCAACTCTAGCTCCTCACCTCGAAATAGTTCAGACGTGTACTTGAGACATTCCTTTGGTAGGTTGTTCACTAGGTTGGCTAGACTAGAGCTAATAAATTGGAAACTATCTAGAAACACTAGATGTTTACCTAACATGAACGCCATATATTTCTCCATATTATTTGGTATGACGATTTTCTGACCTAGCTTGCCTATCTCTTGCATTATGAAGTGACTATCATACCCTCTTAGGTTGTGAAATATGACAGGTATCTTATCAGTCAGTCTGTAGTTCCTATTACATAACTGGTGTGCTGAGCCTCTATACTTACCAGTGATATGACAATGATCTCTAACTCTTACTTGTCCCCTTTTGTATTCCCTATCACAAATATGACATTTAGTCGCTTCCTTGAAGTTAACCTTATCAGCTCTGGTCAATACCATGTCCTCATTAAAATGCTCCTTTCTGACTTTCTTACAGTATTTAACCTCCTCTAGCATCTTTTTCATGAACTTCCTAACTGCGTTCTTACCTCTAAACATCTCTACTGGTTTACTATATTTATCATCGTAACAGCACACTACTTTGTGCCCATACCCACAGTCCGTGTGTCTTTGGTACTCACTAGTGTACGATCCTGTGAGTGGTGTCACGTTGTCTACCTTCTCTGTGATAGCCTCGAAGTCTGCGTATATTACGAATGGTACTTCTAATTGTTTGTGGTAATTTTCATACTCAAGAGTGCTGTCTTCTTCATCTGGCATCTTGATCGCTTGTTTACCATTTACCACCATACAAACCTCCTTATGACTCTCTAGAATCTCATTGGTAGTAAAACATTGAAGACAGTATCTACAGATATTCTTGCGACACTTGTGATTAGACTGACCGAACATAAACCTACCAAAGTCTTTGATGTACACGTAGTGTCGTTTAACACCATTCGTTATTAGCAGCAGGTCCATATGATCCTCACACTTCTCCTCAGAAACGTAGATAGGAAATGGCTGCTTGTCCTCATACCCAAACACACTGATGCTAATATCATTCTGCCTCTCTATCTTTTTGTACTGTTTCGTACTCACTGGAAATCTCACTCCCTCATAATTGACAGAACCCACGTTCTTCTTATGCTTCGACACTCTCTGTGGATCCTTTCCTACAGGACACTTATGCAACACGTGGCACCACATGAAACACTTGTCATCGTTGTTCTTTATATTAATCAAACCTTTCGACGCGTTCCTCAACTCTTCTGGTAGCTCAACATAACTCGATCCTTTAAGAGGCTTATACACTACCACATTAATATAGTGGTCACTAATCCTGTCTACAACCCACCCAGACCCTTCTGACAACCATACAGCTATACGATTTACTATCTCCTCACTAGCTTGTCTCATAGTCCCACTAATATCAACACTACTAGTCACTGTTTTGACTACACTATTGAAGAAGGCTGTCTTAAACAAAGACTCACCGTCACCAATTTGTTTCTCTAGAGTCACTTTCAATGTCTCGGAAAACTTTAAACCTTTCAGTCTCTCTAACTCTTTCTGTAAAGTTGAGCCCACTACTCCTCTAGCCCTGACTAGTTGTTTTAGTGGGTCCTTTTTCTCGACCACCTTAACACTATATGACTTGGTGTACCCTTTGAGAGCAACTCTCCTTTGTACTACAGTAGGACGTCTCATCTTAGCAATAAGACTATTGATTCTCTTGTACTCTTTGTCTGAGGCCTCCTGACTTAGTCGTGACCTCCTCACATGTCGTCTAAGACCCGTCTAGCCTTTCGAACTTCTCTGACCTTTCGAACTTCTCTGACCTTCCTAACTCTGGTGACTCTACTAATGACGTTCTCTCTAGATCCTCTTCTAATAAGGTCCATCCACTTATACCCCAATGCTTTAGCATCAGCTAGATAGCCAGACATCCTCTCTAGAAAACTCATCTTAATATTCGGTATAACTAAATTACCAGAACCCATAGCAGGATCACGTGCACCACCACTCGATAGTGTACCACTACGAGCGACATTACCACCCACAACAGGGTCACGTTTACGTTCAGACTTTTTCATACGAGTCGTTTTATTATTTAATATAGCTAAGTCCTTAGACCCTTTTGAATCACGAGCCCCACTCAACTCACGAGTTGAAACAAAGCCTATATCAGGATCATGTGTAATATTACTTGACATAGTCTTGTTACGAGCGACATCCTCACCCGCAGCAGCCCCACGTCCAGACACCTCACTCTGTAGCCTACTAGCTGATACACGTCTCACAGATTTCAAACCATGCGACACATCGTCTATTAGTAGTCTCGAAAGTGGGGCTAACGGCGAACTTTTTCCATTTGAATGTCTCAACTTCTCTGGAGAACCAAGCGCTTTTCCCGTTTTTGGATTCCACATATTTGCTCGACAGTTATATGTGGAATCCAAAAACGGTAAAAGTGCTGCGTTCTACAGAGAAAAAAGTTGAGACATGAAAAAATGGAAAAATGCGCCGGTAGCCCCACTTTCTATACTACTTAAGTTTCAAGCTGTCCAAAATTGCGGTAATGCATTACCACCGCATTACCGCAAAAAGTAGTACAGTAAAAGCCAGAACCACGCGGACGTCATATTATTTCAAAAGCATTTTACATGAAAATAAAGAAAATGGATAATTTAAAATACCAATATCAACTAAGATATCGTTCTACACAGACGTCAATGCATGTGGGCGTTTTCACATTCTGAAGACAACGTCGATAAACTGCTTTGAACGCCAGCATTAGTAAAGCAAGTTAGTAAAGTTAAACGTTGACAGATTAGACATTTTTCGGAAACTTTGAAGCTTGTATGAACTAGAACAAATGTACTTACATTCAACGGTTTGTGGCTTCATTCAGCGATAAAATATAAACTTGCAGTGTAACACCGTGACCATCGCTTAGTCCTAGTCCAATGGGATGTCAAATATATTGTATTACTGTTATATGGATGTCACATAATATATTATTACTTATATATGGATGTCACATATATTGTATTACTGTAACCATATTATTATCATATTATTACGTTACATTATCTTAGTGAATAACCATATTTTGAACATTAGGTATTGTTAGAATTTGAAATACATAAAGTTGTAATTATACTGTATACAGTATCGAAGGGGCTTCGGTGGCCAAGTCGTCAGAGCGACAGCCTCCCATCTCTGTGATCGAGAGTTTCAACCCTGCTCTGACCAAAAATAGCTGGTATCGAAAATTTGTACTCATGTGGCTTAGTTCGAAAGTCGTGGGTTTTCTCCAGGCTCTCCGGTTCCCTCCCACTGCAAAAGCTGACAGGGTGGGTTAAACAATAACAAATAGTGTAGGGCTCCTGTTGATAACAGAAATACATAATGTAATCTTGTATTGTTATTGAAAGGATTTACGCTCCTTAAATAAAGGTATCTATCTATCTAGTCTCCCCAATTTGCTGATAATAGCTACTGTAAATACATTGACACTTGAATAAAGTATTCAATTCAATTATATGGATTGAATATGGTACTGTTCTTGAACATGGTGCATGTGTACAATAGCAAATATACAGTGGAACCCCTATTAAGCGGCCACCCTCGGGGAATTGGCAAGTGGCTGCTTAATAGGGGTTGGTCGCTTAATAGGAATTTGTCAAAATTAACATAAGGTGTGGCAGAAATGTAATTTTATTTCAAAAAGATCATGCTTGATGGCTTATGAAAACTGTTGCACACAATGTATTATATAAAAAATGTTTAACAAATGTTTAAACACTGATATAAATTGTCGCGAAAACACTATTTGTTTCAACAATCATAGAATTCCTCTCAAGAAAATATGGCGATACAAGCTAAGTCGATACATGCTTTTAAAAAGGAAATCGACGTATAAAAAACAACAAAACTGTATCTGTCAGACGCAAAGAGGGTTACTTAGAAAATTCATGTATATGCTTCTGTAGCTTTGGATCACAGAGCTTCAATGCATAAATTATATTGTTTGAATTTGCACAGGACAATGCAAGTTCCTGGTGTCCATGAAACTGCGCAAAGTTTAGCAACTTCTCCCCAGTTCCATTGCCTCTGTAGGATATGATTTAACACATACAGTAGCTAGTCACTAGCTACTAACACGGAAATTTTATATGTATTTTATTAAGCATTAATAAAAGAAGTTAACAATAAGCGGTGTCAGTTCTCGTTCGGTTGGGGGCCTTCAGTGCCGGGCCCCCCCGGAATGTTTACCCCACTTACAGAGTTATATAAAGGGCTAGCTTATTCATGTTCGGCTTACTTGTGTCTCGTTTGCTCTCCCTCCCCTTCACCCCACCCTCTGTTTAGTTTCGTGTTCCCTGGGGCGGTTTGGCTGCCCGCTTCCCTCGGCGCCTAGTTTGCGTTAATTGTTCTTTTTCAGCACTGCTCTTATGAGTTGTCCAGGCCAGCAGGGCTGTTTGTACCTGCTCGTTCCTGGTTTGTTTGTTTGTCACACCCAGTCCTTCCCAGTGGCGGAAGGTTCTTCTACTGTGGTGAGTATCTACTGTCCATTATCTAGCTTCGTCTCCATCACCGAAACCGTAAGTACCTATGTATTCTTGTTGTTTAATTTTAATTTTTCCCCCGTATAGACGGGTGACTTGTAGATATGGGGATGGAGGAGGTACCATTGGTCGGGGGGATCAGCAGGTCCCTTGTTATTGTCGCATCATTGCTTGTCGCAGCCGGCATATTAGCTACTGACTCCATCCCTACGGTCTGCGCTCTGCCATCGTAGGTAGTGGGCGTATTATCATCTTGGGTTATGTAACAAGTTGAGAACCGTGTAGATCGTTAACAGTTTTTGTCGCATTTTATTTTTGAATGTCATCACGTTTCTACAAACAATGTCGAACTGTTTTATACCAATGTGGGTCTTATTGCATATTCTTTTATAAGAACCTTCATCCGGACGACCGAAAGGTGGCCATGGCCGCTAAATAGGGGTTCCATTTACAGTATTATACTGACAATAACTTTGGGACTTAGATAACTGGTCGCTTAATAGGGGCTGGCCGCTTAATAGGGGGTGGCCGCTTACAGTATTATACTGACAATAACTTTGGGACTTTGATAACTGGGGGCTTAATAGGGGGTGACCTCTTAATAGGGGTTCCATTTACAGTATTATACTGACAATAACTTTAGGACTTTGATAACTGGCCGCTTAATAGGGGGTGGCCTCTTAATAGGGGTTCCATTTACAGTATTATACTGACAATAACTTTGGGACTTTGATAACTGGTCGCTTAATAGGGGGTGGCTGTTAATAGGGGGTGGCTGTTAATAGGGGGTGGCCACTTAATAGGGGTTCCACTGTACTTATTTTCAAACATACAGTGTCTTTAAAAAAATCTAAAACCTCTATACACTGTAATACCAGTAATGTATAATCCATAATATAAAATTATCATCAAATAAACAATTAAATCTCATCACACCAAACCTATATTAATTTTGTTTTATCGTTACATGTACAGTACTATATTTGTTAGGCTGTTATGGTATTGCAATGAATGTTTTGATAATTATTTAATTGATATTTTTAAAATACCGAATACTCTATACCTGTATTCTATTATAGTTACTGACAATACCAAAATTCTAGGTATGGTGATACACTGGGCAATTTTTAAAGCCATTAAGGTGATGTTACACAAGATGCTTTTTAATGCAACATTATTGTGTGAAAAATTAGTATAACATGGCAATCAATTTTTGGATAAGGTGAGCATGCACAAAGTAGGAATTTGAAGCATGTTCAAAGTTGTTCACGTACATGTTGTGGAAACAAATGTTGTGTTAAAAATCGTCTTGTTACACGTATTGTATCGATTTTCCATACAATTTTGCTAAAAATCATCATTAAAAATTGTCCCATGGGGGTAACTGATCACCTTGAATTTCTATTGAAAATATTTATGGAGACTATGCACAATATCAATATTTTTATTGGCATTTTTTTCAATACTGCAACAGCCTAGTATTTGTAACATATATTACCTGTAATTAGATAGATATACTATAGTCTACCAAGTCTGTCAACTGAAGACACAATTTGGACCAAATTTCAGAAAGAGAACTGTTATAAAAATATTAAATAACAAGATTGGTACAATAAAACAAATATTGCTACCTCAACATAAAGAGCACAAAATTGTGAATAAAACCACACACATATAAGAATAATTATTAAACATACTGTAATTGCATGTGTCCATTGTTACACTATTTCATTATTCAGCATAGTTTTACATGCACCTACTCCAACATCATTATACGTATATGTGTGTGTAAGTAATGTATAGTATACACGTATGTAACAATACTCTAAAAAGTTGTTGTTCCTGTACTTTATTGTAATTAGTGTATATATATGTGTGTGTGTATATATATATATATATATATATATATATATATATATATATATATATATATATATATATATATATATATATATATATATATATATATATATATATATATATATATATATATATATATATATATATATATATATATATATATATATATATATATATATATATATATATATATATATATTATATATATATATATATATATTATATATATATATATTATATATATATATATATATATATATATATATATATATATATATATATATATATATATATATATATATATATATATATATATATATATATATATATATATATATATACATGTATATACATGTATTAACAGCTAACTAATTAAGGAAACAAATAATTTAAAACACTAAACCAGGAACGATTGTTTTTGACTAGAAATAAGAACCAATTAAGAACCAAAGGCTGTTTAGTCTATATGCCCAGTATCCTTCTCTGTTCATCAGTTCATTGATGTTGGTTTTATCTATAATTTTGATGCTGATCACCTCTTAAACCTGCATGCTCTATTTGAAAAAGTTACATATAAATACTAGATCATGCTATACCCCTCTGTCCATTCTCATACTGTATCTATTTAAATTATTCTTGTGATTATTGAAGCACTTTTTGAATAAAATAATATTGAAAAATTGACTGCCCTAACCGGATTCGAACCCTGAAGGTCTCTGAATCAACGTATTGGTGCTCTGACCACTGAGTAGCAAGAAAGTAATTGAAACAATGTTTATACAATAAGGCATAAATATAAGTAATGCTATATTAAAGAGATGGAAGCCAGGAAGAGACCGAGACAGAATACGTACAGACACAGTAATAATGCTTGACATGGATGGGTATTACTTCGATACCAAACAAGTTGAAGATGCAGAAGACAGAGAATTCTAGAGAGGAGCTATAAGTACTGCAGTAGTGCCCTGTAGTGTAGGCATGCAGTATAATTACTGTCAATGGGCAAATGGACAATGGTATTAATAGCTTGTTTCATGGATATTTTTGTGTTAAAGTTTTAATATTGTGTTAATATTTAATATGAGATAGTTGAGAACATTTGTGCACTATGTAATGGTACACACTCTCATACAAATAGCTACGCGAGCTCTGAGATAAAATTCAGTGCGGCCGTTTTACTTTTTGGCTTTAGTTTAGCGCGTTTATATTACAGCTAGAATGGAATATAAAGTCAAATAATTTAAATCTTTCATTAAGGTTAAGGATACTTACTGTAAGCGTACGGTGTGCGAGACTTCCAGCATCTCTAATTATCCCAGCATCTCTAATTAGTTACCCCGTGAAGTTAGCTGCCAATTCGCCAGCTGCCAATTCGCTGCCAATTAAGTTAGCTGCCAATTCAACACCACTCTCCCACGTCGTTTGTAACGCGTTCAGACCAACTTTATTTCCAAATAATCACTACCTATCAACTAGCTAAAACATCTGCACTCAAAATCAACTTCAATGAACCACGTTTATCACAATAAAAGAACATTTTAAGCGCTCAGACAGCTCCCCCTCATTATTCCCATAATAAGATATAACAACAGACCAGCTAATCCGTTCCAGATTATTTTATGCTCGGTAGATGAGCAATCTGAACACACCATTCGATTCCTTATACAATTCTGCGTATAATAACATGCAATTCGCCCTTTCAATTTTCAAACTACTATTTATTTGAAATTTTTCAAATTCCGTCATGTAGCGCGCGCTTCTTGACTCAGTGACAGACATGTTAATTCGATTCCATATCATTTTCTGCTCGGTAGATGAGCAATCTGAACACACCATTCGATTCCTTATACAATTCTGCGTACAATAACATGCAATTCGCACTTTCAATTTTCAAACTACTATTTATTTGAAATTTTTCAACTTCCGTCATGTAGCGCGCGCTTCTTGACTCAGTGACAGACATGTTAATTCGATTCCATATCATTTTCTGCTCGGTAGATGAGCAATCTGAACACACCATTCGATTCCTTATACAATTCTGCGTACAATAACATGCAATTCGCACTTTCAATTTTCAAACTACTATTTATTTGAAATTTTTCAACTTCCGTCATGTAGCGCGCGCTTCTTGACTCAGTGACAGACATGTCAATTCGCTTCCATATCATTTTCTGCTCGGTAGATGAGCAATCTGAACACACTATTCAATTCCTTATACAATTCTGCGTACAATAACATGCAATTCGCCCTTTCAATTTTCAAACTACTATTTATTTGAAATTTTTCAACTTCCGTCATTTAGCGCGCGCTTCTTGACTCAGTGACAGACATGTTAATTCGCTTCGATATAATTTTCTGCTCGGTAGATGAGCAATCTGAACACACCATTCCATTCCTTATTCAATTCTGCGTATAATAATATACAATTCGCCATTTCAATTTTCAAACTATTATTTATTTGGAATTTTTCAACTTCCGTCATGTTGCGCCATAGTCACTCTAGGGGGATGGTCTGGAGACTTCGTATACTTCAAAGGATGCCGTCTATATATGTTGAGCCATGCAAATTTAAGTGTCACGTGGTATTACACCGTGCACAAAAAACAAAGATGGCGGAATGTCAGGAGCCATGTGAGAATGGGGTATAACTCTTCCACGGACGTTGAGGGAGGCCGAGTCAGCGATATATCAGCGGTTTCGCATAAAAATGTTCATCAGATACTTCACCAGGACAGCCGTCCCTCACGTTGTAAGCCACAAATTACTGGACTTGTTAAGGCATTGTAAGCAGTGAATTATTGGTTGTAACCTACCCCAAAACAACAAAGATCCTAACCTAACCCCCGCCTAACGAGTTTTCTAAGCCCCCGCCTATTTACTAAGGACTTCAATTATGGGAGAATTAAAACTCGTTAGGCGGGTTAGGGTTAGGATCTTTGTTGTTTTGGGGTCATTTACAATCCAATAATTTACTGCTTACAATGCCTTAACAAGTCCAGTAATTTGTGGCTTACAAACGTGAGGGACGGCTGGGTTATCATATGTAAGGCTAAACATCATCAACGATCCTTTATAGTTCCAGTTATCGGGCGCTTTCTCGATATATGAACAAACCGAAATGCAAATAATCGCTAATCCTAACCCAAATCCTAACCCTAAAACTGACTTAGGTTGATGCTATAATAATTTTACATTTCGGTTGCTCATATATCGAGAAAGGGCCAGTTATCGTACTAAATTTGTAGTTTTTCCGTAATTTATATTTTTTTAAATCTATCCCATCTTGGCAAGAAATATTCTCCTTCTGGAGTATCTGATTTTGTTTTCAAGAACCTTTTATGCGAAACCGCTGATATATCGCTGACTCGGCCTCCCTCAACGTCCGTGGAAGAGTTATACCCGTGAGAATGAAATCGAAGCGAATTTACAGCCGTTACACTCTGATGCTTTAGACAGAGAGGAGGAACTACAACATGCTTTTGAAGAAGCCATTGGAGAAGTAAGTTGACATCATTTTGAGTAAAATATATAACATATTTACTCAATATTTTGGCCGACATATAATTCTGCACTCCCGTCGTATATAGTTTTATATAATTTTTGATGCTCTTTCAACATATATTTATGCTATTTTCTATGTATTTTCAGATGACAGAAAGCGAATTTTGTTGCACTGTTTGTAGGAAAAAGTGCAAAAGTAAAGGAGGTTTGACAAGACATAAAAATGCGAAGCATGAAAGCCTTGGGAGTTCAGCCAGTAAACTCGACGACATGGATGAGAATATATTCAACATTGATGATTATATTAACCTGGTGAATCAAAGTTGCAAGAGTTTAGAAAAAGATACTTGCTGTGCAGATGTTAGAGAAAGTTTCAAAGTTTATATTTTTAAAATTGCTGGAAAGGAAGATGAAACAAGGTTTTCTCAAGTAAGGAAGCTGTACTCTTTCGTCAGAAAAGGAAAGGTTGAAAAGTTTTATGCCAAATACTTTGCAATTGTAGTGTCCATAGCATCAGAGTATTTTCCACAGTTACCTTTTCAGTCCTCAGTCCTGCTTGCCACCAGGTTGGCTGACAAGATTGCATCATTTAAGAAAGATTCTACTTGTAAAGTGACATCAGAACATAAATCTACTGCAAGTGTATTGAATGAGAAGGAAAAAGCAGCATTACAGTATCTTGGTGGGTATGTTCTATTTACTCTACACAAACGTCTCCGAAAGTCTAAAGATTGGATGACAAATTCCAAGCAACAAGTACTGTCTGTACTCCAAGCTGGAAAACAAAGCAGTGATTGTGAAACATCACAGACTCTAGTTGACTGTGTAAATCGAGGGGGTCTTTGGAAAGTAAGCCAAACTGTTGAAAAAATGTTTACAATAGCAGAAATTAACTTTAAGAGTGTTACAACTGAGTCTGAGGAACAAATCACAAAGATATCAAAAACAGACATTGTTGATAATCTGGAAAAAAATCCTAAGTTAGACAGCTTTTTCCAGGAGTGGGTAAGGTCTGCTGATCTAGAAGTATCAAAAGATGTGTCCAAAGACATTTTACACCAGGTCTTATTACTCTACATCACAGTAAGATCATTTAGTTTTGCAAGAGATGTCATAAATAAGCATAAAGCTCAGCAGAAGAGTTCAAAGTCAAAGGCATTAAGAAAACAAATAAAAAATAGTTCAGATAAACCTCCAATTACTGAATAAAAAGTTACATGTAAGGGACTGGTCATAATTTGGGAGGGGTGGGGGGGGGGGGGCTGGAAAAGGTGGGGGTCCTCAATTTGTTGAGCTTCAACAAAGGGGGGGTCACCTATTTTCAGTTATTACATTTTTCAATTGCACCCCCCCCCCCCAATAAATCATGAGAGTAACTTATAAAGTCTCAATGATTTGGCAGCTTGAAATGACCATTATAATGTACCAAGTATCCAGATGACAAGCCCAACACTGTAAAATCAGATTGGTTGAAATATGTAACCATTTCAATGGGTTATTTTATCCAACAAGTAGGTTATATATATATATATATATATATATATATACTATATATATATATATATATATATATATACTATGCACACTCTAGACTTTTTACTTGATGAAAACATATATTTATCACACTCTCTCATAACTCATTATGCATGTGTGATGTTAATTCCGGATACTTTCTAAATAAAATATTTCAAAAACTAGGCAATAAAACGAAAATCTTTAAAAGAAGTTACTTTATACTGTAATTTCAAAAGTTCTTCCAAATAGGACCATAAAAATATTTGGGATTAGGTGCACTTTAACCAATCTGTATTTGCAGTGTATTTGTTAACCTTGTCATCTAGCACTGTTTGGACAACTTTTTCTGTTTACGCCTGGGTAGTGGTTCTTCGTTAATAGCATGTGTTCGCTTTTGAGTGGAATCTTTTCCTAATGTATTGCCAAGAACTTGGGTGTTTGATCTCTGCATTCTTATTTTGTTGTCATTGTAGCCAAATGTGTAGATTGTGGGATTGTCAGATCTCCTACCAATGCCTCTTTGCTTTCCAAAGTATTGCTCTACAGGATCTTGGCAGAAATGGTTTGTCAAAACAAACTTGACCCCAGCACCAAGCAGGAATTTGATAAGTGCTATCATCGAATAAATACTGATCTTCATGCCTTCAAATGTCTGATGAGACAGGAACATTCTTGCACGTGCATTATCATCAAAGTTGCCAGGTCGTTCTCTAATGCTTCTATGCCATTCAAACAGATATGGAAGAAACTCATCTGTTAACCAAGAAAATCTTTTGTCATTTACATCCTTATATGGTAGCAGGAATGTCTTTCGTGTTTTGGTACCTTCTGATAAACTGCGAACATTGAAACAGTCAAAAAATGTGTCCATCATTTCACAAAATTTGGCTGTTCCTCTTGTCTCAGGTGCACCAAACTCCTTAAGCACATTTGCCATTGTTGAACTCAACACTTGGGCTGCAAGATTTACTCTCATTACAGAATAAGATGTGAGGTTGACATGGTCAGTAGTTATCTTTGGAAGAAGGCGTAGCCCATCTTCAAGATCAAAGAAGTACATCTCTGATATGTGATTCCATGACAGAGTGTCTCCATTGTTCCACAGAAGCCTTTTGTGATTACCTAATAAATTTAAGACAAATAGAAAATAAATATGCAGAGTTAGAATTCAGAAGGTAAAAAGTTGAAAGTGTTGAGAAGTTAACCAATCAGGTGCAAGAGTGAAGAGAATACGAGGTCAGACAGAGTAAAATAATCTGGAAACATCTAGGCAGAGTAAGATAACCATTGTGAATTAGAAATATTAATTAAAACATAAATATAGCTATTTAATTAAGCTAAAAAACTAGTAAGTTTTTTCAATTAACTTGGTGAAATTTTAGGTGTGGGGTTTCGTAAATCTTGCAAAATGTATTGAAAATTTTTGAACTATAGGCTAGCGTATGTGTATGGACTCCAGGCAAGTATATCTAAACTCACCATATTCCTATAGAGATTCAAATTATATCAATATCAATATTGTTTGAAGAAGATTTAGAAAACCTTGTGTATCGCAAACTGTGTCTTTAATAGCTAGCATCATTTTGGTTTACCATGCTTTTTAAACAAACACTAGAAGATGGGAAATAATGCAAGATTTGGGCAATGTTTACATGTTGGGACCTGACATTGCACAGAACAGAATTTACATCAACTTTAAAATAGAAAATGCAACCTTGTACATTCCTCGTCCGGGGGATCCTCCCCTGAAAAATCTAGAACCTCGGAAACATCATTTGCAACAATTTGAGCGAACTTTATCAGCTAATTCTACTAGCATAATTCCAATTTTACATAAAAACGAAGGAATTATTACACCAACATACTGTACCTTACGTATAAAGCATCGACAGACGACACTTCACAAAAGTATTGTAAAACCTAGTTTTTCAAACAAATTTCCCGATAGATCGAATTTGATCAAAATTTCCCGACAAACTTTTCTGTGGGGGGCCCCTCCTGCCCCGTCAGTTACGCCACTGGTTAAGGTGATTCCTCAGTTTTGCATTGCGCACATTTACTGCGCACATTCAATAATCAGTGTTTTTATGGCCATTATGCAACACTTTCAAAAAATTCCGACCATTTTAGGACAATTTAGTGCCAAATCTAACAGAGACGCTTATGTATTGGTAAGGGAAGCGTTATTAAGGGACTAAATAATTTTTTCCGAGAACTTTTACATAAGTCTAGCTAGGGCTCCCTGTGCAAGTAGGTTTGTAAACTACTTGATAATGCAGGTTTAAGGCCATAGTTCTTAAAGAAGGTCGGTGACCATAATTTTTTCCTTTATAATTATTTTCTTCTGCCACTTTTACGTGTTATAAGGGATTTTATCATCTGCAGTTGGATGGCCATGCAGCCAAACATTGACCATGATCAAACTGCAGAAACAAAAATCCCTAGTGGGTACAAGGTTGCCGAAAACCATCTAGAGATATGCAAAGAGAACAGATAATCCAGTACATAAGATTAAGTGATCATTACAGGCACATTACCTGATCCAGAGTTAAAGAGACAGTTTCGTGCTGTCTTTAACAAGTGTGGTGGGTCACTGAAGAAATATATATTTCTATCTGGCTGGAAAAGATTCTTGGTACAGTAGACTACATCTTTGTCATTGCTGCCTTGAATTGGTTCATGCATACTGAAAAATCTTCTATTTGGAGAGGCGCCATCAGCAGTAGTACCAACAACTGCCAGGTTACATGTCATCTCTAATATGCCAACAGCCCTCCAAAATAGTGGAAACAGCTGAAGTGCAGTAACATCAGCAGTTGCAAAATATCCAAGTGTATGCTTCAAAGTTGTTGTAATACCTCTCACCATAAACATAAGAGCATGAGATGCAATATCATCAGATTTTTCCAAAGTTGCAAAATTTATGTCAGGATCACCTAGATCAACATATCCAATAAGTTCTCCAGAATGTTTGTCCCAAATCAAGTTTCCTTGGATCTTCATTTCATCAAAAAGGATAAACACATACCTTTGACAGTCATCATACCCTTTTGTAGTTTTCACTATCTCTTTAATTATTTCAGGATTAAAGCCAGTCTTGGGTGGAATGACATTAGTGTAATCTCTAAGTACCCTTCTGCTGGGCAATATGATTGTGCTATCTTTAAATGTCTCCCTCAATTCATCATATGCTGATGCTGACTTAGCAGCCACAGAAATACACCATCTAATGATCATTGGATGATACCGTCGTCCTTGAGCTGCACATGATGCAATTCTTTTTTGCTGATCCCAGAACAGCTTAATAAATGGAGTCATTTTGTCACTACTGTCAGAAATTATATTCAACAAATCATTGCTGAGATCATTAGTCACTGGTATGCTTTTTTGGTCAACCTCAATCTTCAATTTCTCTATTTCATGTTCAAGTTGTTTGCACTGTATTCTCTGAGCTTGAAGAGTTAACTTTATGCGGTTGGATGATGTCATGCTTACAGGAGCTTTACTTGATGCAGGCACATTCTCCCTGACTCGCTTTCTTCTAGTTGCCACCTCTTGAACCCTAACGCTATCTTGACAAACACTACAATTACTCTCAACTTCATTCACAAGAATTTTACAGTTCTTTGCCCTATTATATTCTTTGCAGGGAAAAGGACTTGATGTTTCAGTTAGTTCAAATGGATCAGTAATGATTGGCAGAACATGGTGCAATGAATCACCAGTGAAAGCATCCTGTGTATGTCCTACACAGACTTTAAATTGCAGTATTTCCCTTATCAAATCTGAGACTGTGATATTTCTCATACTACGCCGAATACTCTTGTAGATCATATGATCTTCCGGAAGAAACCAGCCATACACAATTAAGGTAAATCCCAAGCTATCATCTATCTGAATGTCATAAGTTGGAATAATATATGGGACATCTACTTTCCATATTCGAACAATATTTTCAGTGCAGGTTACACTCCAGTCATTTAATACAAGTTTTTGCACCCTTCCTGCAAGTTCCTTCAGATTCTTGTAACAAATTGTCATGGCAGGTGATAATCTATCCTGAACAATTGATCGATGCTTTCGTACCTTTTTTTCTGGCTTTGTATAAATAAGGTAGTCGGATGGCTTAGTTGGTAAATTTTGGGTAGGTAATGCTCCATGGATAAGCTGCTTCTTGCTCAGCTTTGGGCCATGATCTAAAAATAAAACATTACACCAACATGTAAATACTTCATACTGCAATAGCCACAAATAAACCCAATGTAGGATTTTATATTTTTAAGACCTGTGTATAATTCTTACTCGAAAATTATCTACCATATAAATATTATATATATAATTAAATAATAATATACATATAAATACTTTTGTCAACAAGCAATTTATAATACATTTTAATACATCAATTAATGTCTCAAAAGACTGCACGATATCTCTCCAAAATGTTTCACTGTCTGTTTGCAGATCGACAGATGTACAAAGCTCACGATCAGAGCAATAAAATGCGACTAACCCTAGCTATATATCGTAGGAGAGGCGACCATGTGATGCGTTTATAAATAGGAATACGATACTACAAATATTAATCAAATATACGCTATCGATCGGCCATTTGTGTCAACATTGTAATATAATATGTGCAACTTAATTGATAATGTGTCATATTACTTCTAATTCACTTACAATTATTGATCTCTTCAGGGAGAAAGTGTTTCTCACAAACATGAAGAGAATCGGCGGCCAACTGCCTTTTAAAATCTTTGTCTTCAACTCGATATTTGGTGAGGATGCTCAGAAAATCCTGCCTCCATTTCTTGCTCGCATCGTCCTTCGCCGTCGGAAGCTTAAAAAGCCCGATTCCTTTTGTTCTACGATTTGACCCGCATTGATTAAATGCACAATTGTCACCCGGCATCAATAAAAATTAAAATTTTCCTCATTTCAATTGCAAATTTGTGAAAACTTTGCGTATAGTTTGTATAGTGCCTATAGTGATTATGCTATAAAATCATTGATTACTCATGCATGTGTGCACGGTGATGATGACGTCACACCACGAAACGCGAGACAATAGGATAGGCCGTGGATTTGCGAAGTCTCCAGACCATCCCCCTAGAGTGACTATGGTTGCGCGTGCTTCTTAACTCAGTGACAGACGTTTTAATTCGCTTCGATATAATTTTCTGCTCGGTGGATGACATCATTATTCCCATAATAAGATATAACAACAGACCAGCTAATCCGTTCCAGATTATTTTCTGCTCGGTAGATGAGCAATCTGAACACACCATTCGATTCCTTATACAATTCTGCGTATAATAACATACAATTCGCCCTTTCAATTTTCAAACTACTATTTATTTGAAATTTTTCAACTTCCGTCTTTTTCAACTTCCGTCATGTAGCGCGCGCTTCTTGACTCAGTGACAGACATGTCAATTCGCTTCCATATCATTTTATGCTCGGTAGATGAGCAATCTGAACACACCATTCGATTCCTTATACAATTCTGCGTACAATAACATGCAATTCGCACTTTCAATTTTCAAACTACTATTTATTTGAAATTTTTCAACTTCCGTCATGTAGCGCGCGCTTCTTGACTCAGTGACAGACATGTCAATTCGCTTCCATATCATTTTCTGCTCGGTAGATGAGCAATCTGAACACACTATTCAATTCCTTATACAATTCTGCGTACAATAACATGCAATTCGCCCTTTCAATTTTCAAACTACTATTTATTTGAAATTTTTCAACTTCCGTCATTTAGCGCGCGCTTCTTGACTCAGTGACAGACATGTTAATTCGCTTCGATATAATTTTCTGCTCGGTAGATGAGCAATCTGAACACACCATTCCATTCCTTATTCAATTCTGCGTATAATAATATACAATTCGCCATTTCAATTTTCAAACTATTATTTATTTGGAATTTTTCAACTTCCGTCATGTAGCGCGTGCTTCTTAACTCAGTGACAGACGTTTTAATTCGCTTCGATATAATTTTCTGCTCGGTGGATGAGCAATCGATTCCTTATAAAATTCAATGACATCAACGCGTCCTTTCACATTTCAAACTACTATTTTATTTGAAAATTTTCAAATTAACGTTGTGAACATTACATTTGTATACATTTGTTATATAAAATTTGTTAATTTACATACATATATTACTTTGTACATTTAGAATATTACTTTATCCAACATTTTGATAGCCTCTTTTCTGGGAATTTTTTTGAACGCCGATACGACTAACGCAGTAGCTTCTACCAGAAGTAAAACTTTCAGCTTTTTAACGCAGTAGCTTTTTCACGTAAAACTTTCAGCTGTTGAACCATTTCTGAACAAACTTGCGTTAAAATACATGCCCTTGCATGGCAATTAACTGCTCAGACGTCTTCCTTTCGAACCATGTAAAACAATCAACATCTGATGAACTTCTGTAGATTTCTCCTTCTGGTCTTGCACGATTTGAACAAGTTTCGATGTACATGCCCTTTATAAGTAATCGGTACGCCTCCGGTATGCCGGACATTAATGAACTTGGACTTTAACCAATCCAGGTTCAATGTCCAGCGTATTGTTCACTAAGTTTAAGTTGTTGTCTAACTGTCGTGAGAAATACATCTGTCACGAATTAAAGCATAGAAATATAACAATTGCAAGGGATACCTCTTAAAGATAAAAATACACTAATCTTTCGATGTTAGTGTTGTCAAACACCTAAATGTGCTAATCCGATAAACGGGCAAAACATCCTCAAGTGATCCCATGATAGCAGTTGTTTACATCATAGTTGTTTATTTCATTAAGCACGCACTTCACCATGTTTCATGCGATGGTGTATTCAGAACTGTATAAGAAATAAAATGTTGCCATTGCATGTGCATGTGTTCAGTTTGCTCATCTACCAAGCAGAAATTATCTGGAAGCGAATTAGCTTGTAGAATAAGCGCGCGCCACATAACGGAAGTTTAAAATTGTCAGAAAATCGAAAGGGTGAATTGCATGTTATTATGCGCAGAATTGTATAAGGAAACGAATGGTGTGTTCAGATTGCTCATCTACCGAGCAGAAAATTATATCGAAGCGAATTAAAACGTCTGTCACTGAGTCAAGAAGCGCGCGCTACATGACGGAAGTTGAAAATTTTCAAATAAATAGTAGTTTGAAAATTGAAAGGGCGAATTGCATGTTATTGTACGCAGAATTGTATAAGGAATCGAATGGTGTGTTCAGATTGCTCATCTACCGAGCAGAAAATGATATGGAAGCGAATTGACATGTCTGTCACTGAGTCAAGAAGCGCGCGCTACATGACGGAAGTTGAAAAATTTCAAATAAATAGTAGTTTGAAAATTGAAAGTGCGAATTGCATGTTATTGTACGCAGAATTGTATAAGGAATCGAATGGTGTGTTCAGATTGCTCATCTACAAAGCAGAAAATAATATGGAAGCGAATTAACATGTCTGTCACTGAGTCAAGAAGCGCGCGCTACAGCGAATTGGCAGCTGGCGAATTGGCAGCTAACTTCACGGGGTTGTGCTTAATACAAAATGTAAAGTGAATATTTTGACAAGTGCAGGTAAGCGACTAGTCGTTCGTTTATATCGTAATCACTAGTCAGGCTTAGAGAGAGTAACGTAAAGAGATGATGAGTTTAAACAAGCGCATAGTTTAGACCAGTTTCTGCTTTGAATCTTTGTTATGTACTGCCTACGAATGAACCATGCAAATTTTCAATAATTGTCGGCCGGTTTGCCGCGTTTTGTTTCTCGGCTTACCCCGGCCTTGTCCTCAATGACAATGTTTTCAACTCTTGAGTTTTGTAGCCAAATAAACAAATCAGAACATTGGCTAAACAACTACACAATAACAACTTTCTAGATGACATTACATTTAAATTCCTATGGCCACAAACCACTGTATGAATGCCTACACTATACCCGGTAGACCGATAATTTCCGGTTGTGGAGGTCCTACAGTAAAACTCTCTCAGTATGCTGATCACCTTCTAAAACCACTTATGGAACATATACCATCCTATGTCCAAGACACAACACATTTCCTTAAACGAGTATTTTCACTCAACAACAACCTACCAACTGACCCCATACTAATTACTATAGATGTAAGAAGTCTGTACACTAACATACCAAATGATGAAGGCATTAATGCTTGCATTGATATGTTACAAGATAACAGCCCAACTGACATCGATACTAAACACATATTATTAAACTGACATACTCTCACTTGTACTCAATAATAACTTCTTCACATTTAACAATGAAACTTTCTTACAAATCCATGGTACTGCAATGGGGTCACCCATGGCTCCCTCCTATGCAAACATATTCATGGCAGTTCTTGAAAAACAAATGCTTCTTAATGCACCGGATGGACTAATCCCCTTTGAGTGGATAAGGTTCATAGATGACATTTTTGCATTGTGGACCCATGGAATTGAAACACTGCATAAATTCTTCGAATACATGAACAACTTCCACCCAACAATTAAATTTGACTACACATATTCCCACCACTCAGTTAACTTCCTAGACACTACCATTTACATCAACAAGGACAATCAATTTGGATCCGACCTCTACATTAAACCAACTGACAGAACCCTATTACTACACAATCACTCCTTCCATCCATCATCATGTAAGGAAAGCATAATATTCAGCCAGGCACTTAGATACCGACGCATTATTACAGACAACAAACAACTACGGAAAAAACTTGACAACCTTTCTATCATACTTATCAACAGAGGATACAAACTGAACACAATTAACAAAGCATTTTCACAAGCTTGTCAATACACACAATATGAACTACTATACAAGGACAAACTCCCAAAAAAACAAATCAAACCCCATCTTCTCCATCCCATACAACAACAACACAACACACATTGCACAAATATTACATAAACATTGGCATATAATTGAGAAGGGTCCAACATTGAACATTCTCTGGCCAGAAGCTCCAATTGTGGCATACCGAAGAAATAAGAATCTTAAAGATTCCCTTGTATGTGCTAAACTACGAACTGAAACCACAACAAATATTAATATTAATACACAATAACTACATACCACAGCATAACTAACTAACAAAACTACACTACAACTTTGATCAATTCTCTGAAGGCAATGTTATTAATCTATGTTGTCCATATCCTTAGCACAGAGCAGCTCTCAACGCGGATATCTGAGTGGTTGTCTGAGGGGTCTGGATGGGTTATTGATACAATAGACGGTCATTACATCAACATTGACTCTGATGGGGTCGAGTTACATTGAGTTGCCTAAAGAATTGGACAATAGTGTAAAGGGTTTGATTAATGTTAAAAACGTGAACGACAACGAATGCTTCAGATGGTGTCACCTTGCGCATAAGTTCCCTGTGGAGGAACATCCACAAAGGATCTCGAAGTACATCGCGCGTGTGTGTGATTTGAATTATGATGGAGTCACCTTCCCAGTCGCTCTCAAGGATTACAATAAAATTGAGAAAGCCAACGACATCAGCATTAGTGTCTTTGGGTATGAGAACAAACAACCCTTTCCTGTGTACGTCTCAAAGGAACGATTCGATGACCACATGGACTTGTTGTTGATAACAGACGATGGGGGCAACCAACATTACGTGTATATTCGCGACTTCAACAAATTCATGTATCGCCGGACTAAGCATAAAGAAAGAAAACACTTTTGTAGGTACTGTTTGCAATGCTTTAGTTCTGTGGTGATACTTGAGCGACACAACGACGTTTGTGTGGTGGTGAACGGAAAGCAAGCGATCAAGATGCCACCCAAGGGTTTGAAAGTGAAGTATAGTAACTTTCACAAACAACTCAACGTGCCATTTGTGGTGTATGCAGACTTTGAGGCTATCACACGAAAGGTTCACATCACAACACCATCAAGCGAGGCGAGTTGGACGAACGTTTATCAAAGACATGTTGACTGTGGGTATGGATATATAAACTGGTTTGTTGTTATGACGACACTCACAGCAAGCCAGTCAAGATGTATCGTGGTGAAAACGCTGTGAATAAGTTCATTGGAGAAATGTTGGAAATCGTCAAGTATTGCAAAAGGGTGTCAATCGAGAGCTTCAACAAAGAAATGGTGTTGACGAGCGATGACAAGAAAGACTTTCGTGAAGCCAAGTGTTGTCACATTTGTGGTGTGGATTACACCAACGCCGACGTTAAAGTAAGGGATCACTGTCACATTACAAGCAAGTACAGAGGGTCTGCTCATCGTGATTGCAATGTGAACTTCAGGTTGACTAACAAAATACCTGTGATCTTCCACAATCTACGTAGTTATGACAGTCACTTTATTATGCAGGAAATCGGTAAGTTTGGTCAAGACATCAATGTGATACCGAACAACATGGAAAAGTACATGGCGTTCATGATTGGCAAGCATTTGGTTTTTCTAGACAGCTTTCAGTTCATGAGTAGTGGCTTGGACAATCTAGTCAAGAATCTACCACAGGACGCTTACAAATACACCTCAGAAGTGTTCCATGGTGAAGGGCTGACGTTGATGACAAGAAAAGGGGTCTATCCTTATGATTATATGGACTCCTTTGATAAGTTCGATGAGTGTGAGTTACCGATGAAGACATTACGAAAGAGTCGTATGAACATGCTTGTGATGTGTGGGACTACTTTGACGTTGAAAATATGGGTTGGTACCACGACCTGTATTTGAAAAGCGATGTGCTATTGCTTGCCGACGTTTTCGAGAACTTTAGGAAGACGTCCTCTCAAGAGTATGGATTGGATCCGTGTCACTATTTTACATCACCTGGGTTGGCTTGGGACGCCATGTTGAAGATGACTGGTGTGGAACTTGATTTGTTGTCTGATATTGACATGTTTCAGTTCGTGGAATTGGGTATGCGTGGCGGTGTGAGCTACATCGCTAACAGATATGGTGTGGCAAATAATAAGTACATGGAGGGGTATGATGAGACCCAAGAGTCGAAATATTTGATGTATCTTGACGCCAACAATTTGTATGGGTGGGCAATGAGTCAGAGTCTCCCCACGGGTGGTTTCAAGTGGTTGACTGAGAGAGCAATAAAAGCGGTGAACTAGTCTTGTGTGACTATCACAACGACAGTAAAAAGGGGTTGCTAATCGAGGTCGACTTGGAGTATCCAGACTATTTGCATGACTCACACAATGACTACCCACTGGCTCCTGGAAGGTGGATATAACGGTTGATATGCTGTCTGCGTACTGTACGAAAATCAAAGACAAATTCAATGTGAGTGTTGGTGGTGTGAAGAAATTGGTAACGAATTTGAGAGACAAAGAGAAGTACGTTCTTCACTACAGAAATCTACAGCTGTACATAGACCTTGGGTTGAAAGTGAAGAAGGTGCATAGAGTCTTGCGATTCAATCAGTTCAAGTGGTTGGGAAAATACATCGACTTTAACACAACCAAGCGAACTGGCGCTAAAAACGCTTTCGAAAAGGACTTCTTCAAGTTGATGAACAATAGTGTGTTTGGTAAAACTATGGAGAACTTAAGAAAACGTGTAGATGTGAGACTGGTGACCAACAAGGAGAAGCTAATGAAGTTGACGTCGAAGCCAACGTTTGTGTCTTGCAAGATATTCAACGAGAACTTAGTCGCATTTCATAAAATAAAAGAAACGTTGACATTGAACAGGCCGGCGTATGTTGGTATGTGTATTCTCGATTTGAGTAAGACGTTGATGTATGATTTTCACTACAACTACATATGTCAAAAATACCCTGATTGTAAGTTGCACTTCACTGACACAGATAGCTTGCTGTACACAATCACGACCGACGACGTCTATCACGACTTCTTGAAGGACCGCGAGAAGTTCGACAACAGTGATTATCCTTCAGACAGCCCATTCGCTTTCAAAGAAAACAAAAAAGTGATTGGCAAAATGAAAGACGAATCCGCTGGAACGCCGATTGTTGAGTTCGTCGGGCTACGCAGCAAGATGTACAGCTACATAAAAGAGTCTGGTGGAGGTGGGAAGACCGCTAAGGGGGTGAGAAAGAACGTTATTAAGAACGTAATCAAACATGAAGACTACAAGAGAGTGTTGCTTGAACAAAAGCAGATGCGCCATAGGATGAAAAGCATCAGAAGTGTTAAGCACGAACTTGGAAGTTATGAAATAAATAAAGTGTCGTTGTCCTGCTTTGACGATAAGCGCTACCTTTTGGATGATGGTGTTGAGTCTTACGCGTACGGCGGTCAAGTTGAATTTACATAAAACATGTGGCAATCCCACACAACCCAACAGGTGGCATTTTTTCTTCTCCCAAACTTAGACGAGACTCACGCGCGACTCTCTTCTATTTTCTTTTTCTTTTTTTCTCTCTTTTTTCTTCTCTTTTCCCACATTTGTTGGGCGAGTCTGGCCTTTATTTGAGTGATTTTTCACCACTATCAGTGAGCACAATAGCTTCACCTTGACGAGTCAATGACATCGTCTTTTCGGCGAGCACGACGGCTCCACCTTGATGAGCGCCCCCCTTCCCCCGTTCGGTGAGCACGTTCGACTTCGCCTGACGAGTCAATGACATCGTCCATTGGTGAGCACAATGGCTTCACCTTGAGTGGTTTTTAGGTACGCCCTTGAGCTTTGCCGTATGTTGTGACACCTCGAGGTCTTACATTCCGCCCCAAGCTATTTCTCGAATAACCTGGTGTCACGACGGTCCGCTCTTTCTAGGGTCAATACCATCCATCTCACTTCACTCCTTTGGTCGGCCAGACCTCGCCCTGCTTGTGGATGTGGTGGACTGGGGAGAGTTGTGTGCTTGGATCACAAGCACGACCCCGCAGACCACCACACCCACGATCGATTCACTATCATTTTTAAGTATTTAAGCAAATAAATAACATGACTGGTGGCGTTCTACAATTTACATAACGTGTGATAACGAAAGCGTTTGATGTGGATGAACAACATCAGCTACGTTTAACATTGTGCTTATGAAATTACCCCACTACTCCTCACGGTTTAGTGGCTTCTTTTTTTTCGCGTGTGAAATTTGTCATCAACGACATAAGCTACACTGACGTGACACCAAGTCGATCGTGAAACATTGTGTGACACATCTCAACAAGTATTTTCAGACATCGATTCACATGGTAGTAGTATAGAGAATGGGGGTACCGGTCCAATTTCACGATTTGAATGACAACACAAGGCCAACCTAGCGCCCTGTGTCAAGCTGGTGGGGTTAGTGAATCAACACATCGAGTGCATCAAATTCGCGAGACTGTTCGAAACAGTAAATGAAGCGACATTAATGACACTGGCTTTGGTAATAAACCCAAGAAAAGCATGTACGGCGTCAATCTGACGACCTTGATTAAAATCTCGAAAATGGTGCAACCATACACGCTTCTACAGTCGAGTTTTGCCTCTCGAGATGGCTTCTCGAGTCGAAAACGTGACCTCTTGATGTTGGGTATGTGAAGCGGTACTATTGTGTTCAGCTTAGCTTGGTAGGGCGCTAGGTTGGCCTTGTGTTGTCATTCAAATCGTGAAATTGGACCGGTACCCCCATTCTCTATACTACTGGTTTTAAGTCAGTAAAGGTTATATTAGTGGAAGTTAATTTTAATGACGTATATTAGTTGTTAATGGGGGGCCTATAAAAACAAAAGAAATCCAGGCAAACATGATATTATTAGCAGTTTTGTAGTTGTTTTAGGAGTTGGTTTCATCTAATTTAGCAGATGACATGTCTGGTAGCGGGTTTCGCCACATAATATCATCAACTAGACGAAGGTGACCATTTGGGATCGAGTGCTGTTGAGTGCTTTCTCCGCTTTTTGATCTCGCAAACCACTCTATCAATTAAAAGAAGGAAAATCAGGTTTTGTAAATAGTAAAGAATACGATAGCTAGAATTACCCTATTGCGGGCCCCCGCATATACACCGATAAAGGCGCATGCGTTGATATCCGGATATTGACGCATGCGCTTTTAAACGATCAAATCTGCGAGTTTGATAGTCTACATTGTGGTAACATGTAGGTAGCGCTAATCCCACATGCTTAGTGTCTCTTAGGAGTCTACCAACCTAACACTTCAATTAAGGGAGTCGAGCGTAGGGTTTTCGATTGGGTAAACACGGACACGGCCCGGGGTTAGGATCTTTGTTGTTTTGGGTTTAGGGGGTTAGGGTTTAGTTAATGTAGATACTATACATTCACAATCACAGCTACATGTTACCAATATAGACTGTCTACATTAAGTGGAGATATAGATATGAACAGAATACCGTACTTTTAATAATTACATGTATACACATACTTCTTACGGTAAACTACCGATCATTGTCTATTATAAATTGTAGTGTCACAGTTGGCACAGTGATAATGTTCGTTATCAGGTAATGAAATTCAATAGTTATTGCTTTTGGTCTTTCTTCCAAGATATCTTGTGTAACACACTCCGCTTGAATCGCTTTAGATCTCGGCGCTCTTATCCGGTATTGGCATTCAAGTCCATTGTTTCTTTTATTTTAGCTTATAGGCGCATGCGTTATGTATATGTGGGGATAGGGTAACTTATTTTGGTAGGTACACCAAACATGGCCGCCATTCTCGTACCACAGTGTGAATGGTTACCTATTTAAAGCGTCTATAAAATGAAAAACGCACTATCTTTCGTTTTGAAAAAACGACATCCGAATTTCTCACTTTGTGAACACTTTAATTGCATTGCAGTTCTGCGCAGGCAATAAGGATGTCTGGTTCACCAAACCACTTCATCAAAATAACCTTTGCTCTGCTAAATGAGTCAAAGTAGATCACTGGTTACAGCATCTCACATGAAAGTGATCAAAATGTTGGGACTACGCAAACGTTAAAATAAATACAATAATTTAAGCAACAAGCAAAAACAACTGCACTATACCGGTACTGCACTAGACACACTAATTCCAGTGGAGCCTAGTGCATGTGTCTAGTTCACTAATTCACTAACTCACTAATTCCACTAGAATACACACTAGACTCCACAATAGACACACTAAACTGCACTAGAATACACACTAGAACACACTCTAAACTGCACTAGAATACACACTAGAACACACTCTAAACTGCACTAGAATACACACTAGAACACACTCTAAACTGCACTAGAATACACACTAGAACACACTCTAAACTGCACTAGAATACACACTAGAACACACTCTAAACTGCACTAGAATACACACTAGAACACACTCTAAACTGCACTAGAATACACACTCTAAACTGCACTAAACACACTAAACTGCACTAGAATACTCACTGTAAATTAAACTGCACTAGAATACACACTCTAAACTGCACTAAACACACTAAACTGCACTAGAATACTCACTGTAAATTGAGAATATGACGTACAAGAAGACAGCGATTCATTCGCTCTTCGTCCACCTGAGTGTCCAATAATCACAGTGGAGTCGCGCGAAGACCCAGAGGAGGAACCGGAGATTGGCGCTTTGGATTTTCGTTTCATGATAAATTTCTTATAAAGTCGAGAAGACCGGCGTCTCGGTTTCTAGGAAAGAGTGCATAATATATTTTCAGGGAAAGAACGCATGGAAACATTTTTACCGAAATATTCGAACAGTTTAGAGTAATCAGACAAAACTTTTTAACTCTTTCTTGTCCGGCCCAGTTAAAAGGGGTCATAGAAGACCCCCGAAGTCGTCAATCTAAAAACACGATAACGCAAGATTAAAAATTTAAATTCGACAAGCGCCAGGGACATGAGATCCACTCACACGCCAAGTTTGATTTGATTTCATAAACAACTCGATTGGTGGCATTTTGAATGCTACGCGGGCGTGCAAGATGGCATTTTCTAGAAAAATTGCAGTTTTTCAACCTGATTTATGATTATGCTAATTTATATTATCATGATGTGTCTTGTTCGCAAAATTCAAAAGCATTGGTAACAGCTGGTTTATTGGGCTTTCAGAAAAGGTATAGATTTCGCAACAGTTATGGATATTTCCCGAGATTAGGGATGAACCGATCGAGAAAAATCTTACCAATCCGATAAATTCCGATAAGATTTACGAGCTGATCGGCCGATTTATCGGTGGTTACCGATATTGGTGACCAGACATTCTGAGACTACAATCACTACATTCGCTCACATGTCTCTGGCTTCTAAAATGCGTTCAATTACAATCCCATAATTTTAGAAAGAAAAAAACAACATTCTAAATTTTCCAGAATGAAAAATAGACTTGATATGACAGTTTCATTGTGGAAGAGTATCCGTCTTATAAAAAAAGTTGGCATTTTTCTTGACAAAAAGGAAATATCACAAGTATAGAAAAGTGAGAATGATATTTAGCCATGTTGCCGATTATCGGCTTCTACCGATTATCGGCTCATCGCTACCCGAGATATCAATAGAACAAAGAGGTAGTTCAATTTTGCATGTTTTTCAGCCAGACAAGAAAGAGACACTGGCAACAAAAAATAAGTATTTTTTCTATAAAAGTATGTGACTTAGCTAGTCGCAATATAGTAGTTTGGTGTTATGAAAATACTTGTAACACATTTAAAAAATTGAATAAACCTTTTGAATATGACGTCATGTGCTGGTTAGCGTTGTATTACTTACTGTTGTGCTACCTTGTGGTGCCATGTATTACCAAGTTTTTGGTTGTAATAACGATTATGAAAATAACCCTGAGAAATAGCTTAATTTCTTCAGCACATGGTGTAAGGTGTTTTAAGGTGTTTTAAGGTGGCTTGAGAGGAAAAAGTTATGAAAAATTACAATTACATCAGGCCTATAACAATAATCTTAATATTGGCTAGCATTTTGAATAAAGCCTGGCTACACAGAAAATCTTCCGGCTGCATTCGATATTTCTTCAATGCAGTCTATCTAGAGATCAGTGGATAAAACCGAGATAGTACATACCTTTGTAACCTTGCCTCCGCCGACCTTGGGAGGTTTATTCATGGCATTTGTTACGTTTGCACGTTGTGTTAGCGGAGATCTGATCACAGATGTGTAAGCTAACCTCGAAGGAGTTGTGGCTGTTGAACACGACGATGAATTGGCCTAAAACAAAAAAATCAAAGACATTAAAGTGGCGATATAACTCCACTAAATACGTTACCACAGAAAGCATTAACATTTATGTATTATGTAGAAAGCATGCGCAGCAACACCTTTACAAGAATGATTGAGTGTGATGTATATATACACACTGATGTAGTGAATGTATAGGAGCTTCGATTCTCTAGCATTACTGATATATAGTGACTGCCACATAGGCAGTGCATATATCAATCGAACGTCATTCGAACCAGTACATCATTGTAACCTTTGCTCTTCATCTGAGCGTTAGTAGCTCAATGGTTAGACCGTCTCACCAGCAATCAGAAGGTTACAGGTTCGATCCATGTCCGGGGACTCAGATACTTTTTCTGAGGATTTGAGTTTTACAATCGTCCATGTATCGTCTGACTACTCCAAGCTCCCACATTTACTACAGCAGTGTATATATAGCCTGCTATCCCGCCCCAAGCCACCCTCACCCACCCCGTAGAGAGCCGGCTCGCAGGCGTGTGTAATAGTTGAATGTCAAAATGTTTTATGATTTGAGTTTTGCGTTGATGTTCTATAAAGGTTTGTTTGTCTGAAATGATAATGATTATTAAGGAACAATATTCAGCTGTTAGAGAAATTTTACAAAATTCAAACGCTGATGGTGTACTAGAACGATGTTTATAAATAATATAGGATTTGGAGTTATTTCACAATTAGACTACGTGTTTGAGTCAACTATCGCCTTACAGAAGTAGCAACATACCTTGGAACGCAATCTTTTGGAGACAGGTGTTCTTGCTGGGGTAAGAGCTCTGTAACATGAAGAAACATTTGTTAAACAAATAAATACTGTGGATGACTAAAAGGGATGACTCAAAAGGACCTTTCTGTTTTTGTCTGGTCTTTATTTTTCGTTAGGTTAGGGTTAGCTACGGTTAGGATCAAGGTTAGGATTAGGATTAGGATCAGTGTTCAGCAAAGTACTGATATTTTGTACTTAAGTAAAAGTAAAAAGTAACTCCTCAGTTTTTACTTAAGTAAAAGTAAAAGTATGGCCTGAAAATCTTACTTAAGTAAAAGTAAAAGTATGGCCTGAAAATCTTACTTAAGTAAAAGTAAAAGTATGGCAAAAAAATATTCCAGAAAAGTACTTCTGAAACAAACTATATATTTTCGAACCACTAACCAACATGACAAATGACAATTGATAATCTGGTACTATACTTTAATCTGGACGCTGTTTGGCGGCGCCAACTCAACAGTTGTCAATCACATCACGTGATGCACAAACCAACTTCACGCGATTTCTCCACTCTAGATCTCTAGCGGATAGATAGAGTGGACCGAGTATTTCGCGACTTCGCGTTCCGAATTTCTTTTTTTACTTTGCCGATAAAACAAAAAGTAACGAAGTTAAAAAGTAATTATTTAACAAAAATTTTACTTCGTTACAAGTAAAAAGTATTTGTTGAAAAATATACTTCGTTACAAGTAAATACTGATTTTTTTTACTTAACTGGCGAACACTGATTAGGATTGAGATTAGGGTTAGGATTAGCAGTTCTAGAAAATGTGAAGGTCCTTTTTATGGTCATCCCTTTTAGACTTCACCATAAATCTTAGATTGGAGGCGTTGTGAACCCACTTTGATTGGGGTATACAGCTAAATTTGCGGCCGAATATTCTATTTTTATGAAATCTACCGAATCGTATTTGACGCGGTGGGGAAAATTTTTTAATTTTCAGTCCCCAAACATTTTAAATGGGGACAGCGTCAAAAAATCAGGACAAGCGTCGCTAAATGTTTTAATGTTTTTTTACAATGTTCGGACGTATTACGTTGCTAAATAACCGGTTGCTAAGGACAGGTCATTTAGTGCCAATAATAAGTGGACAATAAATTCAAGGTATACGTCACGTGACGTCTTCAACAAACACAAAAACTCTATAATTTTTGTCATTTTTGACAGTATGGTATATTTTTTGGTGTCATATAAACCTAAATTAGTTCCTACAAAAAAGTACGTATCGATTCATCGATAAATTAAATAAAAATGAAGTTATTAATATTTTATTGTGTTTACTCATCTTAAAAATCCGATATCCCAGTTAATTTTTAAAAATTCTTAAAATCCATACGTATACTTTTATGAAGATAACAGTCCAGATTCTAATCGCATGTGAAAAAATAATTTTTCTTAAAAACCTTCGAAGATTATAGGAATTTTCATATTTCGACGACGTCATCATGACATTACCAAACGAAAGGGTTTTGTCCACATATACTACATACAGACTGTTGATGGATTCTTAAAACTGTGAAATTCTATGGCAAATTGTGTCAATTCTAAGCTTCCTTAGCAACGGATATAAGGTCTGCAAATCGAAATACGAAGGTAATGTAACGGGTGTAGCTTGAATAACAGAAGTGTTGGCCAACCCCTAAACCCTTGCCACGGTGTTCAGTAATATTGGTTCCCAGACCCTTCTGTCAGTACTATGTGCAAAAAATGGCGGCACTTGGTAAGCTTGGATTCATTTTAACTATGGTCGCTGTAGAATTATAAGATAAGAAAGTTTGCTCAAATTGCTGCAAATTGTCTTTTCCTCATAGATGCTTTTAAGAGTGTCAACCGTCGTACATTGCGCGTTTGTGTTTACCATTCCGTACGATAACGAAGTGTTTTGAAGTGCTTCGTTGCCAACTTGACGGGTAAATACTCCGGAAATTTGCCGAGTCTTCTCACAAAACCCTATAGAGGCTTTCTTATTCATCCACAATCCAAATACGTCCACTCAGAGTCAGAACCTGACTAGTTTTTTGTTTGAACCTCGTCACTTGGTCTTCCACGCTTCGCGTCAGTCAAGCCCTGACATAATTCGAAACGAAAGTCAAGTAAACGCTGTGTTTTATGAAAAAATGCAGAAATAATTATTTTCTAAGGTATATCTTCTTTCAATTAAAAGAAAAAATGAATAATTTATATCAAGGATTGACAAGATATTTACGGATGAGTTCACCAAGGTAATTCGTCCTTCGAAAAATGGCCGAGTGAGCGTGCAATGCGTCACGGTTGACAGTACACTCACTCTTTGAGGAAGCAACCGCAGAGCAAATACGTTGGACCAGGGTTGAGAGTCGAGAGGTAGCCAAGATGATGGCCATTATTAAAGAGTGAGTGTACTGTCAACCGTGACGCATTGCACGCTCAGTGGACGAAATTACCTTGGTGAACTCATCCGTAAATATCTTGTCAATCCTTGATATAAATTATTCATTTTTTCTTTTAATTGAAAGAAGATATACCTTAGAAAATAATTATTTCTGCATTTTTTCATAAAACACAACGTTTACTTGACTTTCGTTTCGAATTATGTCAGGGCTTGACTGACGCGAAGCGTGGAAGACCAAGTGACGAGGTTCAAACAAAAAACTAGTCAGGTTCTGACTAATGTTTTCCACCGACCAACGAAATTCTTCATCAGGTACGTTTGTGGTACTTTTATTAGAAATGTATGCGGGTATTGATAGGATAGATAAGGTATCAAGGAGAGCAAGATTGAGGTTGGTTTAGGCATGTGAAAAGGAAGAATGATAATGAGGTGAAGAGATGTGTGAGCATGGAGGTGGAAGGTTGGGCCCCAAGAGCATAATGCAGGTACTGCTGGGGTTATAAGGGGGAAACTGATATTATAAACATGAGGTGATGGAACGAGATTGAGGAAGCGGCCGCAGAGCGAATACGTTGGACCAGGGTTGAGAGGTAGCCAAGATGATGGCCATTACTAATCTCGTTACGAGATTGCCGCTTCCTGATATGGAATACGTCCTTAAAGTCCAAATGAGTACAACACTTGGCACTCCTTCGTTCGTTTGTGTTAACTCGTGAATAAAATCGTACTCTCGCATTTCCCATGAAGAAATTGATATTTATATACATGAAATACAGTGAAGGGGTTCTTATTATTCCGTACCTTTTTGCAGGTGTACTTGGTTTTGCGCCAGTAAACATTTCCTTCTTGATAGTTTCTTGTTTGGCTTTTTGCTATGGGAAATGAAAATAATACATATATGTAGATATTAAAAAAGTAAGTCGTGTCAGTGTTCGACACTTTGTAACGACTATTCTAATGATTTTTAATTAATTCTACTCTGTTTCTATGATCCATTTTGGTACTTCTTGATGCGCTGAATCTTATGGTGGTATCGGTTTTTCAATCACGACAAAGGAAAGTGCTTTATTATTTTTATGTAAAAGTGGAAAAATTACACCAATTTTGTCCCACTCATCACACGGTCAAATCACCTCTGACGTCACACGTTAGAGTCTGCATAGATTCTAAAGATGAAAAAATCATTATTGATCTCTCTTTCAGAGGAGGAAGTTGACTCTAACTCAAACATCAGTAATATTTCCACAGCTAAGCATTCAAGCACCACAAAAAACATATTGATATTATCGACGACTCTAACGTGTGACGTCACTAGACTGCTGCTTTCGGTCTCAGACGGCGGAAATTTTTTCTCTCAAAATAGCGATGTATGAACGTCGATAAAAGCACTTTCTTGTACCGTGATTGAAAAACCGATACCACCATAATATTCAGCACATCACGAAGTACCAAAGTGGGTCATAAAAACAGAGTTGAATTTTTCGTTTCATAGGCACTTTAAATTATTATTTTTTATTATTATTAAATCGATCTTTATTCAGGATGCCAACTTCACTAAAAGTGTTTTTCAGAAAGGTCCTGCTAAGATATAAAGTACCAAAATAAATTATAAATACAGGTAATTATATGAAAAACTAGACTAAAAACTAATACAAGAATAATAGGTAATTATAATATGTATCAGCCTATTTACATTTAAGTAAAAAACGTTTAAAAGTTCTGAAATCTTTCGCTTCCCTAATCTCATTATTCAGTTCATTCCGTCATTGCTAGCAAAGTTAATACTTGTCCAATGGCCCCAACTATGTTTCGCTACAGACTTTCTAATGTTGGGCTTAGATCTGGTGTTATACTTATGAATATCTTGGCTACATGTTATTTCAAAATCATGTGAAAATAGGTTATTGCGACATTTATAAATAAAAATAGAACGGTTTGAACTTCTCCTATCCTTAAGGTTTTTCCATGATAACTTGACTAAGGCAGCACTGGCAGATGACCTATAATCTAAATCTAAAATAATTCGTGCTGCTTTGTTATGTAATATTTGTAAATCTGACATAAGGGTTGAATTCCCTCTATCCCCCCAAATGATATCAGCATAATCGAAGATAGGTAAAATATAGGAATTAAAAAATAATAATCTACTATGTATAGGTAAATAATTCTTGATACGCCTTAGTAGTCCCAGTTTCTTATTGATTTTAGATTTAATATAATCAATATGTTCATGCCACGTCAAATTATTATTTATCATCACACCAAGGTACTTGTACGTCTGGACTTCTTCAAGAGGTACATTTCCAATAGATACAGTCAGGGATGAGGATAGTCTTGCCAAACGTTTACTACCGCCAATAAGCATAAATTTGGACTTTTTGATGTTGATGGTGAGATGGTTCACTTTAAGCCAATTACAGACTCTAGATAAGTCAGAGTTCAGTTTTTGTTGAAGTACATCAGAACATTTTGACGAGCAGTATAAAACGGTATCGTCGGCAAAAAGAGTGACTTGGCAGGTCTCTAAGATGCTCGGCATGTCGTTCACGCATATTAAAAACAATAAGGGACCAAGAATAGATCCTTGTGCTACCCCTATTGATACATGTGATGTATCAGATTGAGCGTTGTTATAAACTGTAACCTGGGAGCGACCAGATAGAAAAGATTCAAACCACTCACACGCATCGACATCCGCACCAAGAAGGCGTAGCTTGTGTAGTAGGATTTTATGGTTGACTGTGTCGAACGCCTTCGCTAGATCCAGGAAAACTGCACCAGTGATCTCCCCGTCGTCCATTGATTTAAGTATGTCATTTCTGACATTTGAGTGACATTTGACCAATTTTACGGGTCTTATTTCAAAATAAGAAGTAAGAACACAGTTCAGACAGGCATGGCCGAAGGACGAACACGTTCAAACGTTTGGGATTCTTTTGTAAAGCTTCCCGAGAAAAACAAAGCAAAGTGCAAACTTTGCTCGAAAGAGCTTGCCTTCTGCGGTGGGACAACAAACCTTCGTGAGCACCTTATAGCCAAACATGCGTTGGCGCTTCAGAATGAAAACAAGCCTGCATCCCAAAATATTCGTTCATTCCTCAAACCAACTCGATGCAATGAAGCTAAGGCTGAAGGAATTTCTGAAAGGATTGCCGAGATGATTGCAATGGATATGAGACCAATCCAGATGGTAGAAGGCACGGGATTTCGAAAACTGATGAGTTACCTTGAACCAGGGTATACAGTACCGAGTCGGAAGAGCTTTACAATGCGCATAAACCGCAAACATACTCTAGGAAAAGCCAAGTTGGAGTCCATGCTGAACGAGGTCTTGAGTGTAGCGCTAACAACCGATATATGGACCAGTATCGCTGTTGAGGCATATATGACTGTTACTGTTCATTACTTGGATTCCGATTGGGAGATGCAAAGTTTTGTCCTTGAAACCATTCATTTCCCCGAGAGGCACACTGGAGTAAACATCGCTGCAAAGTTACAGGAAATAGGCGAGAGATGGGAAATCACTAACCAGGTTGTAGCTGTTGTTCATGACCAGGCCTCAAATATGGAAGTGTCGATGGAGATTTTACGAGAAAACGATGGTTGGAACAGTGTATTTTGCTCTGCGCATTGCCTTCAACTATGCTTAAAGTCTGGTTTAGATATTAATATTATCAACAGACTCCTTGGTGCTTCACGGAAGATCGTAACTCATTTTCACCACAGTGTAGTGGCAAGCGAGGCCCTGAAACAGAAGCAAGAACAGATGAATGTGAAAGGAAAGAAGCTAGTAACCACTTCTGCCACGCGCTGGAACTCATCCCTTGCAATGCTGGATCGTTTGCTGAAGCTTCGATGGCCTGTGACAGCAGTTTTGTCTGACGAAGAGGTGACAAAAAGAAGCGATCGTTATCTGGATCTAACAAACGAACAGTGGGAGCTTGCGGGTGATTTAGTGAAGGTACTTGAGCCTTTTAATGTAGCTACAGCCGTTCTTAGCTATGAAGAAAACGTCTCAATCTCATCCGTTTTTCCCCATCCTACACGGACTGCTTGACCAGCTCAAACCATCACCAAATTCAGCAGATTCTGCAGCAATTAGCCAGTTCAAAGAAATAGTTTCGAAAGTAGGAGGAGATGGGAGCTTGATTCTGTGGACGTATCTTGTCCTATTGTCGTTACTTCGGTGCTTGACCCGCGATTTAAGCAGTTGACCACGGCAAAATTAGACGACGGTCAGAAAGAGGAATTAACAGAGAAGATCGTAGAATTGGCTGATACTTTAAAACTAAGAGTTGATGGCGTCGAGCAGGAAGACTCCATAGAGGTTACTCAATGCCAGTCAAAGAAAGCGAAGACCGCGCTTGATGTACTATTGGGTCCTGAGCAGCCACCGCCTTCTGCAACACCTGTTAACATTGAACTACAACAGTTCCTATCCGAAATAGCATCTCCTCGTAGCCAGTCCCCACTTCTATGGTGGAAAGCAAATTCCACGCGGTTTCCTAATCTTGCTCGTCTAGCAAAAATGCTTCTAGCTATTCCAGCAACGTCTACGCCTTCCGAACGGGTATTTTCTACAGCAGGAAATACCGTCACAAAGCTTCGAAACAGTCTTAAGCCAAAAAACATTGACGCTTTAATTTTTTTACATAACAACTTGGGCAAGCTCCTGTAAATCATCTACATAGTGGAGCACAGATGTTTAATTTTCCTCTTGTTTTTCTTGAATTTGCTGTTTACATACATTGTATATTTTTATTAAAAACAACAATATATCTATGCGCGCGCGCGTAGATACTAGATACAAAAATCGCGGCGCATGTAATAAGTAAACTGTTTCCTGTTCGTTCAGAGTGCGTATATAAATGGAAATACAGTAAAGTTATATTTGTAAAGCTTTCAACGTTTTCTGAGACATGAAAAGTACCCCAAACTCATTCGTGGTTTGCTTAGCGTTTGGGCCGGTTTCGGTTTATACGTCGTATAAATAAGAAGAATTTAACTCCCAGACGAATTCAATTCGTTTTAAAACGTCGCACAACAGTCGCATTTAATTGTTTGAATTCAATTCGTCTGAATTACTGTAAATGCGACGATCGTGCAACGTGTAAACCGGACCTTACTGCAAATTTGAATTTCGGAACTGTGGTGGGAGGGGCTAAGAACCGAAGGTTCGAAGGTTCGCGAAGGTTTTGAACGAAGGTTCGAAGGTTTATATTTAACCTTCGTCTCACCCTTAATGGAAATAGGCCTTAGTTAGAAGGATCTTGAGTATCTCCGGATTTGTGAATCGGCATTATGCGAGCATTTTTCCAAATAGTTGGGAAGGTTTTGGTCTGAATTGAAAGATTAAATAGTTGAGTGAGGGAAGGTGTAATCACTGACACTGCATCTTTGAGCATACGTGCACTTATCTTGTCTAGACCAGTGGCCTTATTGGATTTAAGATGATTTATACTTTATAGTTTGGATACAAATTCACTAGTTATCGGACCCAAGCTGAAAGAACTTTCACAAGCAGCAATGTCATTAACAGAAGTTTCAGTTTCATACGAGAAGCATTCAGCAAGTTTATTTCCTATACTCACAAAAAATTGATTAAATCCATCAGCGATTGATTTTGCTGTGAAGAGTATCTTTTCGTCAACTTTGAGACTTGTGATATTAGAAGTCTGTTTAGTTGGTAGAACTTGTTTAAAGGCTTTCCAGAGTTTGGAAGAATCCCCTTTACAATCTTGTAAAAGGCTAGTGAAGTAATTAGATTTAGCTTCTTCGATATGGCGATGGACACAATTTCTTAGCTTTTTATATTTCATCCAGTGATGACTTGACTTATTACCCTTGGTCCCTTGGCCTTCAGCAAGTGAAAGTCACGGTCACTCATAAGTTTGGCTATCTCAGAAGTCATCCAAGGTGTAGGAGGTCGACTTGATTTACGTGACTTGATAGGTGCATGGTTGTTCATTACATCATTGAAGAGCTTATTCCAGATGTAAACACAGTCATCAAGATTTTCAGGATCGGCAAAAGCAAAATGCCATGGAACGTTCTTGAGATCCTTGATGAATACATCCTTATTGTAGTTTTTATATGAACGAAACTCAATAACCCTGGGGGCTGATCGTACTATCCCAGATTTGTAGACACAATATATCAGAAAGTGGTCACTTAATCCGAGAGGGATTACTCCTTGATCTTTAATTTTATGTTGAACGTTTGTGAATATCAAATCAATTAGCGATTGAGTATTTTCAGTCATGCGAGTCGGATTTATAATTATTTGACAGATGTCATTGAATTCAGCAATTCTCTTGAGTCTTTTTTTCTGCGGTGAATTAGCATTTCGGCTGAAGTCGATATTAAAATCACCAAGAATAATTTTCTCAAAACGCGGGTCAATGCCAGTTAAAGAAGTATTAAAATTATCGATAAAATCATCTATTGGCTGAGCAGGGGGTTTATATAAGCATCCAATAACCAGAGGCTTGCAGTGTTTACGGTTAATCTGTACCCAAACAGATTCGTTGTCGCTCTTTAGATCATCCCTATTCACAAAAGTGAGACCATCTCTGCAATAGATTATTACGCCGCCACCAGATTTAGACGTTCGATCGTGTCTTAAACAAGAATAACCCGGAATATAGATTTCCTCATCAGAAATACTGGATTGAAGCCACGTTTCGGAAAACGTCATTACATCAATTGACTTGGAGTTGCGTAATCTAATCTTCAGCTCGTCAAGTTTTGAACGGAGGCTTCGGACATTTAAATGAATTACAGAAAGACCTCTCGATTTAATGTCAATTTTTAGTTGAGTAACATTATCAGGACCTGGTTGAGGACAGATATCTCCAGCAGTAAGTAGCAGGATTGATGACCAGAGACACATTTTAGTGAGCTTCAGGAGTCTAGTAGATTTGATAACGCTTGGTATTTCATGAATATTCGAACGACGAGGCAAACCAGAATTGCGTCCAGGAAACGATCTTCTGTCCATGCCAGTAGATATGTGTAATGAACACACCTTTAGGTTGATCCCGTTTGACTTTAAACGATGTAGATAAATATTTAGGACCAATAAAATTGTAAGTATAGATAGATAGATAGATAGATAGATACGTTTATTGAACATTGAAATCCTAGCAGCTGTGAGGCTGAATTACGATAAATGTTTACACTTAATAAATAAATAAATTGTAATTATGGACTATTTACAAATTTGTAAATAAACCTAACCTAAATATTATATGTAATAACAAATTTAATTACTTAATCTCCACATTGTGCTATAAAAAACGAATTCTTAAACCGATCGGTTTTACAATGCGGAAGTGCTCTAGGCCTAGCTCTGCGTAAGTTATATTTTACTGACCTCTGTAACGGGAGATGGCCTTTGATTATTGAATTGCTGCTGCATATAGTTTGGAAGACAATTTTACACTGCTCAGCTCTTCTTTCGAAGAGAGAGAGGATATTAGCGGTGTTAAGTCTATCAATATACGTAGGACAATTGGAGTAAATGATTCCAAGGCAGCGTTTCTGAATGGTTTCAATATCAGTTGATAGATACGATGGTAGTGCGTGATGGTAAACTACGAATGCATATTCCAAAACCGGACGTATACATGACGTATAAAATGTAACTAAATCCTTGGTGGGAATTTGTGCTCGTTTTAATTGTTTGAGTAGAAAAATACGTTTTGAGGCCTTGGATACTATATGATTAACATGTGAGTTCCATTTTAAATCTTGCCTAACAATGAGACCAAGGATTTTGTGCTCAGGGACAAGATCCAAAATGTTTCCATTTAGTGAAATATCATCATAACTAATCGGATTACCCTTATTGAAAGAGATTCTAAGTTCTTTACATTTATCTGTGTTGAAAATCATTCTATTTGTTTCAGCCCAAGAGCTAATATCATTCACCTGAGTTTGTAAACTACTAGATTTCCCTTTATCAATAATTTCAGTAATCGATGTGTCAACGTATTTCCATATATGAAACTGGTTATCAACACTTAAATCGTTAATCATCAGTGCGAACAATCAGGGTCCCATTTTAGTCCCTTGGGGTACCCCAGA
This sequence comes from Chrysogorgia sp. JL179-B06, assembly GCA_035772405.1. NCBI lineage: Eukaryota > Metazoa > Cnidaria > Anthozoa > Scleralcyonacea > Chrysogorgiidae > Chrysogorgia > Chrysogorgia sp. JL179-B06. The sequence goes on from JAYKKM010000266.1 coordinate 1,195,406, forward strand.
AGTTACAGGTTGCCAGTCTGAAAAGGTATTATTATCTAATTTGATTCTTTGACTCCTATGAGTAAGAAAGTCAATAATCCAGTTCTTTATGTTGGGCATAATATTCGAACTACATATCTTCTGCACTAATATTGAATGATCAATTAAGTCAAAAGCCTTTTTAAAATCAAATAGGATTGTTCTAGCCGTAGCTCCATTTCCATCTGTTGCACTTGCCCAAATGTGCAACATACTCAATAGACAGTAAACTGTAGAGGATTCTGGAACTGACCCGAACTGATTAGGATCTATATTAGCCAGCAACTCTGGTTTAAGATGGTCTGCGATAATAAAATCTTCTGCAACTTTAGAAATGACATCTGTAAGAGATATAGGTCTAATATGTTTGGATATGATTTCCACCGGATTTTGTTTTGGTAAAGGTACAACATTAGCCTTTTTCCACTGAGATGGTACTTTGGCCTCATTATAAGAAGAGTTGATTACAGCAGTAACTGGTAGTGCCAAAATATCTGAGTAGGTTTTCAACATCCATGTAGAGATACAGTCAGGGCCAGGGGCTTTTCCAGAAGGAAGCGAAGCTAGCGCTTTTTGTACTCGCTCCACTGATACATTATAGTTGTGGTCCACAGTATTTATAGTGATCCTTGAAGTAGAGTCGATAGATTGATAGTTTCTTGTAGGGGACAAAAGATCTTCATTTATCCTGTTTGCGATGGTAACTTTATCAATACTTCCGCTATCCAGACCATTTACACGCAAAATGTTAATAATATTAGATGGAGCAGGACTGGAATGAGCGAAACCAGATAATTTTTTAACTTGGGACCACCAGCTTTTTGGATTCGAATTTTTTAGATCGGACACCTTGGTTTCATAGAATTTAGCTTTTAATTTCTTACGTTCCCGATTGGTTTCATTTCTCAGGCGTTTAAACTGAACCTCATCACCGACAGTCAAGGCAGCTTGACGCCTGGCTATTAACTGCTTGAATTTTACTGTGAACCATGGCGGATCATTATTCGTTTTCATTGTACGAATGGGTATAATATTATCTAGTCCAATGTGTACCAGTTTTATGAAGATAGTTGCTTTCTCGTTTACCCCGTTGGTAGCGTTCATGATACATTCCCAATCAACACTGTTGAGGTAACGACCAAGAGAACAAATTTTACTTGGTCTTGTATCCCTGGAATAGAAAGACTGGTTTGATTTAAGTTGGAAGATCGATGTTTAGGATTTACCAGCACATTTGTGTGGTCGGATAATCCAAATGGTGATAATCTTAGAGGGTCTTGATAGTATGTATGTAAATTCGTCAGGAATAAATCGAGTGTATTTAAACCTCGCGTCGGAAATTTCACCATTTGGCGTCATTTTAAGAAACAATATAAACGTGGCTGCCATTATCGGCGCCATAACATATAGCGGAGCTCCGAAGGAGTCGACTGCCCGCCATGTTTTCCGAACATGAACCTATCGTTTCCGCGGAGAAAGCGTACAAGCGAGATTCTCAACTGATTTCATCAAAGGCTCTTCCTCTTTGGCTTCCCGGCTTTACCACAAGAGCCTCTGTCACCCATGTAGTATGTAATTACGATTCACTTTACATATATCAATCGAACAAGTACAACATTGTATCCTTCGCTCTCTATCTCGCGAGCTGAATGGTTAAATAGTCTCACTGGTAATCAGAAGGTTACAGAATACAGGTTTGATGCCTATTTGAGACTTTCTGAAGATCGTTTTAACCAGCTGTTGTGGTCTAGTGGTTACCACGTATGTCTATGAGCTGGGAGACCCGAGTTCAAATGCTGGGTCGGACCACCACTCAGGGGGTCTTAAAATAATTGAGGAGAAGGTGCTGCCTTTGTAACAACACCAGCAAATGGTAAGACTTTCGGGTCTTCTTGGAAAACGACCTTAAATCGTAGGCCCTCGGAATCCCTATCAGTTGGGTTTTCCGTTCACCTAAGAGTGATAAACTGAATAGTCGAGCGCTTAAAACATGAGCCTCTGGCTCGGATAAATAGGGCAACATTATCCTGCGTGATCGACTCTAAATAAATCATACTCATACTCATGTTTCATTTGCCTACTCTAAGCTTCCGCATTCATACTCCAAGTTTCATTCACTACAGTAATGTATGTATAACAAATAAAAGCATCTCATTTTCAAACTTAGCACCATTCATCCCCATGGTCTAAATGAAAGATTTTCATTCAATTAATATTTGTCTCACTTAATCCTCATGAGTATTTCTTTATTTCACCTCCCACTCATTAGCATCCTTTCAGGGTTCAAAATAATGGCCGGTAGGTCGCCGGTTAAAATGACCGGTCAACTAGATTTTAGCTCGGTCAAAATCTGTTTTTAACCGGTCATTAATACGCATACACTTACAGTGAAACAAATAATAACGAATTTGTTTCGAGAGTCGAGACATCGCTTTTATTGTTTCTTGTTTTAAACGCTCAAGACGTTAGTAATCACATTGTAAAAGTGAACAGGCAACGTTATCATCATTGATTAGGTGGTTGTCCAAAGTAAATAAAATTTTATTGTTTTCTATCTAACTTTACTCATTATACAGGTAGTCTTTGACGGAGTTAAATTTTTCATCCCACTTACTATATTTAGCCTAAAACGACTCGCCTACCTACATAATTATTACCAATTAACAAATATCAAAAACAAAAACGCAAAAGAAACCAAAGCGTTATTCTTGTCATTTGTGTATAAATTGAACACATGTTAACTTTCAAAGTTAAGTCAAGAGCAGCACAAACTCTTCATTCCAACTCAGCCAGCTCTCTTATCAAAGTGTTATCTTGCCTGACTGAGTCTGTACCCTCGACGTCACTACCCTCCTCCATTGCTTCCTCGTCATCACTCTGCTCACCTCCTTCTACAAAATCGAAACCTTTCAAGCGCAACCAGCATATATTTACGTTTTGGACAAGAACAAACAATGTTTTTGTCGTACGTAACTTGACGTACTCACAGTGAAATTGCGTACTCGCCATGAAATATACAGTCTTTCTCTGACAAGATTTCAGCAGATATGCGGAAGAGAAAAAACGATTTAAAATTCTATCGGAAGGCATACAAATGTGTCGACCGGTCAAAATTACCGGTGAGGTTATTCTATAAAAGTCTCACTCTGTTATTATTTCACTTTACGTTTCACTCTCTGACAAAGGGCCTTTGCTCTAAACGTTAGACTACTTACACGCTATTTCGGCAGTACACCAACCTTTTTAGATATATTTGATTTGTATAACAGATATAGATATTGCAAGAAATGAACATTTCAAAGTACCCTTTCCTCTTTCAGTTGTTTTTTCTCCTGCTCGTGGTTCACCCATTGTTGTTCAATAACTTCAAGATACTTCTCTCCGTTTATCAAGAAACGTTTCTCATTTTCTTTCTCCCACAATGCAATAACTTTCTTAAGTTCCTCTTCAACCTAAAAAAATATAATATTTAAATCTTATATTGCGCAGTTTCCATATTAAAGGACATTGGCAACAAAAATTAAGTTTGTTTTATTTGAAAGAACTCTCAAAATAATGAAGAATATTAATTTATAGTTCTTTCGTATTTTACTTAGTTCTTGAGATATTTAGACTTATGCGATATTCAAATGAGATGATCTATGACGTCATAAGCTGGGAAAAATTTTAACATATTGGAAAATCGTGAATATCTTTATGATTATTAATTGAAATTACTTGAAACTTTGCATGTAGATACATACCACTAAACTGAAGATCATCGTTCAAGTCTTATGGTTGGCATGGTAACAGTTAGTTTACAGACCTCTTGATTTCGAAAACAAAACTATTTGTTTTCTGACATAGTAGACTTTGTACCAACTTCAAATCTCAGTTTCGAATTGGCTATGACAGTGAACATTTGCTGAACAGCTACCAACCCAATAAGGTTCGGCACTGAAGATAAAAAACAAATAATTTTGTTTTCGAAATCAAGAGGTCTGTAAAATAATCTGTTACCATGGCAACCATAAGACTTGAACGATGATCTTCAGTTTAGTGGTATGTATCTACATGCAAAGTTTCAAGTAATTTCATTTAATAATGATAAAGATATTCACGATTTACCAATATGTTAAAATGTTTTCCCAGCTTATGACGTCATAGATCATCTCATTTGAATATCGCATAATTCTAAATATCTCAAGAACTAAGTAAAATACGAAAGAACTATAAATTAAGATTCTTCATTATTTTAAGAGTTCTTTCAAATAAAACAAACTTAATTTTTGTTGCCAATGTCCTTTAATATGATCAAATGCGCCGATTACAAACTAATCAATCTTAATACTTGACCAAACGTGGCCGAGTCGAAGGCATATTAAAGGTATTCCAGACAGTCGCCATATGACCCAAGTCTGACCACGGAGCAGAACTAAGACCTCAGGCTGTCCAAAATTCCGGTAACGAAACGTGCGTTACCGCAAACATAGTTTTACTGTAACGATATCGCGTTACCCCAGAAGGAAATATCGTTACTCAAGAACCAAAAAATGTGAAATATTAAAACAAACGCTTTTTTCGTGATGTCTTTGCTCGAGATATTTTTGTAATTATTTCAATGGTTCTTATTTTGCTAGAACGTTCTAATCTCTTTATGTAAATAGTTTTTGTTCTTGTTTTATTTAGCCAATGAAAAGTAAGAGACGCCTTTCGAACCCCCCATCAGTGAAATTGTTGCTTTTAATTTTACTTTGACTTTCATTGACTAAAAGCAAGAAAATTAAAACAAATCATAAAAATTATTCACGATCAATTAAATTGTTAAAGAATGTTATAACATTAAACAGACCTAAGCCTTAATCTTGGCCTTTAAAATTATTGTTGTCACCCAGTGTTTGAAATCCTATCAGTATATGTGATTGTCCGGGTAACGGTGGCGTGAACGCGTTTCCGTAAAAACAGATCTGCGTAAACGAGATTTCGTTTCCGCCAACGAAATCTGAAGGTAATGCAATTACGTTACCGCCCCGTTTAGTTTTGGACAGCATAGAATCCAGAGAAAAACCCTCGAACCACAGGAGAGAGTCAACAACAACTCCACTTACACGAGTCTTACATTAGAAATGTTAATAGTTTTACGGTATATGTTCTTGTACGTGAGAAATAACATTTCCATTTTCGTATTTCATGCTAACCGCCCCAGTCTAATAAAGAGGAAAATTCCAGCAAAATAGTATACACGGAAATACCGAGTATAATTATTACCTTGGCCAAACCTTTTTGCACCGCATTTCGTGTCTTCATCTCCTTTAATAAAGCTCCACCACGGTTGAGAAATAGTCTGTTGGGATCATTTTCTTTGCTCTTATAACAAAATAGAAAGGCTATCATAAGAAAATCTTTTCATTACAATGGAAGATTTGCTAGCAGGTCGATTAGTTCAAGACAAAACCTTTCTGTATATTATGATGTCTGTACAGAAAACTCTAAAGTGCCTATGCAATGAAAATTTCAGTTGAATTTCTATGGTGATCGCTAATAAGGTTCCAGGCCAAAAACTAGTTGTTCGAGGGTTAGTATAAAGGTTAGTACAAGGGTTAATATTAGGGTGAGGGTTAGTATAAAGGTTTGAAAAATAACCCTAACCTAAAATCAAACATTTATTCTAACCCTCACCCTAATATTAACCCTCATATTAACCTTGCTACTAACCCTCAAACAACTAGTTTTCAGTCTTTCCACGGAAACCTTATTTTAAAATATACTTTCTAGTGATCACCGGATTTCCTAGCCTGTGTACAGCCTGTATATACACCTGTAATTCAGTCTGTGAAAACACGCACGATCCCCCCGCTGAGCTACTCAGATCTGAGTAGTAGATTTTGATTGTTCAAATCACAACCCTTGACTTATTCCAGTTACAATTGGTTCTCTGGGAATTCTTGTGAGATCAAATAATCCAATCAAATAAACAATTATGAACCATATGAGTATTAAACCACTCAAAATCTACTACTCAGATCTGAGTAGCTCAGCGGGGGGTCGACACAGACTGAATTACAGGTGTATATTCAGGCTGTACACAGGCTACGGATTTCCATGCTGTTATCTCAGTTCCAGTCTTTTTTCCCACGGTCAGATCACTCGGACGGGGGGTCATACCTCAAATTCTAAGAACTTTTTCCACATGCTCTCTCTTTCTTCGACCAGTTTAAAAATCTCGCCGTTTGCTGTGTAATAATTCCTCATCACTTCAACTTGATGTTCATGGATGGCAAGTGATTCCTCAGAGTAGTTCTCTAAAAATATATACAGTGGAACCCCGTTAATACGGTCACCAACGGGCCATAACAATTTGGCCGTATTAACGAGGTGACCGTATTAACGAGGTGGCCGTAAGGCGGGGTTCCACTGTATTTGAATAACGCCAACATTTATGTTTATTCCGTGGTTGATTTGCGTGGTTGAGGACAGCAATTTGGTGGATATAATATGAAAAATAAAAATAAGCGAACTTCAATGTGTCTAAAAATACTTAAGTAAGAGCAACCTAGTTCCCAGGGCATTTTGCCTCCACGGTGGAAGGTTGGCGAAAATGGCCCTTGACACTCAGAATTTCTGGGTGGTCTTTGTTCCATTGCCTTTGTCTACTTTGTTGACCTATAATTGAGAAATATTCAATGCTCTTCAGAGTTGTTCATGTCAGCATTCGTCGGCATAAAAGCAGCTAACAAGCTTAATAATCCACCATACATCTATGGTTATCTCTTACAAAAGGTATGAAGAAGCAAATATCCAATTTAGCGAAAGCTATCACTTCTAATTTGCTGTAAAATTTGAAGACAGCATTCAGATTTAGATGAATAAATTATACTCGGCTGAATTAATTGAGTTTTATGACAAGCCAATCGGATTATAGAATGGACCAGCCAAACCCATGGCCATTTTCGCCGACCTTCCGCCGTGGAGGCAAAATGCCCTGGGAACGAGGTTTCAGACGAATCGTCCGAAATGTCGTTCATGAAGATACGTAAGTACTCTTACTTAAAGGTGCTGTCCAGTCCGTTCTGCGCATGTATGATATTTAAAACGTTGGGGACCCCACATGTCAACAAACTTTAACGGAATAGATTTGCGACAGTTCGAAAGCGAGTATTCGTTAAATGTGGCGAAGGCATGAGAACCAAACAGCTTCTTATAACACGCTTTTTAGGTGGAAAAGTTCAAACGTGTAAAAAAAATCCGCAATACTTCATTTTCAATGTTGATATCACGCAATGTAAACAAACGATGTAAACAGAAACGTGGACATACGCAGAACGGACTGGACGGCACCTTTAGACACATTGATGTTCTCTTATTTCTCTTTTTCATGTTACACTTTAATTCTCAGCTACTTCAATTTAATACCGTCAAAGGCTGGTGTAAATTCGCTTCTTTGAGTTTCTCCAAAATAACACTTGTCCCACATTTCCGTCAATTCTTTCCTAAAAAATCGATGAACATATTGTTGTATTCAACTCATTAGAATACATTTTTAACAAAATTGCGCATCTGTTCTGTGATAGGAACATGAATGACGTCATCGCAACCGGAAAAATGCCAGTCAAGTGGAAACGGAAGAGGTTAATAGTTGGGATGACTCTGTTTGATCTTTTCCGAAGATGGCGCCCAGTACGTCACTGTCGGCTTAGTGATGGCTTCGGAAGCCAACAGTGCGACCCTAACGAACGCTAACCCTAACCAACCCTAATACTAACCCTTTTCACGGTCTTCCGAAGGTCGACCGAAGACGACTGGGCGCCATCTTCGGAAAAAGTCATAAAGAAAGCCACAGTCATCCCATCTAACCTTATCCAATGGAAACACGAGACGAAGCTAAGGGTTTACAGGGATTTTACAGTTGAAATGAAGCCATTCGTGTTTCTATCAAGCCAAATAAAAATAAATGTGTGGTTCTGCTTTCCCAACCAACCATATTTTTTCAACCTAACCCTAAACATTTTTTGACCTCGAGATATTTCACTGAAGAAAAACAACAAGAAATCACAGCGAAGTTAACGCTGGAAAGACAAGGCATTGACGTAATATATGAACAACGAGAGCGAGTGTTTCACCGGGATATCCAAACACGAGAAAATAATGGTGAAAACACGAGCGCGCAGCGCGAGTGTTTTTGTCCATTGTTTTCGAGTGTTTGGATATCCCGGTGGGACACGAGCTCGAGTTGTTTATATAGCTTCTGAAATGAATGGAGAGGTAAGAGAATGTTTTCGTTTGCTGATTTGAATAGAATTTCTAACAAAGGATATCGTAATTAGGAATTCTATTGAGATAACTGAAGTGGGTTTTCCACGATGAATAGATAATGATAAATTAAATAGTGGAGTTGAGATGATTGTGATGCATGGTAGAGGGTTTTGTTTCTGCGAGTATTAAACTGGACAAGTGTGTGTTTACTGGCTGTAACATTAGATTTGTGGTAGACGACAAAGAGTGAATAAAGGAATTTTGTGTGTGAATTTGTTTGCTGACTTGATTTTGCATACGTAATTAAGATATTTGATCCAAACACTAGTGTTTGGATCAAATATCTTAATTACGTATGGAGCTGAAATCTTTTGTCTGGCGGTGTTTGACCGGGGTATCCAAACAGCATCATGTGACCGAATGCTTACATGCTATTGGTTTAATTACTCATGAATTATTAATGAATTTTAGAACAATACTTCTCAAATGTATTAATAATTCATGATGAAAATTCAAAAGAAATCAATATTTAATGAGTATTTAGAAATAAGAGGAAGATTACGGCCACATTTCGCTAACTTTAACCTAGATTTTCTCTCAAAATATGGATTTATTTGAGAAGCAAGTTCTAACACTCGTAATAGACCACTTTCACAATGGCACCCAAATTAAATATTATTTTATATTCATTTAAATTAGCCTTTCTGACCTCGTTCGTGTGTCGTAATTCCAAATAATCTTTGCTTTGTAACGAGGCCAGAAAGGCTAATTTACATGCATATAAAATAATATTTAGACTGGCCGCCATTATGAAAGTGGTCTATTGTTCATCCTCAGATGTCTAAATACGGAGAAACCGGTTAAAAAAACTCGGCTACGCCTCGTACTTAGGCTTGTCCGTATTTAGAAATCAGAGGAAGAACGCTTACTCGTATTAGAATTACTTCGCTGTTTTCCATCTAGCAACTTAAAAATAGGGGCGGATCTAGGGTACGTCAAGCACGGCAAGCGACGTACACAAAAATTATAAACTAATTTATTCATGAATTAATTAGTTTAAAAACCTTTTAAGGAGCCCCCTACAGTTCGAGGGCTTTTAAGCTGCGCCTACAAATATGCCTTATTTTATGCAAGCAGGTTTGATGGAAGCACCATTGACATTATTTTATACTAACACGAGTATAACCAAACATGGCACAAAAGAGTAACAAAAGCATAATGTGTTACCATGGCAACCGTTGGGCTTTATAATTTTCAAAAATATCACATTTATATACCATTTTGACTTATATTTCGGTAATAAGCCTGGTGACCCCCAAATTTTTTGTGCTAATGTTAGATTATTTATGGTTTGGTTTGGAAACCCCATGTGAAAAATAAAACAAATCTGTAGAGAGGTTCTCGCTGTATAAAAAATCGCTGTTTTCTTTATTTTGGTTCTACAGAATTTTCTTAAATTTCTTCAACAAAACCTCCGTGCATTAATCTATTGCTGTGCCAAATTTTAGGATATGTTACCAGGCGTTTTGGCGAATGCCGTTGCAATTAACATATGGGAAAGCTACGCGGCCAAAATACTTTGGAGACCCCACAAGATCAATGGTTTGTCATGCGCGTGCATAAAATTGCAGGCGCATTTTGGAAAACACGCGTATTCCACGCAATTGAAGTTGTTTGGAAATCAGCAATGCATATATTTTTGTTTGGACGTTAGTCGTTAGCCATCTAGAAATTACTTTACGTGGTAAAGACAAAAGAAGAGGCTTATCTATCTTTTCTTCATGAATTATGTAGTTTGATTTACCAGATATTGAACGATATTTTCCTAGTATCTTTTATTCTTTTTGCTCTTCGTGAGTCGTGACTCGTGCTCGGCTTTCATATTGGCTTGTTGTTGGCACAATGGCAAGACAGCGATAACTCCTGGTTCTCCAAATTTCTTGTACAAAGTCAACAGATCGTCGTACGAAAGACCACTAGCAGCAAGTTTTTGATCCATACCCTGAGTTAGAGGACTATTACTATCCTTTGGATGATAAAGATTACCAACAAATGTTTGAAGTAAATTATGGCGCTTGTCGAGATAGTTCATATCAGCTTTAGGTTTTTGTATCGAGTGTACCTGGATGCCTGTGTACCACTTCACCGTCTCCAGCCGCGTTAAGCTTATTTCCCAAAATAACTCCGAATAAACAAGCCACAAATCCCAGAAAATGTGGTGTTTTTAATGCCGAGTTTTCGCCGTCGCTGACCAATGGTTCTTTCCGCCCGTAGGATTCGCAGTTTGAGAGTTGTCTCAGAAACGAACTCGTGTCATAATTGAATTTTAACCCATTGTTTATTTTAGTAATTTTTTTAAAATAAATGAAACCGCGAAAATTTGTTTTTATAAAGCGAAATAAACTTAGAAATGCAGCCATTTTTGAATGCTTTTAATATAGTCTGTTTACTTTTTGCGTGGACGTTACACGCAAATTTCTCGCGTTCGTAATTTTATACACGAATCACGCACGTTGCGAGATTAGATACCAGACCCCTATGATTTAAAGGGTAGGGAGCCACCTTTAAACATGTTTTTAAAATTTGAAAAATAAATATTCAAACTTTAAAAATTTTACATAAATTTTGAAACTTTTGAAATTGTCAAAACTTTCATTTTTGCACGTATTTAGCGCGAAAGCGAGAAAAATGTAATGATTATTTGGCCCAGTCTCAGTCCTCAGCACGTCCTCAGCAGCCTCAGCAGTCTCAGCTGGAGGCAACTGGTCTACTTCATGTAGCCTGAACGAAATTGTTCATATGATAGAGGTTAAAGTGGGATCTCAATCCACTCCATTTACAAATGTGGATAATTTGAGTACGTCAAAATGGCCGGTGTACGTCGGAATAGCGAGCACTGATTGGTTAAAGACAGCAAAGGGTAGTAGTCGGAAGTAGATTGCACCAGTGAACTCTAATAAGGACTGGAACGATAACTCGGGGTTGAATTTTGAAGCCAGTCATGGAGGCTGACATGTAGGTATGCCCTAGTCCTTTTTTAGTTGACCGTGCGATAAAGAAATTAAATTTGATGAAATATAGGTTGTAAAAAACAACATAATGGCAAAAAACTAAAATAATATCACACTATTTCAAGTTTAGATTTATTGCTAGTTCACAGTATGTAATTTCAATGGTGAAATAGCCAGTAAAAGCAAGAAATATAGGAAAGATTAACCCACAAACAAATGTAAATAATGCAAGGTCACAACTTCTTTTTTGATCAAGAATAATTTGGGAAAAAACATCGAGATTCACATTGACACATTTTCAAACTGAAAGACATTTTAGAGGAACAATAACAGAAGAGCATTGTCAAATATCTGTTGTGAAAAACGCAGAGAAAATGTGTTTTACTTTTACATAAACTGAGCTAGTTACTGGAGGTACTGAGTTATTTTTCGTGTCGTCAAAGATTGGATTTAGCAGTAACACACACAAAAAGTAACCTTAAATTGTGTTTTGATATTTATCTTAATAAATCATTGTCATAAAAGTCTTCAAAAGTTCAAAAGACAGCAAAGAAAATCAAGAGAAACCTGTATTTTTTCAAATTTCCGTGCATATTTCCCCGTTTGTTTGACGGATATTTTATTTGTTAAGCCACATCCATCGCTAGAAATTCTTGAAAAGAAAGCTCAACCAACGTATCGCATTTTTCCCTTTTAAAAAGCAACTGGGAAACAGCCTAGCTCCAAAAAAGTTGAACATTTTCCGTTCAGCAATCCTACCGCTCCTACGATTATTTCCTGGCCACTGCCGTTTCGTGCACTACACGCAAATCAACACGCGTGTTTTATACCTACAACGTCGCCGAGTGGCTGTTTCGTACACTACACGCGGTCAACACGCGTGTTTTATACCTACATGTCAGCCCCCATGGCGGGAATTTTGGCTTCATCCAATCATACGGCCGGGTTAATGGAGTTAGCGTTGCAGTCTTTATAGAGTTCACTGGATTGCACTGACGTCGGAAGCGACTATAACAAAGCTGCCTGAGCCAGCAGTGAACTATGTTTCGATTATGGCGTCTACGGGGGTGTGGAAACGATGATTTCCAATCATGTGATTTTCTCGTGGGTCAAGAGTTTTCGACGCGTATTGGCAAGACATTGTACTGGGATTTTGACGCGGAGTCATATATTCCTCAGTGTGCAAAAGCTGTTTATGGAAAGAAACGTTGTATTGCTTTAAGGTAAGTGGAAACTATCTTAACCTTGAAAAGCGTAAATTATTTAAATTAGATAAGATAGGTGACGTATTAGCCTGTGCCCCAGACCACACACGCTTCGTGTATGTTCGACTATATAGAGTATTTATGAATAATGCATCATATAATTATTGAGATAATGAGATGTGTTTAGCCAACCATCGCCAATTTTTACAAAAGCACCAAATCACCAATCACACTTTGACTTCAATAATCTGATCAACAGCGTTAAATATTGAATTCCAATACCTCTACTCGAACAGTCTACTGTTTATTATTTTTCTTTAATATTCGATTGGTTTGGATTGTGTTTTGACTTTGTATCTGGCTTTTAAATATAGATCTCCTAGATTCTGGCTGTTCTGGGAATCAGCTTGTTAAAAAAGAAGCTATTTTAAACTGTTGTGATAACACATGATCTAGTTTCTTATGTATTCTTGGTTTGGCTTCTGTTACAAACAGAAATATTTTTTGTTATTACCCTGACTGTGGGGAACAGAAATTTAAATCACTTTTTAATTGTAAAGTAGAACCGTGTCCACCTTTGAGAGGTATGTCAGATGTACATATCCTATTTTGTTTTCAAGGCATTGTTGAATCAGGTAACGTATTTCAACCAAATCATTTTGCCCCTCATGTTTTATGCTGAGCCAACAGGAGGAGAAAAAAGGAAGTTTCACAAAAAATCTCCTCCAACCTGTCAAAGTCTAAAAAAAATTCCAGTGGAAATTTGGTTCAATCTGAAATTTATTTTCCTTTTATAACTACACCAGGCCCCAAACCTTGCCATACTATCATAAACACACCAATTGCTTTTGTTCCGTCGTCAGAATTAAGTGGCAAAACAGCTGCTCCTTCTTCAACCAACTCACCTGCTCCTTCTGCAACCACTTCACCATCCACAAGTTCATTATCACTACCACCAAAATTAATTTTATTCATGAGTATGATATTGCTACTTATAGACAGAAAGCCAAAGGTAAGACCGATTTGGAAATTGATGTTCTAATAAAAAATGTGTTCAATTATAAAATATCCTACATGGTCTATTTTTGGTCTATTCATGGTCTATTCTCTTCTCAAAACTCTTTCTCTTTAGGCGAGTAACTGGCACCTCAAAACCAGACAGCTTGGGGTAGATAAGGGGTAGAATAAAGAAATAGATAGTTAATTTGACCAGGATGATGTAGAGAGTGAGCTCTCTATGTCCATGAAATGTCCTATTACTCCTACATGGTCTATTTTTCTCTTCTCATATCTCTTTCTCTTTAGGCGAGTATCTGGCGCCTCAAAACCAGACAGCTCAGGGTAGATAAGGGGTAAACTATTTGGTAGTTATATATAGTCCGGGCGGTGAGTGAGGTAGGTATCACCTGAGCGGGTAATTTACGGGAGTAGGATTTTCTAGACCAGTTTTTGACGTAGAACTCGAATCTGGATGTTATTCAGGCAGACAAGGCTGCTTTTAAGATTTATAGCCTGATATTGCGCAATTTAGACTAATTTCCGTGTAAAATCGTTAATTTTAAATATTTTGTTATTATTACTAGGAATCCCAGAAAAACAGGTCTACTGGACCAGTTTTGTATGTAGAATCCAACTGGCGAAGTATTATTTACAAAAAATATAACTGAGGCTGTATTAGACAATATTCTAAATATAGCCTCGTTTTCATGCAAATATGTAATTTGAAATAAATCGTGATGTTTATTAAATTAACGATAATAACTTTTCACTGCCATGTATAGCAGCAGTCTACGAAAGCACATAGCCAAAGCAAACTATGTGGCTAGAATTTGGAGAAAGGCATGGTACCCAATTATTGCATTGGAGGATCCACAGTTCCATGGTTGGCTCCCTAACTTAAATACAGATTGGATCGTTGAAGCGTGTCCTGACGACGTTGCGGAGCTCCGCAACGAGCGTACTACTTGTCGAGCGTGATGGGGAAAGTGATGATGAATACGAAGAAGACAACGCATACAGCTCGAGTTCGGATGATGGAAATGTCAACAACCTTGTACTCCTTGCTCATCTTTCTCCGGAAATAGCCGACCTTGCCTTGTTCACTTGTTCGGTTTTCTTTTCTCCATACAGGAAGCACACATACTTTTCAATGGCACCAAATATCTCGTCAGACACATGCATCTCCATCCCCAAACTGCTGAAAATATCCAAGAGAAGGGCTTCCCTTTGCGTAAACTGACTTGCCACATAATCATTTTCAGTAAATAAATGGAGTCCAACCAATGCTTTCTTTTCCTGATCGGTAAGACTACACGAGTTCAGGTCAAGGAGCTTTCTTGTCTTGCCAGAACCGTTGTCGATGTAGACTTGTTCCATTCCAAGTAAAATGATGGGAATATCGATATCACCAGAACTTGATCGTACCACACATGTTGTTGGTTGGTCACCACTGCTCCTTGCAACATGCTGAATCAAATACGCAATTTTAGTATCAGCCTCCTGATGGTCTGTTGCTAGTTCCCTTAAACAAAAAGAACTGTTTTACGTTATCTAGAGGCAGGCGTTCCCCCCTATATAGCGAAGTATACAACACGCTCTCCCAGTACGTTGATTCCTATTTTGAACCCACACTTCTTCGATAAGCTCAAACAGTCGCTCTTTGTTGTCGCCGTTGCGGCCAAGAAACTTCTTAAAGTCAGCAGGTACACGCACATTCTCACTGCTAATAACAAACTTGTCGCTATCACACGCAACGTAGAAGATGTTATACTGCCTTGGAAGATCTGAGAAGAGTCGTAATGCAACATCTTTTAACGGCTGCGTGAATATTAATGGCTGCGAGATCGAGAATATATACTCTGCAAGCATGTGGATCGTCGGGCAGTTGCGCATCGTTTCCAATCAATGAAGTTAAGTTTGCTTTTAGCGGTTTTGCTTCTGATTCCATCGCATGTTGCCATCGATAGTGGGACTGGTGCAAGCGGATAACACAGGGCTTTATCGATGTTTATCGCAGAATTCTGTTATTGTGACTTGGCAGCAAGAAGACCAAGAATGTCACGCTGAACAGTGATTTCCTTAGATTTAAAAAGACACCTTTAACTTCTTACTGACGTCCGTAAAACTCTTCCATTGAACTCGTTTTATAGGACTGAAATAAAAATCTTCCTCGGAACTCTCTGAGTTCAATCGCTCAAACAATTTGTCTCTCAACAATGTTCCGCGCTGTTGAACAGACAAAAGGCTTTCTGCACGTCGTCTTGTAAGGAGCTACCAGAGGCAAGATTGTACAATTAGTCGTGGTCTAAGTCAGTCCTGAAGGGATCAATAAATTCATTCTTCGACACATTTACGATGTTGTTGACGTTGTTCTCCGATTTTGTAACCCGCTTGCACCAGCCCACTATCGATGGCAACATGCGATGGAATCAGAAGAAAAACCGCCAAAAGCAAGCTGTTCAATGCCGGGTTAACGTCATTATGTGAAAACGATGCGCAACTGCCCGACGATCCACATGCTCGCAGAGTCTATATTCTCGATCTCGCAGCCATTATTCATGCAGTCGTTTAAAGATGTTGCATTACGACTCTTCTCAGATCTTCCAAGGCAGTATAACATCGTCTACGTTGCATGTAATAGCGACAAGTTTGTTATTAGGAGTGAGAATGTGCGTGTATCTGCTTATTTTAAGAAGTTTCTTGGCAACGGCGACAACAAAGAGCGACTGTTTGAGCTTATCGAAGAAGTGTGGGTTCAAAATAGGAATCAACTGGGAGAGAATGTTGTATGCCTCAAGATAACGCAAAACGGTTCTTTTTGTGTAAGGGAACTATCAACAGACCACGAGGAAGCTGATAATAAAATTGCGTATTTGATTCAGCATGTTGCAAGGAGCAGTGATGACCAACCAACAACATGTGTGGTACGATCATGTTCTGGTGATATCGATATTCCCATCATTTTACTTGGAATGGAACCAATCAGGAATGTGGAAGTCTACATCGACAACGGTTGTGGCAAGACAAGAAAGCTCATTCACCTGAACTCGTGTAGTCCTACCAATCCGGAAAAGAAAGCATTGGTTAGACTCCATGCATTTACTTGAAATGATTATGTGGCAATTGTTTTACGCAAGGGAAGCCATTCTGCTGAAAACAAGCGAGCAAAGATCCAGTGTTCTTGGACATTTTCAGCAGCTTGGGGACGGAGATGCATGTATCTGACGAGATATTTGGTGCCATTGAAAAGTATGTGTGCTTCTTTTTTTTGAGAAAAGAAAACCGAACAAGCGAACGAGGCAAGGTCACCTATTTTCTGGAGAAAGATGAGCAAAGAGCACAAATGTTGTTGACATTTCCCTCTTGCCGCCATGTAGCAGCAGTCTACGAAAGCACACACCCAGAGCAAACTATGTGGCTAGAATTTGGAGATAGGCATGGTACCCAATTATGGCATTCGAGGATCCACAGTTCCATGGTTGGCTCCCTAACTTAAAGACAGATTGGATCGTTGACGACGTTGCGGAGCTACTTGTCGAGCGTGATGGGGAAAGTGATGATGAATACGAAGAAGACAACGCATATACAGCTCGAGCTCGGATGATGAATAATAAAAGTACTGTAACTAACTAATTAGAAAATGTTAATTTTGAGACATCCCTCGCATATTTAATATTGTAACACTCAGATATGGATGTCCCTTTCAAATGTAGAAAAGTTATTCTCGTTAATTTGATAAGCAGCACGATTTATTTCAAATCATATATTTTCATGAAAACGAGGCTATATACAGAATATAGTCAAACACAGTCTCAGTTATATTTTTTTATAAAACATACCTCGCCAGTTGGATTCTACATACAAAACTGGTCCAGTAGACCTGTTTTTCTGAGATTCCTAGATATAATAACAAATTATTTAAAACTAACCATTTTACAAGGAAATCAGTCTAAATTGTGCAATAGCAGGCTATAAATCTTAAAAGCAGCCTCGTCTGCCTGAATAACATCCAGATTCGAGTTCTGCGTCATAAACTGGTCTAGAAAATCCTACTCCCGTAAATTACCCGCTCAGGTGATACCTACCTCACTCACCGCCCGGACTAATACAGTACATACATCAAGTGTCTTTCAGCTTGATAAGTTAAAGGAAAGCTAGCTTTTGCAAACTCAGAATTAATATGACCAAGATGATGTGACTGTGAGGCCCCCATGAAATGTCTTATATTATGGTCTATTTACTGTATTTCTTCTAATCAGAGAAGGAATTTGGCAGCTAAGGCTAGGTGTGGAGCCTTGGCTGCAGGGGCGGATTCAGATAGGTTTGATCGGTTTATATAAACCTGTCAGATTTTAAAAACCTGTTCTAGTTATATACTTAAGCTGTAATTTAGAAATTTCTTTATCATTTTATATCATTTCTGACTTTATCATTATCTTTTCAATTATAATTATAATTCGCCTTTTCAATATCCGGCGGTAATAACAATTTGCGTCCAGAAACTCAGTGCAGGCTGGTGAAACACGATCTCTTATGAAAGATGACTCGCAAACCACTCGCAAATCACGCAAACCTATTGATGAAGGCCCACGAGTCACTGCAAACCGGTCAGTGTTGTCCCTGTGAGCGTACAAACCGGTCAAGATGCAATGTGATTGGTTGAATATCACAGCAAACCGCTCACAAACCTGTCGGACGAGCAGTAGTCGAAGGAAGTTGGGGATGAATTGACACCGTTGCCAAGCGATTGCTAAACTTGCGAAACATTTCACGCACAGCTTTCTTTCATGGTTTGAAACCATGAAAGAAAGCTGTGTCATATATATACAGCGTCTGGTCGTCTTTAGTTATGGTTTGCTAGTAAATCGTAGTACTGTAGAGCTCTTTATTTGTACTCTACGGCGAGTTATTGTTGATTGTTCGTCTTCGCCTTCGGTCATTCTCGACATCTCTGGAGATATCGAGAAAAATCCTGGTCGTGATGGTGAGGATTTAGTGAGGACTGCACGCAAACGATCTGCAATTGCAATATCGCAAGTCAACGAAACCCCAAGCAAACGGATTGTATTGGCGGAAGAGAATTGCAACGCTAAATGACATTGGATTATATCGGTTTCCTAATGCACAAAATCTGTCTCATATTTATATACGACTTATGGCCAAAAGGGTTATTAAAGGATAGCGAGTTGGCAATCATGTCATCTTTATTCATACTCATAATACATAAAATTTAAAAAATAAAAAATTAGCCTGATCTATAGTTTGAAAGTTTACGCGCCCAGCCCAACCCCCCCCCCCCCCCCCCCCCCCCCCCCAGATAGTACACTACAAGCAAGCAAGCAAATGCTGTATCCGCCCCTGGGCTGTCCATGTCTCATTCACTGCCCAACAGTGATTCATAGGCATGCTGATGAGCTCTGACAGAGCAAAACAGTCCAAAAACAAGCTCTCCAATAACGATTGAAAAAAGTGCAAAAGCATTTGTTTTTTTAAATAAATCGCAAAATCTGGCATAAAAACGTAAATTAGCACTGAAAGATTTTTCTAAAAAAATCTTGTCAGAATGCAGGAAATGCCATTTCAGAGCTAAATTTTATAAAAATCCGCGGGAGCATGCCCCCGTAATCCCCTAGATTGCGCCACTTCCGTGTTTTGACGTACACTAAAAAATTCCTAGATCCGCCCCTGCGATAATGCACGACCATGGCATGACTAGTAACAACCGATTATAGGCGCAGATACTTGTACGCCTAGCGTACCTATTTCTTATTATTTTGCCTCACAAGACACTACAGAGACACAGAAAAGTCATTTTCTATTTGTTTTATAAAATAACAAGTGTCTTACGAAAGAGGTAATCTAATACAAAATGAAAATGACGTAATTTCTTTGTTTTTTTATAAAACGTGATGGAAACCCGAGGGACGTAATAAGAACACGAGAGACACGCAGGGAGAAACACGAGAGACACGCAGGGAGAAACACGAGCCGCCGGCGAGTGATTTCCTAACTTCTCGAGAACTTTACGCAAGAGCCGGGTACGAATAAAGTGTATCGTATTTAAAAGAGAAAAGTTGACAATTGATATTACAAACCTAGATCCCTCGATAAACTTTTGGATGTGTAGCACTTTCAACGCCTCCAACCGATTCACTTCTTCTTTGAGCTGATATGAAATAAAATGATAGTCATATTTTTTATTATTTCAACTTATCTCGCTCTGTTCTCGGAAAACGTTACCAACGTTGCTCAACTGTACAGACCTTGATCCATGCAGCAGTGCTCGAATAACGGGGGATCAGCGGTCACTGAACGCTGATTTTCATGATTATTGATTTGATCGCCAGAAATCTGTCACGGCAGGTCAACATGACTGGTTAAATTATTTTGCTTAAATTATTTTTGTCAGTGAACTCCTTTTCTTTTACCTTGTAAACGTTGTTTATATCATTAATTTATGAACTAAAGTCAGTCAATGTCTTCAAACCCAAATTCGTTTCTGGCTCAAACGAAAGAGGAGATGGATAGAAGGTTTTTTGCAGATTATTTGATCGAGAAAAAATGAAAAACAAAGATTCTACAAGCTCCCAAAGTTGGATATTTTGATTTCATGACCGGTAGTACGGAGTCTGGGTCGAGAGTTGTTTGTGACGTCTATGTAGTCATGGTTTTCATAGTAAAAACGTGAAGAAACGTTGTTCTTGTCGAAGCGTATTGCCGATGTAAAATTCAAATTCAGGAAGTCATTCTTCGTCTAATAGTTCATATTTTAACGCGGAATACGATTATGAAGTGGAAATAGTGGGAGAATTGGCAGGAGATGAGATTAATGTCGTCGAAGATGTGGCCCGCGTCGACAGTATGTTGGAGCCATTATGAGGCATATGTTATCCAGCCGAATCAGACAAGCGTCGTTTGCGCTTCGCCGGCTTCGATATAAAAACCACTGTCAACATCCGAAAGCTAAGGCTGAACCTCGTCGACCGCTTGTGACTCTGTGAATGATGGTATGTGCGCTCAAGACTCCGCTGCAAAGTGAAATCTATCTCCACGGGTTGTTTCAAAGCGCATGGTCCTTACCATAAATATTCTCTTGTGACGCTGTTGGAGCGTTACACCATTCTAAACCAGACAGAGAGTTATTCTTTGTCTAATAGTTCATATTTTAACACGGAATACGATTATCAAGTAGAAATAATGAGCGAAGCGACAGAAGATAAGTTGTCGACGAGACGACGACGAAGATATGTTGTTACAGGCTTTCAGCCGAATCTGACAGGCCTTGAGACAGGCGTCGTTTGCACTTCGCCGGCTTTGGTTACTATAAAACTACTTTCAACATCCGAAAGCTATGTCTGAACCTCATCGATCGCTTGTGACTCTAACATTATTTTTGTTCTCTAAAATAATTAAATGTTTCTTATTACAGCGTCGCGAAAAGCTTCTAGTCCCACGCAGGAAACATGATACACAATATAAAAGGCATAAAATGTATCGGCGCTGGCGCATAATATTTATCTCCTAACTGGCGGCGTCTCCTTTTCGGCTTTTCGACATCGGCTTCTCCTCGATCGTTTCTATGGATTGTTGGAACCACAGCAATTCCCAGTTCATCTTCTGTCCAGGCAAGGCCTTATAAAATCTAAAATCATCTGACGCAAAAATTGTATGGAACAAATACGCGACTCCTTTGTGGGTTCCCACTTTGCTATCTTAGTTTTCACGAATTCACCATTGTTTTCTTTGTTTCTTCGCTTTATCGTTAGCAAAAGAAATTTATGAAGTATTCCCAACTTTTCAGCGCTAGATTACGTATTGGAATAGCCAGCAACAACGTATTGAAAACACTTTGTTTACTATGTTTCAACATGGTTCTGAAATCTGCGTGACTAACGGCCGTTCGTTGCGGGTGACATCGATATATTTGGTCAGCGGACAACTTCGTTTCTTCGTAATCTGTTCGTAGCTGATTCATTAATTTCATCCTTATGCCATTTTAGATCATGAAATCTTAAATGGCATAAAGATTTATCATTATCATGAATCAGACAGAGGCCACGGAAGCACCTAAAAAGTGGGCACTACCAAAAAGAGACACCTTGGTTATTTTCAAAATAATTGTATAATTTAAAACGTTGTACGGTTGTAATAGTTAGTACCTGTATACATTTCTACAGCAATGTCATACTTCTACGAAAAGGGTACATTAATTCTTCCCAGCATAGGCAATATGCCGCAGTAAACCTTAACCGCCACATGCCACATTTATAAAAAGGGCATTTATAAAAAGGGCATTTTGAAAAAAAAGTGGGGCATCTGCCACCAGTGCCCCTGGTTCCGCTGCCTCTGTCATGAATCCAATAACCCTAATAGAACCCAACCCCAACACAACACCAATCCTAACCCCCCGCCTTAAGTGTCTTACTAACCCTAACCCCACCTGTTTTTCAATCCACTTCTAAAAAATTTTACAAATATTTTAATATGTGTCGTATTCAAAACAATCCGTGGACTCGTTGCGAACTCTGCTAAGACGAACGAACGAACGAATTACGAAAGAAAACGAAGTTGACCGCTGACCAAACATATCGATGTCACCCGCAACGAACGTCCGTGATGTAGTCAAACCCGTGACTACATAGACGTCACAACACTACTAGTACCCAGATCCCGTACTACCGGTCATGATTTTTGAAACAATAAAAATTCGTATTTTTTGGCATGTTTGGCAAGCGCTAACAAAATAAGTTTTTCTTCAAACAAGATGTAATATATATCATTCGAATCCTGGTGACGTGACAAATTTAATGAGAATAAAACGAATTTGGGTTTATATGCACTTTAAAAAGGTTTTAAAAGGCCGCTTTTATTGGTTAAACAAGGAAATAAGAACTTGAAAATTATACTTTCATTTGAGGTCAAGTTGTCGCAACTGGGGTTGACTTCAACTTTAAACAAACGCCCTTGGATGGAAGTTGCTGTCAAAATGGCGGCAGCAGAAGTGACGATCGGACGTTCATGGCCTTGTGTACTGATATACAAAGTTATAGAAGGAAAGAAGATTTTTGTTTTTAATGCACAAATTAAAGAAAAAATAGTTGACCATCCACGTTTTAGATCTGACCGCCTGAATTCACGTCTGACCGGTCATGATAACCTCCGACATTGCCAAAATTATTTCGAGCGTTGATGCAGTCAAGATGGAGAGCAACGTTTTCCCAACCTCGTACCCAGGGTCCGGAGGTAAGACCCTGGGTACGAGGTTGACGTTTTCCCCGTCAAGTTATGGAACATGCGGAAAAAGAGAACGAAGAAAGGTCGAGGCTATATTTTTTAATGCTCTGCCATCCATAACTGGACGAAGCTTACCACAAACCATGAACCATTTCTTTTATATAACATAGAATAAGACACAACAAAATAAAAAAAACAAGCGTTATATTGTGTAGTATATATACTACCAGTATATACACTGGGAGCTTCGAGTAGACAAACGATCCTCAGAGTGCCGGACAGGAATCGAACCTGTATAGACGTCTTTCATAATAGAATAAGACACAACAAAATAAAAAATAACAAGCTTTATATTGTAGTATATATACACTGATGTATAGTGAACGTGGGAGAGCTTCGAGTAGACAGTAGTCTCCTTCGCAGCCGTTCTTAGTGTCAGTCCTATTCTCCCTCTCCACCAACGGCTGCTTACTGCAACGCGACATTCCATTCCAATTGTATTAGCTCGGCCAATCAGGAAACAGCCATGATTGAAAAACATCCACGTTCAACCTGTTGCCGTTCTTCCTCTCTTTCAACATCGCTTATGCTAACTGCTTTGATACCTAAATCCCTGAGGTTCTTGACTTGTTCAACAATGAGGTTCACCAACGGCGACGATATGTCCTTGTTGGTGGAACAGGTAATCGAAGATGAAGGGTAAAGCTTGAAAAACCAGCATTTACCGAATCATTTTGTTTTGGTATTGGCTATAAATTTGAAATGGAATGTCGCGCTGCAGTAAGCAACCGTTAGTGGGGAGGGAGAATACGACCGACACTAAGAACGGCTGCGAAGGAGACTAAGTAGACAGACGATACATGATCGTCAGGCTCAAATCCTCAGATATAACCTTCTGATTGCCGGTGAGACACGCTAACCATTAGTCAGAGGTGACCACTGAAGTACGTTTCACTATCTCGTTTAAAATGAAATTGGTTGATAAATAAAAGAGAAACAAACAGACACTTTTGTACATATTTTAAATAAACCTCCCTCAAAGATGTTTGGAAAAATAAATCACTAATAATAGAGAAATTACGTTATTTAAACCCGACTATATATGCACTGAGAAATCAGAACAGGCGTATTATATACAGACTCCCGATAACTGGAACCTTCAAGGGAAATAGAAAAAGGTTCGAGTTATCGGGAGTTCGAGTAATCGAGAGTTGAGAACAAATGACTGGAAATAAGCTAAAAACGGTGTTTACTGTGTATTTCTATCAACACAGTGGCATTTTAATCAAATGTAATTACTGTATCGAATGGAACAATATTTCTTATTTTCTACATATTATAAATCAGAACGTAACGTAACGTAACGTAACGTGAAACAAAACAAAGCAGCAGGAAAAGACTATAGGTACTGCGAACAACGTCGGGCTACTGCTACAGAGTTCATGCGATTCACAAATTTAAAAGACAGAATACACGGCTGCTTCAAAATAAATTCAATTTTTTGTACTACAGTACTGTATTTTTGGACTTGTCACGTCTTGACAAACGTGGTTCGAGTTATCGGGGGTAAAATTATATAGAAAATGACCTGAAGGGAAACGAAAATTGCTTCGAGTTAGTGGGAGGTTCGAGTTATCGAGGGTTCGAAAATTACAGTAAATGTATGACGGAAATCCAGGGGAAATCGATTTTGGTTCGAGTTAGCGCGAGGTTCAAGTTATCGAGGGTTCGAGTTATCGAGGGTTCGAAAATTACAGTAAATGTATGACGGAAATCCAGGGGAAATCGATTTTGGTTCGAGTTAGCGCGAGGTTCGAGTTATCGGGAGTCGACTGTACATGTTATTTTATGAAACCACTATCCCTAGTAACGAAACGTACTTTTTGTATGGCAGAAGGTTTAAATCCAGAGCAGAAAACGCTCGATCTTTGTTGTTCAACGGTTTCATCGATTTCAAGTTTCGTCCAAAGTCTTTTCAGTTGTTCTCTAAGACGAGCAGCTTTGCCGAAATTCTCCTTCTGTTCTTTCTCAAGCTAAGAAATAAAAATAAAAAAAACAACACGCGCATTTAATCCCAGTCCACGGTAAATCAGGTCTAGTCCACCAAAAAATCAAATCAAATTTATTTCAGTAGGGTATCCTGCCTCAGTAATGACTCACTGGTATCAATGAGGGCCCTACAAATAACTAAATATAGACTATAATTTACATAAAAAACAATTAAAGAATGTCACAATTTGAATTGAGAATTAAAAGCTCAGATTTAAAACTAGATAACACCTCTAAACGAACGTGTTCCGGAAGATTATTAAAATGTTTAGAAGCTCTCACAAGTACACTACGTTCTGCAAACTCTAATTTTGTTTTAGAAACTAATGGTTTCATCTTACTATTTCTAACTATGTGCTTAAAATAATTATTACAAGAATTTGGAGCCATATTAAAAATACATAAAAAGTTAAAAATAGCTAAGTGCATGTTCTTCTGTGTTTTAGTGTCAACCGTTAGTACACCGTTACAGATTATCTTAATCGCTTTTGTTTGTATTCTTTCCAGTCTGTCACAGTCAATACAGAGAAGAGACGTTCAAAATTTGTTACGTGATGGCGAACAGATTATTTGAACGATTCTTAACTACAGTCATACGGCCAGAAAACCATAGCCAATTGACACAAAACAAAACAAAACATCTTGAGAAGTGAGAACCCATATTATCATCTATCTTTTTGTCTTGTTTTTGACTCATATTTTGTGTTCTCAAAATGTTTTAGTAGTTTTATATTTAATATTTCAACACTGCTAGTTTTTCAACTTTCGAGACATTTTTGTGGAGGTCCCCACCAAACATTATTTTGTGGAGGCCCCTGGGCGACCGCGCAGTCCCCTTGCCCTAAATCTGGTGCTGCACAGACAATTACATACAACACATACGCCAGAATGACCTCCCGTAATGTGGCCTTGATCCAAAGTTTTGTTTCTTTTTGTAATTCACCAAAGGTCGATTTACGAAATATAAAATCTTGAGTTAAAGAGTTATAAAGACGATTTCTTGAAGAAATTTAGAGAAAACGGACTGTGTATATACGCTACAATTGCGTGCATAAATACTTCAAATATTTACAGTATGGAATACGACACCCATTGGAAAGTGGATAGAAAACACAACTTAATTTTATGTTATCCCCTCCCACCGTTTCAATGTTGCTCATTAATGATTGTCAAGTGCTAAGCACATCAAATATTTACTCAGAATCAACATTGATCAGAGGGAGGGCGTTGAAATATCAAGTTCTACTTTCAGCTGAACCGTGAAGGCGTTCCGTTGGGTTAAAGTGTCTTAAGACATTTTGCTCCCGATTGTAGATATAATTTATACGTGGGGAAATACAAATGAATTCTGGATGAAACGTTGGCATTGAAGCATATAATGAGCAGTAAAACGTATTTTTGGGACGAAAACTTCAACTGTTTTCGAGTATTATCTATCAAACAATCAATTAACAAATATTTTCCAAGCTGAAGTTCAAAAAATAAAAAACTCGGAAAATGTAATTTACCTTGGTTTGAAATATCTAATTACTAATCCGACAAAGATTGGTGTGCTGTGATTTAAATTTTAAATGACCGAGTCTGACTCCTCCGCAGGCTCTTCTTTTGTAGAAAGAAAGGAAGGGAAATGGAGTGTGCAGGCTAGGAGCGGCGCAGGCTAACAATAGAGCGCCGTCGTTCCTCGCGCGCCTTCCTCTCAAATTTTCGCGCGCCTTCCTCTCAAATTTTCGCGCGCCTTCCTCTCAAATTTTCGCGCGCCTTCCTCTCAAATTTTCGCGCGCCTTCCTCTCAAATTTTCGCGCGCCTTCCTCTCAAATTTTCGCGCGCCTTTCTCTCAAATTTTCGCGCACCTTTCTCTCAAATTTTTGCGCACCTTTCTCTCAAATTTTCGCGCACCTTTCTCTCAAATTTTCGCGCACCTTTCTCCACTGATCTCAAAAATAGGACTGGATTGAGCTTTCTATTGTATCTGACGAGCTTATTTTGAAGCCTGTATATTTGCATAATGCAAATTGACGAGAGATCATCAAAAGCTCCGAGTTTGCAAGCAAATCGAAATGCGACGCTCGCAAAATAGGTTTAGTGTCTGGCCAATATATTTTCTTTGTTGACATTAAATGCATAAAATCTTAAACCTAATTTGACGTCTCATATTAGGCTTCTCTTACTGGATAATTAGAGCAAACGGCGACCATATTGGAGTGACCTCATTACGAATACAGTGGTGAATCGGAGAGGAAAGGCAGAATTCTGACATTTAATAACTGTCCAGCGAGTATGTTTCCTTTGCTAAAGTTAAATAGCAAATGTCAGAATCCTCCCCAACATGTCTGTGATGCCACAGTACTCCTTAGGTGGTCACTCCAATATGGCCGCTGTTGGCTTCATTTTTGTAACAACAGAAGCTCGATCCAGTCCTATTTTTGAGATCAGTGACCTTTCTCTCAAATTTTTGCGCACCTTTCTCTCAAATTTTCGCGCGCCTTCCTCTCAAATTTTCGCGCGCCTTCCTCTCAAATTTTCGCGCGCCTTCCTCTCAAATTTTCGTGCGCCTTCCTCTCAAATTTTCGCGCGCCTTCCTCTCAAATTTTCGCGCGCCTTCCTCTCAAATTTTCGCGCGCCTTCCTCTCAAATTTTCGCGCGCCTTTCTCTCAAATTTTCGCGCACCTTTCTCTCAAATTTTTGCGCACCTTTCTCTCAAATTTTTGCGCACCTTTCTCTCAAATTTTCGCGCACCGACGAGGCAGGTGAGAACGAGACAGCGGACCACAGTACCGTTGAAATGGGAAACAGCCGGCAAAAATTTTGACCCACAAAAAACAGCCTACAAAACTAGGCATATTTTTTTGAACGTTATTTCGAACCCTGCAAATAAAGCATACATACATACTAAAATCAACATATTTTCTCTGACCTGATGAGGCACCTCCTCAAGTTCTTGTGCAAGTCCCAGTAGGTCCTTTGATGCAATGCTCGACTTAAGTTCAGTTTGATACTCTTTCTCATCATTCAACATCTCAACAAACAGCATTCGAACATGTTGTAGAATAATGTCAATTCTGTTCTTTTTAACTGATGAAGTTATACCCATTTCATCCCATATTGTCACTAATGTGTCCATAAATTCAGCAACCATAAATACCAATCCATCTTGAATTATTTTAGTTCCATTCATATCATTGTGTAAATTCTCCCTTGAAGATTAACAGAAAAACAAGAATGTAGTAAAAAAGTTATTAAACAAATTGTACAGTATGACATAAATTTTGCTATTTTTAGTTGATCAGCAAACAGACTGAGGGGGAGGGAGATTGACTGAAAAAATAGCAAATGATTTAACTTTTCACATCTCAAATTATTAGTTTGTTTATCTCCCATGCATTTGATTGGCTACGTTCTACTTGTAACACCCTTTTGGCATATACTGTATATAAGCCCTATTTAATTTATTTTGAAATACAAATTGAATACTCTAAAAGGTTGGTGTACTGACAAAATAGTGTGTTTGTTGCTTTCATATTTATTCTTATTGCAACTTCAGTATTTACAGTTTATATATATATATTTACAATTTGCATTATATATACTTACAGTTTATATATATATTTACAGTTTATAACAAAGTCATGTATCTACTGTATATATATATTTATACTCGTTTGCGAAATACATTAAACTAGAAGTTACTATCGCAAGGGGAAGTGCTGCCTCAAAAGTCATGGGAAGCCTAATTTTTGATAAAATTTCAAAAATGAACCCACTGTAGTATGTACACATTTCTATCAATTATTTTAAATACAGCAGACTTAAATTACAAATGACTATCACTTATCTAGACAGTATACATTATGACTACAGTATGTAGTTGGTGATTGGTAAACAAATTTCTGATAAATCACTGCCACTATAAATCATGCTTCTTAGTACTTACTGTGGCAAATCTGTCAGCGGAATCGCAAGTGTCTGATATGTTATGACAAAGCAAGCGCTAAACAAATAAATCCAAGAAATAGTATGTAACAGATGTTTACGATATTGTTGCACCATTATTTATATCGTCTAAATTTTATTGTTGAGAATGCGATACTTTCAAGATCTTTGATGTATTAGTTCATTGCACATGTCCATGACTCCACATATTATACTGTAATTGTCGTTTGGGAATACACCACAGTCAACTGCAACCACTGTATTTTATTTTCCCAAAGAACTTGTAATATTGTATGGATAACCATAATATTTGGTATGCAGTGAATGGCACACAAATAATTTCCATTGTGCACTGAATTTTCACAAAATGGACAAATCCACTGAATTTTCATAAAGTTGAGGTAAATAATTTCTTGAAGACAGTTCCATGTACAGTTTATTACATATACAGTTGGGCAGATCAATATTGTTTTGTTCCTCAACGGGCTCCACCACAAGGGTATGATCAATATATTTGTGTGCCTCAACGGGCGATATAATTGTGTCGATAACTGATCGACAGGACAAGTTGTCTTCTAACCAACAGCAACAAACAACGGTTGGTAAGTTGTTCAACGACAGAAATCCCTGACGAGGAAAGAGATCGTGGTTAAAAGCATTCAAGTACATGTTGTCTCCTTGTACTAAGAAATTGTCGATGGTTGTCGAGTTCCACTTCGTAACTGGAAGCCCAATTAGCCAATAGCTTGTGCTGTTAACAGCGCTGATAAACTCATGAAAGAGCACTGCTTTTCTCGAGACTGGCCACTGAAACCTTCATGGCCTTGATGAATACTTCCACGAGAAAGTAAAGACAAAATATTGAAAGACATAACAACGTGAATTTCCTGTGAAGGAATTGTCGAGAAAACAAACAGGCAGCGGGTAGTTGAGTCACTTTCGAGCACATATGGATGACGTAATGCCGATTTTTAAAGCAAAAAGTGAGGCAAAAAGTTCCAGGTCCCGTACGCAGGATAGATTTTAGGGTAGTCAATTTATCCCGGGCGTTCTGTGACCCCCTCCCGCGATCCATCATGTCAGCGGTTGTATGTTCGTAGTTCGCATGCAATGCAAATCAGCAATCGTGCCGAAAATAGTTTCAAAATATTTGTAATACACTTGTATTGAATTTTAATTGAATTTTAATAAAATACTTGAAT
Source organism: Chrysogorgia sp. JL179-B06 (assembly GCA_035772405.1). Lineage (NCBI taxonomy): Eukaryota > Metazoa > Cnidaria > Anthozoa > Scleralcyonacea > Chrysogorgiidae > Chrysogorgia > Chrysogorgia sp. JL179-B06. Next base: position 1,225,286 of record JAYKKM010000266.1, read on the forward strand.
TGCAATAACAATTGAAAAACTCAAGTTTACAAAATATCTAGATATAAAATACATACTTCCAAAAAGTGTAAAAAGGTTTATGTATAAATGAAGTAAATTATTATTGAGATATGGTATATAAAATTAGGGAACGGCATCCCAATTCTTAATTGCATAGCGAAGGAAGCTGTCTTGTAATCGTTTAGTGCGACATTTCACAAGAGGAAAAGTCCGAGGGTCTTAAGCGATACTTGTGGTTTACACGAGTGGGTAGAATATCATGTATACGACTAGAATTATCTAATATAGATGAGTAAAAACTACGAGTGAGTGACTCATGTCGTTCATTAAGTGTAACTAGACTGAGTTTTATCAGGCGTTCATTGCTTCGTTGAACGTCTACATATATACAACAGTCAAAGCAAATAAGGAAAAATTGAAGGAGGGAGCTGACAGAAATTTGTTTCTAATATGATCAATGTGGAATTTCGTTGAAATGCTAAAATGAAAGTGATTTTATTTCTAGCCGTAGTTAAAATCTATTGAAACGACGTTCATTTGTGATCTCTATGACATATTTACCGACGACAATGGTTTATAGATTTTATGCTCGCTAGTTTGTTCTACTCCCGGTTTCAAACGATGTTATATAATATTTTAGGAACATACCGCTGACATGATGACTTGGATCGCGGGAGGGGGTCACAGAACGCCCGGAAATTCGGTAAACGTTTTTGCAGTATTGTAGACCTTATAATATTTTTGGTAAATACCTGTAACTTACTTGAACCATGGATAGCTAGTAAAATAAATTTATTTCACTATCCATGATTGAACTGGTGAATCGCTCAGTAGCTGACTTCGTATTTATATACGTACGCCATCTTCAAAACAAAAACACAAACTTTCGCCTATGTCTTCAGAAATAAACCACCCCCAAAGCTATAGAATATATTAAAGGAAAGATAAATGATCTATTAACAATATACGTACAGCTTTATCCCTGTAGCTAACTTAGTTTTCTTTAAAAGCGGATGACCGAACATGCCCAAAAATATAATTTTCGTCACGGATACCATCTTGTAAACAAAAAACACGAACTTTCGGCTGTCTTCAACGAACATTTTCTTGAGAAATAATCAACTCCCAAAGCTACAATATATATTAAAACAAAGATAAATTATGTGTTTACAATATGCGTACAGCGTATCCGGCTATCGAACATCCAAAAATAAAAAATAAAAAATAAAAATATGTACAGTCGAAGCTCTCCTTGCGACCACTCTCGTAAGCGACCAGCTCTAGTTGCGTCCACCCTCACGAAACCCCGTTCAAATTCCCTATTAAACTCTGTTACTGAAAGCTCTCGTAAGCGACCACTCTCGTAAGAGACCGCGACCACCTTTCAGATTAACAAACTGATCTTTTTCTTTGTTTTTAAGCTCTTATAAGCGACCAACCTTGAAAGACCCTTTGGCTTTAGACAACACTGCGCGACTGCGCTGAAAAGCACATAGATTAACGTGATTATAAATGTCAATAAAGTATTGCTGTTTCCGGCTGGTTGCCGGAATAAAAATGTCTGTTTTCTTCTGATCCTTTCTTTCTTGTAGCATGAAAATCATGCAACATTTAGAGTTACGTAGAAACATCATAGCCCAGATTTTGCAGTTTAGATTTCAGCCAAGGTATTGACATTTGCTTGTCCCCGTAAAAAATGTACTTGCACGGTATTTCCAAACCATAACCAGCTCCTCGATTTACTCGCTTACCCGTTATGACCACCTTTCCTTTATTTGTAAGTCTTTTCAAGAACCTGCTCACAAATGTTGACATTCGCAAAGGAATATGACCGAGTATTTCGCCCTCGTATTCGTCTGCGGTGTTCTGTAGCTCTTCTCTTAGATACGTGCGAAGGCAAATGTCTGACTACAGCTACTGCATTTTCATCCTTTTTATTGTTCGGTTCTCTTTTCAAAATTTGTTCTTCTTGAAGCTGTGGAATCCAAGCTGCTTCATCTTTATACACATGATATCCACGAATGAAAGATTCAACAGTTATGGTCTCGAAGTTCGCCATGTGTGTTGCGTGTATCCTCTGAGAAGTAATGAGATCTGATGCGACGACACTTGCATGGCTTGTTTTGATTGTGACGCAAATGGACAAAAATGTGTCAGATGATTAGCTAATTTTAATTTAGTTCTCCGTGTGCGGTGCAGGTAGAAATGTCACACTGCATAAACTGTTCAAGTCTTACAGATTATATCTGCTTGACCTGTAAGAAACCGGCGTGTAACAAGACGAAAGATTGCTCCATTCCCGCAAGCGAAGAGACAACTGGTTGGAAGGCTGGTGTTTCTGTTGGCTACTGTTTCCTCTGTTCCAAGAGCAGTGCAAATGACGGGAGGAAGAAAAACAACCCTGTAGGATCAGCAAAACTGCCAAAACACTGCAAAGAAGGTTCGCAGTACTCCAGGAAATGTCTTACGCTGTCTCAAAAAGTCGAAGTGATACATGCATCCAAAAACCATGGAGAAAGTACGAGAAAGCTAGCCACAAAATTCGAATGTGGGAAGACACAAATAATAAAAATTCTAAAGAATAAGGACAGTATTCTTGAGACGTGGATGTCAAATAGTGCCGCAAATAACAAGCGATCCAACAATGAAAAATTCGCAAAGATTAACCGTATGTTGTGGGATTGGTATGTTAAAGTACGACAATCAAATATCCCGGTGGACGGCCCGCTTCTAAAGGAAGAAGCGCGGCTTATTGCAGAAAAGCTTGGCGAAACTTCTTTTAAAGGCACCGATGGGTGGTTCGCAAAGTGGAAGCAAAGATACAATTTGACACAAATGAATGTCGCGGGTGAAGAGGGAGATGTTAACCAGGAAACCGTTGAAAGTTGGAACGAACGCGTCAAGGAACTCACAACAGGTTTTGCGCCAGCCGATGTTTGGAATCAAGATGAGACTGGAACGTTCTGGAAATCTCTGCCTAGCAAATCCCTCGCTGAAAAGAGACGACGCTGTCGAGGTGGCAAGAATTCTAAGCAAAGAGTTACTGCAGCGTTCTTTGTAAATGCCGCTGGTGGCAAGGAAAGTCCCGTTATAATTAGCAAAAGCAAGAAACCGCGCTGCTTCGCAAAGTTGCCAGATGTTTCCCGTCCTTGTGGCGCTCAATATTTTAACAATGCCAAATCGTGGATGAAGTCAGAAATAATGGTAAATGTACTCACGAAACTGAACGATAAGATGAGACGTGATGGCCGACACATACTCCTGTTTCTGGACAATGCACCATGCCATCCACAATTTTTAAAAGGTATGTTTTCAAACATCCGAATTGAGTTTCTACCAAAGAATACCACGTCGCGTACCCAACCTCTAGACGCAGGGATTATAAAAACGTGGAAAGTGTATTACCGCCGAAAGCTGTTGCGCTACGTTGTCAGTCAAATTGATGATGCTGATGGTCCAAAGAAAGCGAGCGAAATTGTCAAGTCTGTTCATTTACTGATGGCGATCAGGTGGATGGTGAGTGCCTGGGAAGAAGTTAAGCCAGAAGTTATTACAAAGTGCTTCAAGCATGTGGGAATGTATCCAGATGAGACAGAAAGCATGCTAACAGAAGATGATCCTTTTGATGGCGAAGAACTTCTCGAGTTACAAGACTTGCTGTCTAAAATGTCTACACCAGAGCAAGAGCTAGATGCATCATCTGCGTTTGATGATGATGTCGAAGCATACGAGCCATCGGTAGATACCTCTTTGCCAAACTGGAGGGAGACTTTGCGCGCGGAAATTGTTGAAGCCTCAGAAGACCCAACAGAGACGGGCGATCCTGGCGATGAAACCGACGATTTTGATCAGCCGTTAAAGACTCCTGAGGTCAAGAATGTTCATGAAGCTATTCTTCTCACAAATAAACTAACAGAGTTTTCGGAATGGAAAGGGAATGAAGAACTGACCAATTTAGTTGCACGGGCTAAAGATGTTTTAGTTGACCTACAGCTTAAGTCCATGAGCCAATCCTCTATCAAGGGATATTTCACTGACAATACGTAAACATTTTCAATATATTAATTGTTGCCGCGCCGATTGGCTATCCGTCAGTCATGTTTATTTGCATTTAGTTGGGTTAGGGTGAGGGTTGGTTTTGGTTAAAGTTGTTTTGTTAAAGACAGTACGTGTTAAAACATTGAAGTACATATTAAAAGAAAATCAATTTAAAAACTGTGTAGACGTATAGGTAATTCTTTCGGCATTGTGCAATCTCTCGGTCAAATTCTCGTAAGCGACCAGTTCTAGTTGCGACCACTTTTTTCAGTTCCCGAGGGTGGTCGCTTACGAGAGCTTCAACTGTATGTAAATAAATTAAATTTTAACTGTGTATTACATATAATTAATAATTTTACAGAATGAAAACATTGAATTTGCATTATTAAAATAATTGCTTTTACTATTTGTATGTACAGTATATATGTACTGTTGCATAACTGTATATTGGTTCATGATTTACTTACAATAACAGGTAAGATGTTCTCATGGTAAAAAATTGTAAGCTGAGTTGCCATTTGATTCCAGAATTCCCTCTTGAAACTGATCCGCTCGATAATCAAACCTTTCTGGAAAAAAACAACAAAGTCACACCAGGGAAGACCACATATACCAAGCTGTCCTTGAATTTGATAATAATAGCTGTGATGTTCTTTCAGTCTTGGTTTACCATCCACTAAAGTACAAAAGAAATGTGGGTCCTTGCATGCTTCTTCTGGTTTTAGGTTTTTGAAACTGTATGGGCATTTTATCTCTATTATCCCTGGTCCATATATGCCATCAATAACCTTCCTATCAGGTGATGTAGATAACCATGGCATCTGGGGGTTAATCACTGTTCCACACTGCAGTAACATCATATGATTTCTTGTTAATGTCATGATGTTCTCATATGTTGCAGCAGCTTTGGCCTCATTATCAATTCCATATTTAATGGCAGGTATATTTGATATATCTCGCTGATTAATCAGTGTATCTTTTACGAATTTTTCATGTGAACTTGATTTACGCTTACAGACTGCCCCAAAATTACTGCTTGTTAGCCTATTCTTGCGCATGCTGAACCAGGTTGGATTATCACTTTGCCCTCTTGTTTTTTGTTCAACATCAACTGGATCACTAATGGCCAACGTCTCAAGAAATGAACATGTGTTGGAAGTATGTGGTCCAGCATAGGTGAAAACTGGAACTTGAGCATGGGGAAGTTTCGGAAAGATATTATCAACAACCAATGGGCGTTTGAGATTAGAGAAGTTTGTTAATACTTGAAAGTTAGCCTCAGTGGGAGAAAGTTGATAGCTGAGCACACTTCCTAAAGGTACTTGCACATGTAAATTTGTTGGAGAAATATCTTCAGATTTTGAATTGCATACCAAGTTGAATCCTAAATTTGGGAATTGTTGGCTGAGTTTGTCTTTCAACTGTTGCACACCTTCATTATTTCTCACTGATGGTTTCCTTGCCTCATACAATGAACACTTTATTCCAGAAGAGGGTTTCTGACGATAATCAGGATTTATGACATCATATCCCATAATTGGTTCTGGTTTTATCCCCATTGTTCTTGGTTTATGCCACTGCTGAGGATTGTCTGTGCATGTACCAATCTCAGGAAAGTTCTCTGCACCGATCTTTACAGTATGGTCAATCAAGTAAAGTAAAGCCATTGTATGGTTACAATAACCACTAGCACCAGCTACACAAGAACATTTGGCGTAAGTGACATCTCCATTACAGGAAAGAGTTACCAAAACAACATGAGGGGTTTCGTTCTTTTTTTGAGATTTGTAACATTTGCATTTCACATGACATTGGTGCTTGCTCTCTTCTGAAGGAAGGCTGGACTTTCCAAAAACATCAAAAACATAATTCTCATAAAAAAATTTGTATCCCTTCTGTAATGGTTTTTCTGTTATATTTTCCTTTCTTGAACTTTTTTTGGCATGATTTTTTATATTTATATAGGAGAACTGTTTGGGAAGTACTTTTGTAGACTTTGTCCATTCTCCATGGAGCTCATCAGTAGGATATGTTTTCTCAACTCCAATTGAACACAAAGGACACTTAGCTTTAATGGACCGTGTATAGCACTTCCCTGGGTCTGGATCGACTAGCTTGAAATTTTTGTCAAGGTTATTCCTTGCCCTATAACAGAAAAGAACACGTTTCTGCATCAATTGCTGCAGGTTTTACAATAACTAATATACAACGCAATTGCTTATCGTGCACATTCTTTAAAGAAAGGATATAACGGAGATTTAAAACCAAATTTATTACCTTGATAGGAGCTCTGCTTTCGTCTCAGAACATCTAAACTTTAAATTTCTGCATCGTAACCAAAATTTCAGTTCGTTCTTTGTTGCTCTATTTACGTCTTTGTCAAACTCTGAACCTGGTATGTCCTCTGCTGTTAACTAGGTGAACGAATTGAAATATTTAATAACAACTTAGCCATTCGTTTGACATATGTTGGTTAACATGTCAACATATCAGGCTCGACTGAACATAAATGGCGTATGATATTTTATACACTTACGGACTTACCTCGAGCTTCAGCCATGATATTACTTCAACTGTGACGTTACTGATGCTCCATTGAAATTACTAATATAGTTAAACCACATACACGTTTATTAGACTGGATAATTTAAGAAACAACATCAAGAAATAATTGGAAATTATACTTTTATTGTGGCATATATTTGTAAACAAGAGGAGTGAGCAAAGTTCGTACGTCGCCAAATGTACGCGTTTACCAGCTAAACTAAAGTAAGACTTAAAAAACTAACAAAGACAATACAAGCTATCATAAACTTAGAAAGTATTTTCAGTTTTAAATAAAGAGAATTACGTAAAACTGACCATTTTCCTGGGCTTTCTTCTTTGCGTTGCAAAATGACAACAAACGAGATGGCCGTGCGGGGTTTCCCTTTGCCGCAAACTCGTCATAGGGCTGCTGACGCCAGACTTATTAAAAAGGTCTATAGTCGTCCGAGGAAAAGACACAATTTGGGAGCAATTATAGAATACCCGTCCGGGCCGTATTGACGTAATTTAAAAGTACTAACTGTCAACAGATAAAATAGGGACGTTAAGATCTACGACGGTAACCTAGGGGCGACGTCGTTGAAACAAAAGAATCTTTATGTGGAACAAAAACAGTGAATAATTTTTATTCCCAAGAGTAATCTAAAGGCCGTCCTCGTTCTGTTTACAACGTCACTGAGAGCATTTTCACGTCTTTAGGACGACGGTTTAAACTCGCAGAGAGATTAGAGCTGTTCGCTATTAAGACTGACTTAAACAGTCAGACACTACACTCGTTTTAGTAATATTGAAGCGTTTTGGAGATCATAAAACAAGCTGCGAGTGTTAAATACGCTAGTCAATCGATCGTGGTTTAATTCAAATACTAATTTATATTTCTTTCACGGCGCCGGCGCCGTCCTCGAATTAATACGGACAACGAAAGGTGGAGTATCTTTATATGAGCAGATTGTCCAGCCAAGCAAAATAATATTCACCCACATAGAAGCCTTAATAGAAGATTAGAGAGGTCTTCCAAAATATTTTGATTTGTTTTATTATAAATCCATGACAGAAAGGGTATTGTAGCACCTCTCGTAAGGCTTGTTGTGATTGGCTAATGGGGTTTGGGGGGTTTTCCCCATTAACTAACATTTATTTTTGTATGTATACCTATAGATTAAATGTACATATAATAGTACAAGTAGACATAGTTGCTAAATACTAGTGAGTACTCGATCATTACGGTCAGGTATTGAATATTATTTAGTGATCATACTGACTATCCTACCGACCGTATACCGAACGTACCGACTGTATCTAACGTACAAACCGTACCGACTGTATCTAACGTACAAACCGTACCGAACGTACCGACTGTATCTAACGTACCGACTGTATCTAACGTACCGACTGTATCTAACGTACCGACTGTATCTAACGTACCGACTGTATCTAACGTACAAACCGTATACCGAACGTACCGAGCGTACCGAACGTACAAACCGTACCGAGCGTATCTAACGTAGCGTATCTAACGTACCGAGCGTATCTAACGTACCGAGCGTACCAAGCGTATCTAACGTACCGAGCGTACCTAACGTACCGAACGTATCTAACGTACCGAGCGTACCGAGCGTATCTAACGTACCGAACGTACCGAGCGTATCTAACGTACCGAGCGTATCTAACGTACCGAGCGTATCTAACGTATACCGAGCGTACCGAGCGTATCTAACGTACCGAGCGTATCTAACGTACCAAGCGTACCGAGCGTATCTAACGTACCGAGCGTATCTAACGTACCGAGCGTATCTAACGTACCGAGCGTATCTAACGTACCGAGCGTATCTAACGTACCAAGCGTATCTAACGTACCAAGCGTATCTAACGTACCGAGCGTACCGAACGTACCGAGCGTACCGAACGTACCGAGCGTACCGAGCGTACCGACTGTATCTAACGTACCGAACGTATCTAACGTACCGAGCGCGTAACGTACCGAGCGTATCTAACGTACCGAGCGTATCTAGCGTACCAAACGTACCGAGCGTACCGAACGTACCGAGCGTATCTAACGTACCCAGCGTACCGAGCGTATCTAACGTACCAAGCGTACCGAGCGTATCTAACGTACCGAGCGTATCTAACGTACCGAGCGTATCTAACGTACCGACTGTATCTAACGTACCGAACGTACCGAGCGTACCGAGCGTACCAAACGTACCGACTGACTGCATTATCTAACGTACAAACCGTACCGAACGAGCGTACCGAGCGTATACCGAACGTATCTAACGTACAAACCGTACCGACTGTATCTAACGTACAAACGTACCGTACCAATAACCGTATTTAACGTACCTCACGTAAGGTCTCCTAGAGCGAAATGCGTACCGGGTTAGTTAACACAAAGGTTTGTTTACGTTTTTTGTTTGTAGAACGGTTGATTTACAGTACTTTTAAACTACTATTTACATGATAGTAAATACGTTGTACTAAATAGAAGATTACAGCAAGGATATCAGGCCAGCATAGATAGATAGATAACTTTATTTAAACACGCTTACAACGTCAACAAAAGCTAGTTTCTACGAAGGGCGTGTACAACAACAAAGACAAATAAAACAGTATAAAGTAACAACAGTAAAGAATGGTTCGACTAGCTAACAATTATTCTATCTAAGAGTTTGTTTCGCGCTAGTAGACAACTGCAAGTTGTTCCGAGTGGTCCAGGAATATTTGGTATGTTGCGCACAAGAGATTTTTCGGTTTGACTGTATAAACCTAAGTTAGATTATGTTTATAAAAGTGCCTGTGGCAGACTCTCATCTTTATTGCTTACACCGTGTAAAGGTATGTTTTATGAGTTGACATATACGTGTAAAGTATGTATTTATATAACACGAAATTATTGTATTATTGTAATATTGCTTATTGTGTGAAATAGACACCTAATTGCTGCCGACCCTCTCCTGTTTCAATTCCGCGTCCCGATTCTCTCCACGCGTCCCCAAAACACCCTGCGAGCCCAATAATAGCCCACCTATAGTATTACCTGAACTCCTACCTCAGCCTGAACTCTAAAAAAGCGCAAGAAGCCTCTGCGGAGGAGAGTGGCGGAACTATGATACATAAACTCGGCACAGTGGATGTCCTTCTGGATGTCTGCAGTTTTATGACGTTTTGTGACGTAGGTTTCGCTCGACCGTCAGATTAGTCGTTCAATTCAGAAATATTGCAAACGTGAAGTTCGATTTGGCAAGTGTCGCTTGAATGGAAAATTTATAAGAACTCCTAGTTTATATTTATTTTCAACGAGTTTTAAGCTCAAAGCTAAACAACAAAGCGAACTGAGTTTAATATAATTCTCACGAACAAACTGAAACAGCATTTTTGCGTCTACGTTGCTAAGCAACGTAACGTATTGTAAAAGGCTAGCGATGTATGTCGCCCGCAATTTTCCCCCCGCATGAGAGAGATGCCTGCGCAGGAGGCTATATTTTGAACGTGAATCGATTTTGTGAATTCTTTGAAGTGAGGACAGATTTTCTTGTCAACATAAGATTTGACACGAGATGTCATCTGCGATTTTTTTGGCCATGGCAATGTCTTATATTTTGGCATGACTGTCAGCTATCAAATCCGTTTCGTATAAAACCATGTCGGGTAATATCGTCATGTTCGCGCACCAATTGGTAAAACTTCATGTTATATTAAAATAGACACCCTAATCCAACCCTTAAAGGGGAAGTTTGTCCTTGAAATAAGTTTATCTGATTTGAAAGAAAACTTAAAATGACAAAGTAAGATATTTTGCAGTTCTTCGTTTCCTTGCTTCGTTTTTGAGATATTTCAGGTTGATTGATATGTAAATTAAACATCGTGACGTCACTGCGCGGTAAGGAGGTTATATATCTTTGCTATTATTGAACGAAATCACGTCGAAATGATCATATTTGGTGTTGTGGGAGAAACACACACGCATGATTATTTCGTTCAGTGATTTCACGTGATTTCGTTCAATAATAGCAAAGATATATAACCTCCTAATCGTGCAGTGACGTCACGATGTTTAATTTACATATCAATCAACCTGAAATATCTCAAAAACGAAGCAAGGAAACGAAGAACTGCAAAATATCTTACTTTGTCATTTTAAATTTTCTTTCAAATCAGATAAACATATTTCTTGGACAAACTTCCCCTTTAACCCTAACTCTAAGTCTAACCCCCGCCTTAACTGTTTTCCTAATCCTAACTCTAACCCCTGCCTTAAGTGTTTTCCTTAAAAAATAGCAAGAGTTTCACCTATTTATAAAACTGGTGAACATGATTGTGGCAACTACAGACCAATTTCTGTATTATCATCTCAAAAATATTCGAAAAACTTGTGTTTGAACAAATTAATAATTACCTTGAAATAAATCGAATAATAACTCCATGTCAGTCTGGTTTCAGAAAGGGTCATTCCACTTGTTATTATTCCTTATTAAAAACTACTAATGATTGGCTAATTAACATGGATAAAGGTCTTTTAAATGGAGTCGTTTTTCTAGATCTCAAAAAGGCTTTCGACACAGTCGACCATGATATACTCTTAACGAAGTTAAAATCATATGGTATAAAAAAATACTGCCCTTCGTTGGTTTACTTCATATTTGAGTAATAGAAAACAGGTCTGTAAAATAGGGAGATCGGTTTCGAAAAGTGAAATAATTACAACGGGTGTACCTCAGGGGTCGAATCTTGGCTCCCAAACTGTCTTGATACCGCCGCCTCAGCTCTTTTTGCTGATGATACAAATCTCACCGCAAGTGGTTCTACTTCTTACGATATTGAGTCAAAACTAGAAAAAGATTTGTGTAATGTTCACAACTGGCTATTAGCAAATAAATTAACCCTAAATGTGAACAAAACTGAGTACATGATAATTGGTTCAAGACAAAAATTATCTCAGGTTATTGACGACCCAGTTTTGACTATTGGCTCTGAAAGCATTAGGCGTGTCTCTTCCAATGCTTAACCTGGAAAGACCAGATTGACCAAGTGGTAAAGAAAGCATCTAAAGGAATTGGCTTGTTACGAAGATCCAAAAATTTGATCAACGGAAATACCTTAAAAATTATCTATGATGCTCTCGTCTTGCCACATTTTGACTAATCGTGCCTTAGTATGGGAAAATTGTTCTAAATCACTGCAGAATAAATTACAAAAACTTCAAAACAAAGCGGCTAGAATCTTAACAGGTGATAGCTATGAGACACCATCTGAAGCAGTCAGAGCTAAATTGAATTGGGAAACATTACAATCAAGGAGAGATAACCAAATGTCTCTGTTGATGAATAAAATAATTAATGGTAACTCAATCAATAACCTAGGAGACCTGTTTAAAATCTCTTGTAATACATCTCACAATTTGAGAAGTAACAATAGAGTACTTTGTCTAGAAAAACCGAATACTAATGCTTTAAAACGAAGTTTTAGTTACAAAGGTGCTGTGGTTTGGAATAACCTATGACAATTGATAATTGTAAATAACTCTATATGTAAATGTTATGTATAGTTTCTCTTCTTACTGTTTTAGAATAATTTTTAACGTTAGCTCTATTTCCTACTGTAATATACTTAATTCTAATTTTTAAAACACGGCCCTCTGAAAATCAACCATTTTCTTTTTATATTGACATTTTTTACATTAATTAATCGTAGGTTCTGGTTGAGAGGTTACCGTGTCAAAAGATTTGTAAATAAATAAATAAATAAAACCCTAACCCCCCGCCTTCAATTGGTGCGCGAAACATAACGATATAACCCTTCAATTCAAGGAGTTGGATTCAATTGAAGGTATGCAAACTTAATATAAATAATGAATATATATTAGCATTTTTGGCTCCTTAGCTAGATTATTATATACATGACAAAATTACTGGATTCTCATTGGTTGAGAGGAGTGCAACGCCTGGGAGGAGGTCGAGTGCAATAAATGAAAAGAGAGAAGACACTGGGAACAAGTTTGACAATAAAATTCAAAATGGTGGCCTATTCTGCAATGGAAAGTTTTCACTTTTCCAACGACTTGTCACTTGCAGGGGCGTACCGTACGGAATTGGTCGGTAAAACGCGGAGTCGGTCGGTAAAGCCTGGCATCGTCGGTAAAACCGATTGGTCAGACCGGAAGTTGGGAAAACCTTGTAATAGTTAAGGCTGTCGGTAAACTGTTCGTCATATTAGATCGTTGGTAAAATTGACTTAATCGACTGTTTAAACTTTGTCGGTTGTATAAAATTCGATTTAATTGCATGGGTTAATGTTAATGTTACAAACCTCCCTTTTTCCGATTTCCGATCCAACCTTATAGTAGGCAGCAGGCAACTCTTGGATTCATTTGAACTATGATCGCTGCAGAATTAGATGAAAAAGTTTGCTCAAATTGCTGCAAATTGTCTTTCCGAGCTTCTAGATTTCAAAATTTTCCGGGGGAAGGACTCCCGCACCCCCCTAAAAATGCGGTCGCTGATTTACCAACTTGTCGACTTCAGCCAGCCCGCCCCCCCCAACTTTAAATCCGCCTCGGCGCCCACGTGTTCGTCGGTAAAACTAAGACGATACACCCCCCCCCCCCCCCCTCATCCAAAATGGTCACGGTACGCCACTGGTCACTTGTAAATATTTTGAAATGAGTATGAAGCGTACGTGTCGTAATTTTGTCATGCATATAATGAGTAATCATATGATTTTGCTCGTGCAATTAAGGATTTACACTACTCGTGATATTTGAAAATTGTGCCAGACAGCTCGTGCAATTTTCAAATATCACTCGTGGTGTATAAAATCCTTAAAGTGCACCTAACCCCAAAAATGATAATGCTATGTTTGAAAGGGCACTTTCCGTTCCCATACAGAAATCTTCATTTTCTGTCGTCGCAAGCAACGTTTTCGATTTCAAACTTGGGTATTGCATTGGAAAAGTTATTACAAAAGTTATTGAGAACTGCCAATCTCAACATATTCTGCATTTGAGAGAAAACAAATTATTGTGTTTTAGAGACTAGGAGGTCTGGAAGCTAATCGGTTACTATGGTGACAACATAACTTGAACCATGTTCTTGAGTTTGGTGGTATGCATCCTCGTGCAAAGTTTCAAGTAATTTCGTTGGATAACTTTGAAGATATACACAAATCTTAGAATCGCAACAACGTTGTTTGCCTGCTATGACGTCATCATGTTACTCATTAACATATCACATATAACTGAATACCTCAAGAACGAAAATAGATATCGAAGAACTGTTAGTGACATTCTTCATCATTTTAAGTGGCCTTTCAAACATAGCATTATCATTTTTGGGGTTAGGTGCACTTTAATTGCACTCGCTATCATGCGATTACCTATACTTATATAATACCCGTCCACTTTCGCGACTAGTGATTGTTAATCCTCGTTGAAATTTGATAAATTGCCCAAAATTCGCCTAATAGAATTGCGTCGTTCTAAGTCACTGGAACCTCGTACCCAGACTCTTCTCTCCCTACCCTCGCGGAGTCGCGGGTCGGGAGAAAATATTTTCTCCCGAGTATCACTTTGGATCAGTGTTTCCACTTTGCAGGAAATTTCCTGATTTTAAGGAAATTCTGACTTGAAAAGTAAATGATCAGGATGAGGTAAAATCTCAGGAAATCTCAGGAAATCGAGAAAATGTTTTGGAAATGTGAAATTTTTAGTCTAGTCATGTGAACTTTCAGCTTTTCTTCAGTTGATTTCCCCCGAGCCGCAAATTCAATCGACATTTGCTAATTTTTATGATTGGTGTCGCTATTGGCTATAGGTATTTCATCTGCCTCCTCCGCAAGCTCTTAATCGGGAGCGGGCAGGCTAGCAATAGAGCGCCAGCAATGGTTGATGGGAAGCCCTTCCCGTCGTTCCTCGCGCGCCTTCCTCTCAAATTTCCGGGCTCTCGTAATTTGTACGCGAGCGACTGGGGACGAGGTAGGTATTTCATCGTGTGGGTATGACGTCATGACCACGATTCTCTTGTAGTAATATCACGTTTCGTGTGAAGGAAATTTGAAGGAAATCTGAATAAAAATATCAGGAAATTTCAGGAAATTTCAGAGCATAAGAGGGAAATCTTGATTTCAGTTGTGGAAGCACTGCTTTGGATGTTGTTGTCACAGGTTCAGGAGACAGGAATGGATTTTACATGACTGCTTTTTCCTTCTATTTTCAGGTGTATATTCGTGCGAGTTCATCGATTCTCACAACTGATCAGCATTTCGACCAGACACAATCTGCCTGGAGATATCAGGCCAATCAAATCAAACGAAGCCATTGTGCTCGTTAATTAATCAAACTAGGCTCGATTTCCATATAAATATCCCCAAATTTAAAACATAATGGCTAACCCAAACCTTACCCTTACCCTAACCCTAACCCTCCACCTAATATATACTAACCCTAACTCTTACGATAATGTTTTATTTACGAAGGCATTGTGCTTGTTAAAATCAAACTAAACGAAGCCATAATTCATAATTGTACCGTTAAAATCAAACTAAACATAGCCATTGTGCTCGTTGAAAACAAATACAACATTACAAAGGTTCACAGAACAATATAAAAGTTGGAATCAAGCAATAGTGTGGTTTGCTCAAATGTTGTGCTATAACATTTGTTCCACTGTTATTGAGAATGGCAAATGTGTTGATGAAAATCCAGGGCCTACAATATCATATATGATTTTGATCCATCTAAAAACTATATGTGCTGATTTTACTAGCCAAAGCGACATGAGAAAATTTATAAATGAATACAATTTGTCTACTGGAAATAGCCTTTATACTACATAAGCCATTTCATAAAAAAAGTTTTGTTATTGACCGATGTTCCAGAAATTACTTCATTGCATGGTAAACTCTATCATTTACAATATAGACTATAGTGACTCGTTTGCTGGTGATTTGTTTGTGAGAAGTAGCGATGAACCTTTTTTCTTTGCAAAATGCTCTTGATAATCTCTGTTTGGATTCACAATTAAATTATCAACATTGTCTGTTGACAATTGACTGCAGCACTGTTGCAATTAATAAAACTAATTTAAGGCTAATTTAAAACTAATGTGCTGGTTGTTGAAAGTATAAATAACCTTGTGATTTACTTTCAAAAGTGCAGACTGCACATTCAACCAAAATCTGGATATTCAACCAAAATCTGGATATTCAACTAAAATCTGGATATTCAACCAAAATCTGGATATTCAACCAAAATCTGGATATTCAACCAAAATCTGCATATTCAACTAAAATCTGCATATTCAACTAAAATCTGGATATTCAACCAAAATCTGGATATTCAACCAAAATCTGCATATTCAACTAAAATCTGCATATTCAACTAAAACTGGATATTGAACCAAAATCTGGATATTCAACTAAAATCTGCATATTCAACTAAAATCTGGATATTCAACCAAAATCTGCATATTCAACTAAAATCTGCATATTCAACCAAAATCTTGATATTCAACCAAAATCTTGATATTCACCCAAAATCTGGTTATTCAACCAAAATCTGGATATTCAACTAAAATCTGGATATTCAACTAAAATCTGCATATTCAACCAAAATCTGCATATTCAACTAAAATCTGCATATTCAACCAAAATCTGCATATACAACCAAAATCTGCATACTCAACCAAAATCTGGATAATCAACCAAAATCTGGATAATCAACCAAAATCTGGATATTCAACCAAAATTGTGATATTCACCCAAAATCTTGATCTTCAACCAAAATCTGGTTACTCAACCAAAATCTGGTTACTCAACCAAAATCTGGTTACTCAACCAAAATCTGGATATTCAACCAAAATCTGGATATTCAACTAAAATCTGGATATTCAACTAAAATCTGGATATTCAACCAAAATCTGGATATTCAACTAATATCTTGATATTCAACTAAAATCTGCATATTCAACCAAAATCTGCATATTCAACTAAAATCTGCATATTCAACCAAAATCTGCATATTCAACCAAAATCTGGTTATTCAACCAAAATCTGGATATTCACCCAAAATCTGGATATTCAACTAAAATCTGGATATTCAACCAAAATTTGGACATGCGTGATTTGTGATGTTACAAAATTTGTGATGTTACAAATTTAAACTTATTGCATCAAAACATCAAGGAATCTTTGCAATATTTAAATGGATATTGATAATTAATAGATTTCCTTCAAAGTAATTAACTTATTCTACTAGAGTTAGGAATATTACCATATTTAACCATACCTGGGCTTATAGAAGTTTCTTGTACAATTTTAATATTAGTTTTAATATAATATTAATGCATCTTCCAGCAATACTTGACAAGGAAAAATAAATTGTAACATAATCAACTTCATACACCATTTTTTATTTGGGCAGATCAATTGTCAACTAAAAAAGCTGGAATATTACAAAAGTTCTATTAATTTATTCAATAGATATTGAACACAAGTGAGATGTTTATGAAAATAATGTACAGTACCGGTACAGTGATATAACAAATGTGTAAAATATTTTGGCCATTTACTGTTTTCGAACTGTTAATAGGTACTATAATGTCTGCACTCTACCATGCATACAGCAAAATATTATTAAAGTTTATGATTGCTTAATAAAACATGTTTCTGTTATTTATGTTCTGTATTTCTTACACAAAATGCAAGTTGTCTAAAATACTACAATAACTATCGGTAGTATACTTTATATATGCAGTCAATGTATCAGATAAACAATGGGCTATACTATTAATGGATGGGTGTATAGTTTTACCACAATAAATATGTTTGTTATTAGTCAGTTTCTAATGTTAATATATCTGCACAAGTCCACCAATTTATGTGTAAAGTAATGATTTTCCTTCACCTGAAATCATTGTAGCAATCACTTCACCAACAATCAAATGTAAATACCCAATATTGTTTCCAGTTTTACTACTATACATCCGTGCCAAACGTAGATGCATGTACACATTGCATACCTATTTTTAGATTATAATATCATGTTTCAACAAAAGAATGAATCAAACTTTATATTAATAGACTTTACCATTATGATGTTTCATGGCATCATTTAAATATTACTCCAAGAATGGTTTGCCATTCTGGCAAATTGATAGAGAAATAGAGAATACTGGCAAAGCATTCTGATCATTACCATGAAACGTCATGATTATCAATTATCAATGCCCTTCATTCTTTTGTTGAAACATATTATAATCTAAAAACGCTGTTTCAGTTTGTAATTATGCATGGCCTCGGTTCCCCTGTCCATCGTGCAGGCCTGTCCGAGAATTATATTAAACTCAGTTCGCTATGTTGTTCAGATAATTTGAACTTAAAACTCGTTGAAAATAAATATAAATTAGCTGTGTCTATTTCACATAATAAGCAATAAGCACAATAATACAAGAGTTTCGTGTTGTGTATACATACTTTACACGTATTTTCAACTCATAAAACATACCTTTAGATGGTGTATTAAAGCAATAAAGATGAGAGTCTGCCAACATATTAAATATTTTACTAGCGCGAAGACTCCTTTTCGCTTGGAAATTATTATTATAATGTTTCAGATTTGACTGTAAATCAACCGTTCTACAAACAAAAAACGTAAACAAACCTTTGTGTTAACCAACGTAGTAATTATTGCACAAATCTACGACTGAAACCAGAGTCGCTGCGCCTTGACCAAAAAGAACCTGGAACTAGGTAATATAGCATTTTGATTGGACCGGTACGCTCGGTACGGATTTCGCTCTCTCAGCCAATCAGAGGAGACCTTACGAGAGGTGCTACACTTCTGGACAGAAAAAGTGTTAATTATTCCAATTATAGTCAGCCAATCAAAATACTTCCGGCGATGGATTTAACAAAGACGCGCCGGAAGTGAAACTCACTCACGTTGCTTCGTTGCTATATAAGTCTTTTTAATCATGGAGAACCTTTCTGTCGAAGAAATTGCCAAGTCTTTGTTTGTCATACACTTAATAATACATGCAATTGCCAACTCAAACTTGTGAGTGGGGAATTTGACCGGAAAAATTTCAAAAGTTCAAATCCTTGTGGGTCTGCCCGCCCTCCCAAGCAGTGTTTCCACTTTGCAGGAAATTTCCTGATTTTAGGAAATCCTGACTTCAAAAGGAAATTTTCAGGATGAGTTAGAATCTCAGGAAATCTCAGGAAATCTCAGGAAAATCAGGAAATATCAAAAAATCTAAGGAGATTGAGGTGGAATGTGTAAATATTTGATATCTTAGGCAGGCATGGTCAGTTAATATGATAATTTTTATGTTAGCGCTATTTGACTATTTCATCTTTTTTGGTAATTTCGTTACATATTTTCTAATTTTCACACTAGATTTGACCCGATAATTGGGAAATGATATCACGTGATAATGTCATAAAAATCAGGAAATATCAGGAAATTTCAGACAAACAAAAAAAGAAAATCTGGATTTCGATTGTGGAAGCACTGCTCCCAAGACCTTTCTGTTTTTGTCTGGTCTTTTTGGTTAGGTTAGGATTGCGATTTATAGGGTTAGGATTAGTAGTTCTAAAAAAATGTGAAGGTCCTTTTGAGTCATCCTTTTAGCCTTCACCTTGATTTACAATCAAAATACAAAGACCTTCCCAATGTAAAGATGTTTGTCGGTACTGAAATACAGAACAGACTACAGAAGCGTTAATAAGGTCTTTGTATTTCAACAATATTTATTTGATATCTTGATTTAAACATGGTTTCATTAGTTTCATTCACTGGTTTCATGCTACTATTAGTAATATTGATTCTAACTGAAATCATCGTCAAGTTTGAAGTTCCATTACTCGGCATTTTAATAGGAGTCAGTAGTGTCTTCATTGTTTATTTATATTTTTCTTTTAGCCAAGAGATTTGAACGAAGTTCTGTGGTAGTATATATACGTGAATACCGATCCACTTTTGAAATCCGAATAAAAACTATTAAAAAGGTTGGTGAACCACTGAAATCGTGTACAGACAGAAGTTTTTAAAACGTTTCGAGTGAAGCCGACCTGCCGAAGGTCCTTCGTCAGAGTGTGAAATGTAAAAATCAGGGCAATTATATATAAATATATATATATATATATATGAAATGACAGAATGTAAATAGCAAACTTACTCTACAACGTCCATAGTTTCCATTTCCTTATAATATGGCCAAACAATTCGTCTTCCAAGCGAAGTTCCAAAAGTATAAAGAGCAAATTTGAAATTTCCCTCGCGAGATGACCGTTAAGTAAATATACATAATCACAAAATAATCACATGATCACTCTCTAGCTTTTTATTGGTTATAAACATTGCATGATAGCCTCCTCGACAGACGTTAGAAACTGCACGACATCAGCGGTTTTCTTTCCAAAACAAGATATGGCTGTCTCCGAGTTGAAATTGTGTTTGCTTGATTGGTGAGTTTAAAATAAATATTCGCAGTTTGCGCATGAGAAATTAGATAGTGTTATTTATTTATGCAATAAATGTTTCTTTGCTAGCGCTTTATCATAAAACGCGGCTTGCAAATAACTTTTTCACAATCGCTCGTAAAACCGGAAGTGGCCAGCAGTTGTATGTTCGTACCTAGTTCGGTAGGTACTTCATCTGACCCCCATTATAGTGTATCATATAATAACTATGTACCATGTATATTCTTAAGCCTCTTTACCCTCCTTAACCATCCTTAGGCATACTTAGCCCTCCTTAGGCATACTTAGCCCTCCTTAGGCATACTTAGCCCTCCTTAGGCATACTTAGCCCTCCTTAGGCATACTTAGCCCTCCTTAGCCTAGGCATACTTAGCCCTCCTCAGGCATACTTAGCCCTCCTCAGGCATACTTAGCCCTCCTTAGGCATACTTAGCCATACTTAGCCATACTTAGCCATCCTTAGGCATACTTAGCCCTCCTCTAGGCATACTTAGCCATACTTAGCCATCCTTTTAGGCATACTTAGCCCTCCTCAGGCATACTTAGCCCTCCTTAGGCATACTTAGCCATACTTAGCCATCCTTAGGCATACTTAGCCCTCCTCTAGGCATACTTAGCCATACTTAGCCATCCTTAGCCCTCCTTAGGCATACTTAGCCCTCCTTAGCCCTCCTTAGGCATACTTAGCCCTCCTTAGCCCTCCTTAGGCATACTTAGCCCTCTTTAGGCATACTTAGCCCTCCTTAGGCATACTTAGCCATACTTAGCCCTCCTTAGGCATACTTAGCCCTACTTAGCCATCCTTAGCCCTCCTTAGCCATCCTTAGCCATACTTAGCTCTTCTTAGCCCTCCTTAGCCCTCCTTAGCCCTCCTTAGGCATACTTAGCCCTCCTTAGGCATCCTTAGGCATACTTAGCCCTCCTTAGCCCTCCTTAGGCATCCTTAGGCATACTTAGCCCTCCTTAGGCATACTTAGCCCTCCTTAGGCATACTTAGCCCTCCGTAGGCATACTTAGCCCTCCTTAGCCCTCCTTAGGCATCCTTAGCCCTCCTTAGGCATACTTAGCCCTCCTTAGCCCTCCTTAGGCATACTTAGCCATCCTTAGCCCTCCTTAAGCATACTTAGCCCTCCTTAGCCATCCTTAGCCCTCCTTAGGCATACATAGCCATCCTTAGCCCTCCTTAGGCATACTTAGCCCTCCTTAGCCCTCCTTAGCCCTCCTTAGCCCTCCTTAGGTATACTAGCCCTCCTTAGCCCTCCTTAGGCATACTTAGCCCTCCTTAGGCATACTTAGCCCTCCTTAGCCCTCCTTAGGCATACTTGGCCCTCCTTAGCCCTCCTTAAGCATACTTAGCCCTCCTTAATTAGACATACTTAGCCCTCCTTAGGCATACTTAGCCCTCCTTAGCCATCCTTAGGCATACTTAGCCATCCTTAGCCCTCCTTAGGCATACTTAGCCCTCCTTAGGCATACTTAGCCCTCCTTAGCCCTCCTTAGCCCTCCTTAGCCATCCTTAGCCCACCTTAGCCCTCCTTAGGCATACTTAGCCCTCCTTAGCCCTCCTTAGGCATACTTAGCCATCCTTAGCCCTCCTTAAGCATACTTAGCCCTCCTTAGCCATCCTTAGCCCTCCTTAGGCATACTTAGCCATCCTTAGCCCTCCTTAGGCATACTTAGCCCTCCTTAGCCCTCCTTAGCCCTCCTTAGGCATACTTAGCCCCCCTTAGCCCTCCTTAGCCATACTTAGCCCTCCTTAGGCATACTTAGCCCTCCTTAACCCTCCTTAGCCCTCCTTAGGCATACTTAGCCATCCTTAGCCCTCCTTAGGCATACTTAGCCATCCTTAGCCCTCCTCAGGCATACTTAGCCCTCCTTAGGCATACTTAGCAGCCCTCCGTAGGCATACTTAGCCCTCCTTAGCCCTCCTTAGGCATACTTAGCCCTCCTCAGGCATACTTAGCCATACTTAGCCATCCTTAGCCCTCCTTAGGCATACTTAGCCCTCCTTAGGCATACTTAGCCCTCCTCAGGCATACTTAGCCCTCCTTAGCCCTCCTTAGCCCTCCTTAGGCATACTTAGCCCTCCTTAGCCCTCCTTAGGCATACTTAGCCCTCCTTAGCCCTCCTTATGCATACTTGTCCCTCCTTAGCCCTCCTTAGGCATACTTAGCCCTCCTTAATTAGACCTCCTTAGCCATCCTTAGCCTCCTTAGCCATCCTTAGCCCTCCTTAGGCATACTTAGCCCTCCTTAGGCATACTTAGCCCTCCTTAGGCATACTTAGCCCTCCTTAGGCATACTTAGCCCTCCTTAGCCCTCCTTAGGCATACTTAGCCCTCCTTAGCCCTCCTTAGCCCTCCTTAGCCCTCCTTAGCCCTCCTTAGGCATACTTAGCCATCCTTAGCCCTCCTTAGGCATACTTAGCCATCCTTAGCCCTCCTTAGGCATACTTAGCCCTCCTTAGGCATACTTAGCCATCCTTTGCCCTCCTTAGCCATCCTTAGCCCTCCTTAGGCATATTTAGCCATCCTTAGCCCTCATTTGGCATACTTAGCCCTCGTTAGCCATCCTTAGCCCTCCTTAGCCCTCCTTAGGCATACTTAGCCCTCCTTAGGCATACTTAGCCCTCCTTAGCCCTCCTTAGCCCACCTTAGCCATACTTAGCCCTCCTTAGGCATACTTAGCCCTCCTTAGGCATCCTTAGCCCTCCTAGGCATACTTAGCCCTCTTTAGGCATACTTAGCCCTCCATAGCCCTCCTTAGGCATACTTAGCCCTCCTTAGCCCTCCTTAGCCATCCTTAGCCCTCCTTAGGCATACTTAGCCATCCTTAGCCCTCCTTAGGCATACTTAGCCCTCTTTAGGCATACTTAGCCCTCCTTAGCCCTCCTTAGGCATACTTAGCCCTCCTTAGCCCTCCTTAGGCATACTTAGCCATCCTTAGCCCTCCTTAGGCATACTTAGCCCTCCTTAGGCATACTTAGCCCTCCTTAGGCATACTAGCCCTCCTTAGGCATACTTAGCCCTCCTTAGGCATACTTAGCCCTCCTTAGCCCTCCTTAGCCCTCCTTAGGCATACTTAGCCATCCTTACCCTCCTTAGGCATACTTAGCCCTCCTTAGCCATCCTTAGCCCTCCTTAGCCCTCCTTAGGCATACTAGCCCTCCTTAGCCCTCCTTAGGCATACTTAGCCCTCCTTAGCCCTCCTTAGGCATACTTAGCCCTCCTAAGGCATACTTAGCCCTCCTTAGCCCTCCTTAGGCATACTTGGCCCTCCTTAGCCCTCCTTAAGCATACTTAGCCCTCCTTAATTAGACATACTTAGCCCTCCTTAGGCATACTTAGCCCTCCTTAGCCATCCTTAGGCATACTTAGCCATCCTTAGCCCTCCTTAGGCATACTTAGCCCTCCTTAGGCATACTTAGCCCTCCTTAGCCCTCCTTAGCCCTCCTTAGCCATCCTTAGCCCACCTTAGCCATACTTAGCCCTCCTTAGGCATACTTAGCCCTCCTTAGCCCTCCTTAGGCATACTTAGCCCTCCTTAGCCCTCCTTAGCCATACTTAGCCCTCCTTAGGCATACTTAGCCATCCTTAGCCCTCCTTAGGCATACTTAGCCATCCTTAGCCCTCCTTAGGCATACTTAGCCATCCTTAGCCCTCCTTAGGCATACTTAGCCCTCCTTAGGCATACTTAGCCCTCCTTAGCCATCCTTAGCCCTCCGTAGGCATACTTAGCCCTCCTTAGCCCTCCTTAGGCATACTTAGCCCTCCTCAGGCATACTTAGCCATACTTAGCCATCCTTAGCCCTCCTTAGGCATACTTAGCCCTCCTCAGGCATACTTAGCCCTCCTTAGCCCTCCTTAGCCCTCCTTAGGCATACTTAGCCCTCCTTAGGCATACTTAGCCCTCCTTAGCCCTCCTTATGCATACTTGTCCCTCCTTAGCCCTCCTTAGGCATACTTAGCCCTCCTTAATTAGACCTCCTTAGCCATCCTTAGCCCTCCTTAGGCATACTTAGCCCTCCTTAGGCATACTTAGCCCTCCTTAGGCATACTTAGCCCTCCTCAGCCCTCCTTAGCCATCCTTAGCCCTCCTTAGGCATACTTAGCCATCCTTACCCTCCTTAGGCATACTTAGCCCTCCTTAGCCATCCTTAGCCCTCCTTAGCCCTCCTTAGGCATACTAGCCCTCCTTAGCCCTCCTTAGGCATACTTAGCCCTCCTTAGCCCTCCTTAGGCATACTTAGCCCTCCTTAGGCATACTTAGCCCTCCTTAGCCCTCCTTAGGCATACTTGGCCCTCCTTAGCCCTCCTTAAGCATACTTAGCCCTCCTTAATTAGACATACTTAGCCCTCCTTAGGCATACTTAGCCCTCCTTAGCCATCCTTAGGCATACTTAGCCATCCTTAGCCCTCCTTAGGCATACTTAGCCCTCCTTAGGCATACTTAGCCCTCCTTAGGCATACTTAGCCCTCCTTAGCCCTCCTTAGCCCTCCTTAGCCATCCTTAGCCCACCTTAGCCATACTTAGCCCTCCTTAGGCATACTTAGCCCTCCTTAGCCCTCCTTAGGCATACTTAGCCCTCCTTAGCCCTCCTTAGCCATACTTAGCCCTCCTTAGGCATACTTAGCCCTCCTTAGCCCTCCTTAGGCATACTTAGCCATCCTTAGCCCTCCTTAGGCATACTTAGCCATCCTTAGCCCTCCTTAGGCATACTTAGCCATCCTTAGCCCTCCTTAGGCATACTTAGCCCTCCTTAGGCATACTTAGCCCTCCTTAGCCATCCTTAGCCCTCCGTAGGCATACTTAGCCCTCCTTAGCCCTCCTTAGGCATACTTAGCCCTCCTCAGGCATACTTAGCCATACTTAGCCATCCTTAGCCCTCCTTAGGCATACTTAGCCCTCCTCAGGCATACTTAGCCCTCCTTAGCCCTCCTTAGCCCTCCTTAGGCATACTTAGCCCTCCTTAGGCATACTTAGCCCTCCTTAGCCCTCCTTATGCATACTTGTCCCTCCTTAGCCCTCCTTAGGCATACTTAGCCCTCCTTAATTAGACCTCCTTAGCCATCCTTAGCCCTCCTTAGGCATACTTAGCCCTCCTTAGGCATACTTAGCCCTCCTTAGGCATACTTAGCCCTCCTCAGCCCTCCTTAGCCATCCTTAGCCCTCCTTAGGCATACTTAGCCATCCTTACCCTCCTTAGGCATACTTAGCCCTCCTTAGCCATCCTTAGCCCTCCTTAGCCCTCCTTAGGCATACTAGCCCTCCTTAGCCCTCCTTAGGCATACTTAGCCCTCCTTAGCCCTCCTTAGGCATACTTAGCCCTCCTTAGGCATACTTAGCCCTCCTTAGCCCTCCTTAGGCATACTTGGCCCTCCTTAGCCCTCCTTAAGCATACTTAGCCCTCCTTAATTAGACATACTTAGCCCTCCTTAGGCATACTTAGCCCTCCTTAGCCATCCTTAGGCATACTTAGCCATCCTTAGCCCTCCTTAGGCATACTTAGCCCTCCTTAGGCATACTTAGCCCTCCTTAGGCATACTTAGCCCTCCTTAATTAGACCTCCTTAGCCATCCTTAGCCTCCTTAGCCATCCTTAGCCCTCCTTAGGCATACTTAGCCCTCCTTAGGCATACTTAGCCCTCCTTAGGCATACTTAGCCCTCCTTAGGCATACTTAGCCCTCCTTAGGCATACTTAGCCCTCCTTAGCCCTCCTTAGCCCTCCTTAGGCATACTTAGCCATCCTTAGCCCTCCTTAGGCATACTTAGCCCTCCTTAGGCATACTTAGCCATCCTTTGCCCTCCTTAGCCATCCTTAGCCCTCCTTAGGCATACTTAGCCATCCTTAGCCCTCCTTTGGCATACTTAGCCCTCGTTAGCCATCCTTAGCCCTCCTTAGCCCTCCTTAGGCATACTTAGCCCTCCGTAGGCATACTTAGCCCTCCTTAGCCATCCTTAGCCCTCCTTAGGCATACTTAGCCATCCTTAGCCCTCCTTAGCCCTCCTTAGGAATACTAGCTCTCCTTAGCCCTCCTTAGCCCTCCTTAGCCATACTTAGCCCTCCTTAGGCATACTTAGCCCTCTTTAGCCCTCCTTAGGCATACTTGGCCCTCCTTAGCCCTCCTTAGGCATACTTAGCGATGCTTAGCCCTCCTTAAGCATACTTAGCCCTCCTTAGCCCTCCTTAGCCATCCTTAGCCCTCCTTAGGCATACTTAGCCATCCTTAGCCCTCCTTAGCCCTCCTTAGCCATCCTTAGCCCTCCTTAGGCATACTTAGCCCTCTTTAGGCATACTTAGCCCTCCTTAGCCCTCCTTAGGCATACTTAGCCCTCCTTAGCCCTCCTTAGGCATACTTAGCCATCCTTAGCCCTCCTTAGGCATACTTAGCCCTCCTTAGGCATACTTAGCCCTCCTTAGGCATACTAGCCCTCCTTAGGCATACTTAGCCCTCCTTAGGCATACTTAGCCCTCCTTAGCCCTCCTTAGGCATACTTAGCCATCCTTACCCTCCTTAGGCATACTTAGCCCTCCTTAGCCATCCTTAGCCCTCCTTAGCCCTCCTTAGGCATACTAGCCCTCCTTAGCCCTCCTTAGGCATACTTAGCCCTCCTTAGCCCTCCTTAGGCATACTTAGCCCTCCTAAGGCATACTTAGCTCTCCTTACCCCGGCGAAAATGTGTTCATGAACTGATGAACTTTCATGGGTCGTTCATGAATGTTCATATCCGTTCATGAATAGTTCATGTTCAGTTCATCAAAAATGAAACATGTAGTTCATGAATAACTGTTCATGAACTATTCATGAATGTATTTCATCAACAGTTCATGAGGTTTGATGAACAACAAATTAGTTCATGAACTTTATGTTCATTATGTTGTATCGTTCATGAACGTTCATGAATATTCATAGGAAATCTATTGATTATTTCATGAACTTATTATTCATGAAAATTTCATGAAACTTGTTCATGAATATTTCATTAAATATAAACATTTTGATGAACAAAAGTCACATTTAAATGACAAAATACAGTTATTTCATGAAAGGTTCATAAAATTTGGTCATGAATTTTCATTGGTCGTGAACATTTCATGAAATGTACTAATTTGATTCCACTGTAGCGTGACACAAATCCGCATGTCTTTGTTGCCACTTTTACTGCAAAATTGGTCTTCAGCTTCTTTATATTTTTGACATTTTACACATTGAGTCAGTACTCAGTATAGGTCTGGCTCGTGGCTACTGTAGATTCAAAAAGTCAAAACGTACCGTAATTCATTTTAGTTTACGTTAAAGTGAAGAATGAGCCGTTTAGTTCAAATACTATAGTTGTCTGATTATGAGCGCATTTTCCATTTTGACCCAATATAATTGGCAGGAAATAGCAAAAATACTTTGTTGATGCTGAAGAGATAACAACTTAACCTCTTCGTTAATAGACTTGTAACAGTAGCAGTTCTCGCATCTGCGATCTAGCTAACACAATAAATACCTATAAATCCTAAGACTCCTAAGAGTAGACTCACTGAATAAAATATACTATTGAGGCATTGAGCTTTTTCCAATCGCGTCAGAGATGCTTGTGGCTATATGATAGTGCGTAATTCAATACCGTTCAAGTGTCATTACTGAGACCATGTTGGCGCCTGTCTTTGAATATTTGAATATTGTGCGTTAAAAGCCGTTGATACGGAATGGATAATTCCACACAGTTTGATGGTTTGGCGAACGTCTTAAAGAAAGGAGGAAAAGTGCGCTGGAACTTGCATTTAATGCTGCTATATAGCTCTCAGATGTGCCATTTAGAGGTAAATCTATGTCAAATTGTTTCTTCTCTGTATCATGTATTGTCCGGTTGCAATGCTTGGTTATATTATATAATCCTATATTACTCCGGGTTTTTAACATTCTGTGTAAGCGTTTGTCTCACCACTAGTGTGGCTAATGGTTTTGTAAAGCGCGTGGCTTTGTGAAGGCGTCGCAGGCGTTAACGGGCCTAATTAAAACATATAATTTGAAAAGGATTTCTTACTCGGCCGATGGATAAACTAAGGATGACGGCCATTTATTTATACGAGAGCCGATAAGACGCGCCTTTACCTGACCCATTTATACGACCTTTTTGAACAGGCAGCGACTTGTGCAAGCCACGCGAATATTTAGTCTTTGTACCTTTTTTATAAAAGTGTTTCGCGTCTTGTGTAAGCCGCGCGTCCATGTGTAAGTTGCGTTATTAGCTATCGTACAAACGGCCCTAATGAATCCAATTACGCATTCCTTATAATATAACGAATATGTTTTGTCTTGGTACCTTGTATACCGAAGTATTTCGCGTCTTGTATAAGCCGCGTCCTGTGTAATCCGCGTTTTAGCTCTCATATAAACTGGCTTAACGAATCCTTATAATATAACGAATATGTCGACATGACTACGATCAGTCATTTTAACGAACAACGTTCACAAACACTTCATGAAAGAATTATCAACGTTCACTAGAAAACTACAAGTTCATGAGGTATTCGGTGAATTGTGCATTTTTCATAAATCCGCGACTATTATTAAACTGACTTCATGAACGTTTCATCACATGAATATTGAAACCTACGAGTCATGAAATATTCATGAATTCAATTTTCACGAATATCGGCCGTTCATGAGTCATTTCATGAACACTGTTCATCAATATTGATTACATACGAGTTCATGAACTATTCATGAACTCTAATTTTCATGAATTCGGCCATTTAATGTTCATGAGTCATTTCATGAACACTTCATGAACAATATTCATGAACACTTCATGAACTCAAAACTTCATGAACCGCGTTGTTCATGAATTATTCATGAACTCCAATTTTCATGAATTCGGCCATTTAATGTTCATGAGTCTTTTCATGAACAGTTCATGAACAATATTCATCAGTTGCTCATCAAAAATTCGTGAACTTATCTTGAAATTTAGTTCTTGAACTGTTCATGAACACAAATGTTCATGAACTTATGGTTCATGAACTATCACTTTCATGAATTCGGCCATTTAATGTTCATGCACGGGCATGAACTGTTCATGTACTTATCATGAATGTTCATGAACAAAATTCATGAACTATTCATGAACAATTCATCAAATTTTCGCCGGGGTAGCCCTCCTTAGGCATACTTGGCCCTCCTTAGCCCTCCTTAAGCATACTTAGCCCTCCTTAATTAGACATACTTAGCCCTCCTTAGGCATACTTAGCCCTCCTTAGCCATCCTTAGGCATACTTAGCCATCCTTAGCCCTCCTTAGGCATACTTAGCCCTCCTTAGGCATACTTAGCCCTCCTTAGCCCTCCTTAGCCCTCCTTAGCCATCCTTAGCCCACCTTAGCCATACTTAGCCCTCCTTAGGCATACTTAGCCCTCCTTAGCCCTCCTTAGGCATACTTAGCCCTCCTTAGCCCTCCTTAGCCATACTTAGCCCTCCTTAGGCATACTTAGCCCTCCTTAGCCCTCCTTAGCCCTCCTTAGGCATACTTAGCCATCCTTAGCCCTCCTTAGGCATACTTAGCCATCCTTAGCCCTCCTTAGGCATACTTAGCCCTCCTTAGGCATACTTAGCCCTCCTTAGCCATCCTTAGCCCTCCGTAGGCATACTTAGCCCTCCTTAGCTTCCTCAGGCATACTTAGCCATACTTAGCCATCCTTAGCCCTCCTTAGGCATACTTAGCCCTCCTTAGGCATACTTAGCCCTCCTCAGGCATACTTAGCCCTCCTTAGCCCTCCTTAGCCCTCCTTAGGCATACTTAGCCCTCCTTAGCCCTCCTTAGGCATACTTAGCCCTCTTTAGCCCTCCTTATGCATACTTGTCCCTCCTTAGCCCTCCTTAGGCATACTTAGCCCTCCTTAATTAGACCTCCTTAGCCATCCTTAGCCCTCCTTAGGCATACTTAGCCCTCCTTAGGCATACTTAGCCCTCCTTAGGCATACTTAGCCCTCCTCAGCCCTCCTTAGCCATCCTTAGCCCTCCTTAGGCATACTTAGCCATCCTTACCCTCCTTAGGCATACTTAGCCCTCCTTAGCCATCCTTAGCCCTCCTTAGCCCTCCTTAGGCATACTAGCCCTCCTTAGCCCTCCTTAGGCATACTTAGCCCTCCTTAGCCCTCCTTAGGCATACTTAGCCCTCCTTAGGCATACTTAGCCCTCCTTAGCCCTCCTTAGGCATACTTGGCCCTCCTTAGCCCTCCTTAAGCATACTTAGCCCTCCTTAATTAGACATACTTAGCCATCCTTAGGCATACTTAGCCCTCCTTAGCCATCCTTAGGCATACTTAGCCATCCTTAGCCCTCCTTAGGCATACTTAGCCCTCCTTAGGCATACTTAGCCCTCCTTAGCCCTCATTAGCCCTCCTTAGCCCTCCTTAGCCATCCTTAGCCCACCTTAGCCATACTTAGCCCTCCTTAGGCATACTTAGCCCTCCTTAGGCATACTTAGCCCTCCTTAGCCCTCCTTAGGCATACTTAGCCCTCCTTAATTAGACCTCCTTAGCCATCCTTAGCCTCCTTAGCCATCCTTAGCCCTCCTTAGGCATACTTAGCCCTCCTTAGGCATACTTAGCCCTCCTTAGGCATACTTAGCCCTCCTTAGGCATACTTAGCCCTCCTTAGCCCTCCTTAGGCATACTTAGCCCTCCTTAGCCCTCCTTAGCCCTCCTTAGGCATACTTAGCCATCCTTAGCCCTCCTTAGGCATACTTAGCCATCCTTAGCCCTCCTTAGGCATACTTAGCCCTCCTTAGGCATACTTAGCCATCCTTTGCCCTCCTTAGCCATCCTTAGCCCTCCTTTGGCATACTTAGCCATCCTTAGCCCTCCTTAGCCCTCCTTAGGCATACTTAGCCCTCCGTAGGCATACTTAGCCCTCCTTAGCCCTCCTTAGCCATCCTTAGCCCTCCTTAGGCATACTTAGCCATCCTTAGCCCTCCTTAGCCCTCCTTAGGAATACTAGCTCTCCTTAGCCTTAGCCCTCCTTAGCCATACTTAGCCCTCCTTAGGCATACTTAGCCCTCCTTAGCCCTCCTTAGGCATACTTGGCCCTCCTTAGCCCTCCTTAGGCATACTTAGCGATGCTTAGCCCTCCTTAAGCATACTTAGCCCTCCTTAGCCCTCCTTAGCCATCCTTAGCCCTCCTTAGGCATACTAACCCTCCTTAAGTATGCCTAAGGAGGGCTAAGGCATACTTGTCCCTCCTTAGCCCTCCTTAGGCATACTTAGCCATCCTTAGCCCTCCTTAGGCATACTTAGCCCTCCTTAGGCATACTTAGCCCTCCTTAGCCCTCCTTAGCCCTCCTTAGCCCTCCTTAGGCATACTTGGCCCTCCTTAGCCCTCCTTAGGTATACTTAGCGATGCTTAGCCCTCCTTAAGCATACTTAGCCCTCCTTAGCCATCCTCTAGCCCTCCTTAGCCCTCCTTAGCCCTCCTTAGGCATACTAGCCCTCCTTAGCCCTCCTTAGGCATACTTAGCCATCCTTAGCCCTCCTTAGGCATACTTAGCCCTCCTTAATTAGACATACTTAGCCATCCTTAGCCCTCCTTAGACCTCCTTAGCCATCCTTAGCCATCCTTAGCCCTCCTTAGGCATACTTAGCCCTCCTTAGGCATACTTAGCCCTCCTTAGCCATACTTAGCCCTCCTTAGGCATACTTAGCCCTCCTTCGGCATACTTAGCCCTCCTTAGGCATACTTAGCCCTCCTTAGCCCTGCTTAGCCATACTTAGCCCTCCTTAGGCATACTTAGCCCTCCTTAGCCCTCCTTAGCCCTCCTTAGGCATACTTAGCCATCCTTAGCCCTCCTTAGGCATACTTAGCCATCCTTAGCCCTCCTTAGGCATACTTAGCCCTCCTTAGGCATACTTAGCCATCCTTTGCCCTCCTTAGCCATCCTTAGCCCTCCTTAGGCATACTAGCCCTCCTTAGCCCTGCTTAGCCCTCCTTAGCCATCCTTAGCCCTCCTTAGGCATACTTAGCCATCCTTAGGCATACTTAGCCATACTTAGCCATCCTTAGCCCTCCTTAGGCATAGTACTTAGCCCTCCTTAGCCATCCTTAGCCCTCTTTAGCCCTCCTTAGCCATCCTTAGCCATCCTTAGCATGCAGTCTAATTCTGGAGTTGAATCTATTGCGGAGAGCAACACGTGCTCGGTGGGCAAAGTGGGTCTTTTACCGGAAGAAGCAATGAGCTACGCCGTGAAATTATCCTTGGAGAACCTGCGGGAATTCTACAGTGTAACCGTGCATCCGTTGAGGCGTGGTGGTCGTTTTTCCCCGTCTACACTAAATAGGTTCTTGGAGAGGGTCAGTTGTTTCCTGAACTTTTGTCGTCTGAAGAAGCCAGACCGTTCGTTAGATTTCAATGTGGTCAGCGATATTGAACTTGTCCAATCGTACGTCGACTATCAGATGAAGGAAAGGAAACTATGCGTTTCTACGGTAGTAAGAACTCTTACAGTCTTGATTAATTTGGCTAGATATGTTAACCGTTCGACTGCAAACGTAGAAACGTGCGTGGATATTGTCCGTCTGGGAAATATACAACGTCAACTGTCCAAAGAAGAAAGGAGCTATCACTTAGCAGTCAAGGCTGGCCTTGTTGGTAAAGTCAACGGCGACTTCGCGTATTCCCATATATTGGAAACTCTAAGGAAACTGCGTGAAAAAGTGGAGACGACGTGTGGTTCGCCGGGGCACTCACGAATACTACACGATTTCGTTCTGCTATCACTGTATATAACCAGCATGTGTGGAAGGTCCAAAGAGCTTCGTACCATGCAGATCTATGTCGAATCGGAAGTGGGCCGACCGTTTCGTTTCGATTGGAAAAAACGGTACAACGTTCTAGTGGTTTCAGCAACCGACGGTCGATTTACGATTTACGAAAACGATTTTAAAACGTTAGCAACCCATGGTCCATCGAAAATGGTTCTCGACGATTCATTGTGGCTTATTCCGTTTTTAAAGTCCTATCTCGCTGCAAGGGGGAATCTTATTTGTGGAACTGCATCATCTCATCCGTACTTATTTGTAAGTCCAAAGGGCGAGCCGTTCAGTTGCTCGTTCTTTAGCAGCTATTTGGCTGGCATATTCGAAAGAGAAGTTCGTATCCGCGCTGGAACAACGAAATTACGCCACGCCTTGGTAACACACGTTCTTTCAATGCCAGAGTCTGAAAGTCTGAGACTTCGCGAGAGTCTGGCATCGTTAATGCGCCATTCTTTGAAACACCAACGTTTGACATACTGTGACATTTCCAGGCAGGAACGAACGTCTATGAGCAGAGAGCTGTTGAATAGAAGTATCGAAGAAGCCGCCTCTTTGGATACTTCTATCCAAAGAAAACCATCGGCTGACAATTGTGCTTGTATCGGTGATTTGTGCGCGTTGGTAGATGGAGCCAGCACTTGCGTTGGAGATGCGACCATCTTCGTGGCGAAAGTTATGAAATTTTCGGATGACGAAAAGGACGTTCTCCTTATGGAATTTGAAAGTGCTTCAGACAGCGAACCAGTTTACCGTGCAAAGGTGGACAGTAGCAGGTGGGAATCTGTCGACTCCTTGGTTTATCCAATCGATGTTGTGTTTAACCACGAGAGACACTTATACGAATTGCGTTCAACGGTTGAAGAAATTTACCGTGCCGTGTTTCCAGAAAAACTTTGACTTTTTTTGAACTTGGCTATATTGAAAACAATAATAAGCTATATTGAAAACAATAATAATTTTAGTACTAGAAGTTTTTATCAAAAGTGAAGTGTTCTGTTAAAAGCATAAAAATCAATGTTTGCACGTTTCCTTGAAAAATAAATTGAAAAATAAAAAAAAGTTACGTCGCCAGTAGTATAGAGGGTAGGGCTGCGAGCTCAATCGACCTCAACCGTGAATATAAATACCAAAACGTCACCAAATTTGTGCCAAGTCACGACTCGACAAATTTGGCGATGTTTCGGTATTTATATTCACGGTTGACGTCGAATAAGCTCGCAGCCCTACCCTCTATACTACTATGGTGATCGTTAGTCAAGCTAGACACCCCTCCCACGTTTTCTACTCAATTGATGTCAAACACGCGCGAGACTCACGAAACAATATCAAATTTATACCAAATCGTGGTTTTCGCTAAATTTGGTGCTATTTCAGCCACATTTAAAAAATAGAAAGTGTTCGTTTCAACATTTTCACAAATTTATGTCAAATCACATTTAAGAAAAATAGTCGTTTCATCACTTTCACAAATTTGTGTCAAATCACATTTAAGAAAAAAAAAAATAATAATAATAATAATAATAATAAAAAATAAAAAAAATAAAATAAAATAAAATAAAAAAAAACATTCAACATTTTCACAAATTTGTGTCAAATCACATTTAAGAAAAAATAGACATTTCAACATTTTCACAAATTTATTGTCTCGTAAAAGTGTCTCACGCGTGATAAAATTGCCACCTGTTATACAAATTTATGTCTCGTAAAAGTGTCTCACGCGTGATAAAATTGCCACCTGCGTCTTACACTAATAATTTTATGACTTTCACAAATTTGTGTCAAATCACATTTAAGAAAAAATTAAAATTAAAATTTAAAAAAAAAAAAATTAAAAAAAACCATTTCAACATTTTCACAAATTTGTCAAATCACATTTAAGAAAAAATGGACATTTCAACGCTTTTACAAATTTATGTATCGTAAAAGTGTCTCACGCGTGATAAAATTGCCACCTGTTATGCAAATTAGATTATTGCCACCTGTTAATAATAGATTAGTCCGTTTGTTCACTATTTTCAGCGTTTGTCGCACTTCTAAAATGGTGATCGTACACATATTTCGACGTTGTGATTCCTCCCGACAACAAGCCCAAGAAAGGCACGTACGGTGTCACAATCGCGACAATGCTCTCAACGTCTTTCTTTAATAACGGGTCTTTTTGCAACTCGTCATTTAGTTCGTCAGGGTTCTCAATAGCGTTCAACCCATCTAGTAAGCTAGCGAATTTGCTGATTAGCAAGTCAGTGAGAAAAGCGTTTGCAATTTCCATTCTCTTCAACTCATATTGGCGCCATATCTTATCGATAACCTTTGCGGACGCTTTTTTAATGTACGCTTCAGATTGGCTTACCACACCATCGACAGACAGTCTTATTAGCTCAGCTCTCCTAGCGTCAATGTCGTCTTCCACAGTTGGAGTACCAGCGGTTTGAGTGTCCTCAACTAATTCCTCAATCGTGGGGTTTTCTTCACTTTTGCGTTTCACCATCACGCTATTACTTATACCTATATTTTATTGCGGAATAACAACTTCGTAGCTGTATGGATAGCGCAGTGAGATTTCGAGTCTAGCGTACTTATTATTTTTTAATGCGGTCACAATCGCCGACACTTCTTCTTTGCTAATGTCTCCAAGGTAATCGTCAATAACAACCTTCATATCACTCCTGCTCGGACAGTAAAAGCAAACGAGCTTACTAATGTTTTCTCTATACGGTTTTGCGATCGACGTCAGTTGTTGCGTGATGACAATAACACTCAACATAAAATGTCGCGCACTAAAAGCTAAGTTGACCAATTGGCTAGTCCTATTCTTAACATCTTGAGAGCTCGCACAGTCGTCCAACACAATCAGAGTGTTAGTGCCTTTAAAAACATTTGTTACACACTTGAGAACAGCGTCGACACTGTCTTGCGCGCAGTCTATCGCTAACACGTCGGGGTCGCGCACATATTTCCAATCTTGATACGATTTATTCCACTCGAAAGTAGGGCAAATCAACACAATGTAGTCAAATTTACCACGATACTCAGATTCCAGTGTTTCTAGCAAATAATGTGTCTTACCACAAGCTGTCATACCAACGATTAACATATTAAACGGAGTCTCCATTAAATTACGCTTGATTTAATACCCGATTGAATGCAACCCATTGTTCACGAAGTTGACTAACCCATCACTCATCACAAACACCCTGCACATAACATTTGTAGTCGTCGCTTCCTTAGTGATTTCAAGAAGCACACCAGATTGTGTGTTTACGATATTCTTGCCAGTGGCGATGTTGTAATTATCTTGAACGCTCCTCAAGTCGATGACCAACGCAAAGCCATCTTTGTAGAACTTCTGTATGGTCATGAACTGAGCGTGTTCTTCACCCAACCCAAACAATCGTTTCGCTTCTGCATAGAACTTCGACTTTGGAATGCCTTGTGAGTACACGCTATTTGGCACACCTTCAATTGTGACTCTAACACTCTCAATATTTGGGTAGAGAAACTCCTCACTGTCTGTTCGCACCTTATTCGTGAATAGCAACACGATTGCCTTCATGCTTTTTCTTGGAAGATTAATGTTTTCATTCACAATGGTCGTGCCTTTGTCCCATTCGGTGGTTTTCATCAACGTGACGTGCTCATACGACAAACTACGACCACTTGCATAGCCCGACGCTATTTCGTCAGCGAGCTCCTGGTTATCAATCGTCTCATACTCAAGCTCGAGGTTCTCCAGAGTGTATCCGCCCACAGCGCTACCGGATTGCGCCACCATGATGTCTGTGGCCTTCGGAAGTGTGATCACATACTGCAAGTTGTTATTCATGCTAAAAGGAGCGTACAACCCGTGGTCATTCATGATTTTACCAAGCTTTATTCGCTGCTTTGTTCCAATCACGCTAAACATTAACGCGTCACTAACTTTAGCAACGTTTCCACTTGTCGCACCACTGTCGTCCTTAGAAATTAACTTTCTCAAGTTCTCACCACCAATACCATAGTCAATCATTTGGTCTCGCGCAGTAACACTTTCCCAAAGGTCGCGATAGACACCAGTGTAATTTTCCCCATTGTTGTCATACACAGTCTCCCCAGCTAGTTTCACAACAAGTTTCTCAACCAACAACTTGCTCACATTGTTCAAGAACCAACTTTTGGCGTTCGCATTCTTAAAGTCGAACACTAGACCCAACGATCCGGGCACCAAACAGCTACTACTTTTAAGCTTCGGTACATCAATGTAAAGTTCCTCACCAGGACTGACTTTATTAGGGTTCAACGTTCAACGTGATCACATGCTGCGTTCTCGCCCCTTTTATGACACCCATGGTCGCTCGTCTAAAACCGGGGCTCAACTCTGCTGACGTGACGTTCATATACTTTACATATGTTTTGTCATCTTCGAAGCTGAGACCCTCGAGGCTGAGACTACCGTTTTAGCTTGTAATAATCATAAGCAAACCACGCAAGTACCACCGCGAGTACCCACAGATTTTGAGCCAACCATGCGAGACCCTTCGCACCCAACGTCAACGCATTGTAAACTAAATTAGCCAGCCCAACAGCCCATGGACCCATCTTCGTTATCGCGTTCTTAACAGCCTGTGCGAATGACCTCGTAGCCACAGCGCCTCTCATAACAGCAGATCTACCAGCGATAATAATAGTTGTTATAATTCCAGCCACTGAAATTGCCACAGCACTCAACCCGACCATATTTTCTTTAACCCATTCCTTAAATTTCTGAAACCTGTCAATGTCGACTTCTTGTTGCTCTCTAACTTCCTCAAGCTCGCGCTGTCCTAGGGTTCTGTCTCTAGCCTGCTCAAGTCCTCTCACTCTTTCAAACAAACTGACATACTCTCGCTCTTCGTCACTCGTGAGACTACTTTGGTCAGCTTTTCTATTAATCTCCGCCAATCTCTCGTTCGATTCGTCTATCGTTTTTTGAAAATGGTCTGCCTGTGCTTGCAACGCGCCGTCATCACCTATTCTCGATTCACGCAACACGCTATCGCTTGGGTTAAGCACACCATTCAGCTCACGGTTCTCGTCTAGTGATAGCTCAGGTATGTCGTCGTTATCCACTCTTGTCTCAATTACTGGGAAGTCGTCTGGGGCCACTTCTGTTGTGACAACTGTTGTTTCCACATTCTCAGGGATTTGACTAACTAACTTTTTGAACTGCTCAATCGCATTTTTACTACTCACATCTTTACTAAAGATCAAACCTTTTTTCCCAGGTATTAGAATTCGTTTAGGTTTTCCATATTTACCATCTTTGTTTATCAGTTTGAAAAGAATAGCCCCTGAGTCCGTGACCTGCGACCTGTTGACTATTTCCCTTGACGTGTCGTCGAGACCGAGTTTTTTTTTATACAACTTACGTATTTTCTTACCTATCGCCGTGACTCTTTTTACTTGATTTTTTACCACCTCTTTGTTGAACACATTTAGCTCATCCAATCTTTTATAAAGATCGTCCGACCTTACTTCAAGAGCTAGATTGAAGCTTGTGTCATCGACGTCACCATATGACTCCTGCTCAACGAACTCCACCGCGGGGACTTCTGTGTTAGTTCCCCTTATTGTCACCGTCTTACCATCGTCAGTGTCAATAAATGACGTCTCTTTTTGCCAATCTCGTCTCGCGTCTAGCTCACTCCTTATCTTTTTCGCTTGGTCTTGATAGTCGTTATAATTAACACGAACGTCTTCCGGCATATCGTCTTCAGTGCGCTCATCGTCTATGTCTTCGATTAACTCTTCGAAATAGACGAGCCTCTTTTCTAGTCGCTCACCACTCATGTCTTTGTACTTACCGAGGATTTCCATCTCGACCTCGTCAAAACCTTCCCCACCTTCAGCCATATTACATTAGCTCACATTTTGAATATCGCTTTCTGGTATCCACGAATTATGTTTGCTCTCATAACCCAACCATTTGACCAGCGCCATCTTCTTCCCTCCGACTTTCTTTCTTTTCAACACCTTTTCAACTCTGTACACATCGTCACCATGTTTCTTATTGACCAGCGATAATTCCTGTTCATAAAATTTCCCAATAATCTGTTCACCACTTATGTCCTCAATTTCATACACATTCGGATCACCACGAATAACTTTCACCACTTTAAACAGCTCTTCAGTGAAGTTGGCTTCGTAGCCCTTTGTGAACACACTCTTGTATTTACTAATTCTCACCGATTGACCAACTCTAAACTTCGGCAATGGGTTGTCCGCAAATTGATGACCAAACAAAGTGGTCCAAACTTCACCTTCATTTGACTTATCGACATCCTTTGGCTTCATCATAATGCTTCGATTCACACTGCTATTGTAATTGCTCACAAACTGGTCAAGAACGTCAATCCATTTGTACGTCCCGCGGGTATAAAAGTGCTTCCACATAATGCTCTTGAGGCTTCTATTAAAACGCTCGACAACAGCAGCCTTTTTATCGCTCTTAGTGCTGAAATATTCAACACCATGTTCTTTCAGTAAACTTTTCACACCAACGTTGTAGAATTCAAGTCCGTCGTCAAATTGGGCTAACTTAGGTGTGGTTCCAAACCGATCTTTAAAGTCGTTCAATAGCTCTCCAACAGCCTTAGTCATGTTCTTAGTGTCTTTTCTATAAACTGCAATTCCAAAAGCGTATCTACTCAGTATTTCAATGCCTGTCAATATCCAATAATACCCTTTGTTATGTTTTGAGTACTTACTCATGTCCACTAAGTCCATTTGGAGCTCTTCACCAAGAAACCCAACGAAGGTCGCGCGGAACTTATGTCTTCTCACAATGGGTTTGTACCTAGTGTAGGTGTCCTGCATGGTCAACCATTCTTTCACTGTTTTTCTAGTCACTTTCAATCCATCTCCCAACGCACTTCGATACAACTTTTCTACACCACTGAACCCTGTCTTGGGGTTATAGTAAATGTCTCTCAACCCTTGTTCTGTCTCCACACCAAGTTCCATATAATTCACACAATATACAGTTCCAATAGCACCGCGCCAACATCAGCGTCACCATTGTTTGGTTTGACACGAAACGTCATACTTGAGTAAATACCTTTTTTAATTCTCACCTTGGACTCAACGTATGCGTAGCGCTGTATCCCCCCATCTAGAGACTGCTCGGTGGGCACTGGCAATGTTGTGATCACACTACTACGCTTCCCATCAGTGCCCACATTGCTCTCCGTCTCAACAGCATCGCACGAGACTTCTACATACTTTAGACCTCTGTTCATATCGATCTTGTTTGGACTGTCATGCCACTTAGAATCTACCGTAATTCCTGCGTCCTTCGCGAAACCAAGCAAAAGCCCAATGTCACCTAGCCTAAGTTCTATTTTGGAGTCGTCCGCCCCCAGAGTCTTAATTTTAATCCTACTTTTACCTGTGGTCATCAGTCTCTCCACCACAAGGTCTACACTAAACGTCCTGAGCGTGTGTCGTATAGCTCTAACCAACGCGTCGAAGTCGTAGTAGCCCCCACCCATTCGAATTGGCCCGACTCTTGGCGCTGGTTTCCCTGTAGAAATAACGAAGAATTGAATATCACCACCACTCGCCACATTGTCATAGCTCCAAAACACAGTGGCCGTCTTAACTATAATGTGTGGGTTATCATGTGTGGCTACTACACTGTAGTCAAAAGTTACAACTTTCTCCACACCTTCAACGAGCACCGTCAACTTTTGAGGACTGTCGTCTACACGTCGCTTTTCAGTGTAATCACCAGAGTCGAACCCATAGTTTAGACTCATTACTTTAGCGCGCGTTTAACGTTAGCTACTCAAGCGTCGCATACAAGTCCAACAATATGTCGCCAACGTTGACACCACTACCATCTTGGTCAGTCACATTAAACACCAGCTGCGTAAAAGCGCCTTTGTTTATCGACACCTTCGACTCAATGTTGAAAAATTGTTGAACAGAGCTCTTCAGTGGTTGGATGGTGGTCAATGGTAACTCAACGATAACCTCGCTTCTGCTACCATTGACAATGTTCTCAGGTCTGTTCACAATGCTACAACCCACTTGTACGTACTTCAGCCCTTTGTTAACGTCCACAACGTTAGGGCTAACCAAACCACTGCTACTCACCGTCGTGTTATCGTTGAACCCTAACAGCTCTCCAAATTTAAACAGCTCTAATTGTTGGTCAGTTTTTATCGCGCACTTTAAGTTGTGTTTGTTGGCTACTAGCTCGATAGCCCCCAATCCTTTCAACTCATCAGCAATCATTTTAAAAGTGTGGTACCCAGGCTCAAAAACGTGTTTGTTACTGTTGTAACTTATTTCGTCATTCACACCGGTCTCCACGTTAACATAGTCCCAAAAGATGGTCGCTTTTTTCACTAGTAAGTGAGGATCTGAGCCAAACGTCAAAAGTGCCTCTGGTAGAACCACAGTTTCCGTCGGACCTCTAATCAACACTACAACCCTGACCATATATAATGTAGCATGTGTTATGTATAACATATGGTATATTATATGCAGAAAGCCCTTCACGACTACTATGGAAAGCACTACAAACGTGCGATGGCGAACACATCAAAGGCTACACACGATGCAAAGGCAGACCTCATCAAAAAGTACCCTCACGCTACTTTAAGCAAATTCGAGTTCTATCCAAATATTTCACAAGATGGTAAAATCATAAGTGTCGACATATATTTCAGAAACAACGACATCCTCAGCACAAACATAACCAGCGCAACCTTCAAAAATGATAAAAACATGTGGAGGTGGTTACACAATAGTAAGTTCCCAATAATATGGCAAGGCGGTGGGACTATCCAACCACTACCAAAAGGTCATAAAAACCACTGGGGGCTTTGGGATGGCTATCCAACGGAAAATGTGTTGAATTATCCAGTGAATAACTTTAAAGTTTTTGTTAACCAAAATAGCTACTTCATGTCAAAGCTACCAGTCTTACAAATCACCACGTCAAAGACAAAATCAGAGTGGAATGACAGCGAATCTTACTATCGTGTTGTGTTTGCGACGTATTGTGCAAGTTTCTGTTGTGGAGTGTCATTGCAACATTTATCAGTGTCACAAGAAGTTCACCCCGTGGTCACAAGTGTGATGAGATTTCATTTGTACTTCACCATTAGAAGACTTCTCAGAAGGATGGAGGGTGGCGAGACCATGAAATCAATAAGTAGAGAATTCAACGCTTCCGAGTTGTATGGTAAGATTTCTAAGATCCCCAAAAAACATTACTACCAGAATAAAGTCCTGAGCGATGGCACTTTAGGCGAATCCAGAGTCTTCACACTCAACGACGTTCAGAACGATTATAAACGATACGTCGCGCGATTGTCAGACGGTTTTACCAACATTGGACTGCAATATCTAAACCAGAGCATAGAAGCCTTTGTGTACTCCACACTTGGTGCGCAAGCGAGAACGCGTGTATCTGTCGTTGGTGGTTCTGCAGGAAGTCTAGAAACCCAACAAGAGTTCCGCAAGTTGTTCGCTGACAGTGTTGTACAGTATGACGTGTCGACATGGATTCTAAACATGAATAAATCGATTAGAGACACCAACGTTGTCCAAAATCTTGCAGTGTCGCCAAGTACATGGTTAATGCCGAGTAATGTGGTGATTCTCAAGAATAAAATCGCTGGGTACAACAACTTATTAAAGGTTGCTACAGAGTCCATGAAATTTGGGGTGAACACTAGCTTGAATGCAACAACACCAACAATTACGGCTAAAAAAGTCCACCAAGAAAATGTGGTGACCCACCCCCTAGTAGTACCAACGACCGTGAAGAAAAAAGCTCACCAAGAAAATGTGGCGGCGCCAACTAATCTCGTGGCTAAAAAAGTTTACCAAGAAAGTGCGGCACCACTTCCCATGAGAAAAGCAGTGACCACAAGTAAGTCAGACACGACAACGCTGGCGATAGTGTTAGGGTTCTCAGCAGTATCTGGCTATCTGCTAACCAAATACACCTTGAAGTAGTAATGAGTCTAAACTATGGGTATGAGTCTGACGACCCTCACGATAAAATACTAAAGAGAACGAAAAGGCATCTGGACGAAGATCCTAAGTTAAGTGCGACTGGTGGAAGGATGTCTGGGTTGATAGACATGCAAGGCTCAGCAATAAAAAACGTAGCAGACCCAGTCGATGACTCAGACGCTATCAATAAAAGAACTCTAGAGCAACTGCTATCAGGTTTCCTCAAGAGTCAGTCCTATAATGTTGTGTTCAACTTCAACGTTAGCACACACGCCTTGAAAAACGTGGAATTTCACACCAATGGTTCAAGCAAAGTGAAAGCCATTGGTGAGACAAGCAAATTAGTGCAAAACAACTCGACTTATGGTCCTATTATCGGCGTTAACGGTGCAGGCCAAAGTTTTCTGTCCCCTGTGTTAACACCAATCCCACTTGAGTCAGGTCTTCATTTTA
Organism: Chrysogorgia sp. JL179-B06; assembly: GCA_035772405.1. Taxonomy (NCBI): domain Eukaryota; kingdom Metazoa; phylum Cnidaria; class Anthozoa; order Scleralcyonacea; family Chrysogorgiidae; genus Chrysogorgia; species Chrysogorgia sp. JL179-B06. The sequence continues at coordinate 1,268,588 of JAYKKM010000266.1, forward strand.
ATTGCCCCAGTATGCAATGGTGTGACCTCTCCATTTTTGTCGTAGCGCGGTTACCTACTCGCGCCACGGTGTCAAATTGGGAGACAATTATATCAAACGACGACGGTCAGTGGGATAAGTTCATAGGGTACAAGACTGGTATGGTCAACGGACTCGCGTATGGTGGTAGCAACCCAGCAATGGAGAGCGTATGTACTATTCCGAGTGGTGTTGACCTCACAAAAATGCATATGATATCAATACACTGGCAAATGGACAATTCACACGTCAGGGTCAACAACGTTAAGTCAGCCGACTCAGACTTCGTAGCGAATATGAAAAAGATAGGCACACCCTACGGAACAATTTTTGGAATACATCGACCAAGAATACCACTCACACCTTATGCGTACCCATCGTTGATAGAGTTCTACGGTGTGAAAATTGTGAGTGGTTACATGACAAACCGAGACATCATAATCATGGGTGGAAAAATGATGAAGGAATATGGTATAAAGTAAATGGGAGCATGTGTCTCGAGACCTCGTGAAATATATAAGATAAATAAGACGACTGATCACATGTTCAAAGCTGGTGGATCATTTGGTCGTGGTGACGTTACTCTTGAGCTCCACGCTGAGATTGGTATGAGGTCTAAAAAGACTTACGGCGAACCTATTATGTTACCAGAGTCAGACACTGTGGGAGTGGTGGGAGACGTGACCTAAGTTAAAATGGGTTGGTTTAGGAAGCTGGTTCGTAACATTAGAAACTTTTTCAGACGACGTAGCAAACCGAAGACTAATAAAACACACCTGATGCGTTGGTACACAACAAACCAGATCTATAAAAAACCTAACGCCCACATCGAGTAGTTTTTTCTCGTGGAGGACTATATAGCGATGACTTCCATAGCACCTCAACTATTCGATTTCGATGGTCACCAAATCACGACGGTTAATCACAACGGTGACATATGGTTCAAAGCGAAAGAAGTCGCGAGCGCTCTAGGTTATGCTCGACCAAAAGATGCAGTGCACGATCACGTTGAGCCTGATTGTAAAATGAAGATGGAGCAGACCTCGTTTATCAACGAACTTGGGGTCTACTCATTGGTGTTCTCAAGTAAAATGGAGCGTGCGAAACACTTTGGAAGGTGGGTGCACTCAGAAGTCCTACCAAGCATTAGAAAGGGTTTAGCCGACGTCGGTCTCAAACACAATCAGTTTAAAATGATCACTGAGTTCGATCTTCACACGAAAGTCGTTGGTTTTCTTAGGAAATATTATCCAGAAGCTATTTTGATAGCCGCTTGTGGTGAAAATCAAGACACCTCGAGTAAAAGAATAAATTCGTGGAAAAAAGGTTACCAACGTGGGACACCTGACTTAGTTATTGCTAACGCAAGCCGACAGCACAGCGGGCTTGTGATTGAGTTCAAGAACCCAGGTGGCACAGGTAAGACGTCCAAAGAGCAAGACTCTCTGCTACTCAGATACAAATCCGCTGGGTATCTAACGTTGTTGTGCGACTCGTACGACGACGCTATTACCACAGTAGTAAAATATTTCTTTGACGTTGGGTTTCAGTGTTCCCAGTGTTTTCGCAAATTTAAAAATAAATCAGCGTTGAGTAACCATGAGAGACGCTATTGTAAAGAGACTTTTTAGACAGCGAGTAATAAGTCGAATTAGCACTCGTTCTCGTTGTTGAGACGACGTTTGAAGCGACAACTGCTCTAGCATTTTCTAAAGACGTTTTTAACTCGATAAAAATATCTGCGAAACTTTCTCTCTTTATTTCACAAACCTTCTGACCACTGTGTGTGAAAAAATGTTTCTATGACATTGGACGCTTCATGTGACCAATGTCTAAATTTAAAAAAGTGGGGTGTATTTAGAGCACCCTTAATTTTGCGTGGAAGGATGATGACGTCTGCACACCGCGCGATATTGCTCAGCACCACCAACAAACGATGGTCCTGGGTTGTATCTCCAATTGAATGGCGCTTCAACAGTTGTTCCGTAAGTGTCACGACAAACGACGCAATGCGCTTTTAGAAATGTGATGTCGTCTGCTACTGGGAACAGTGTGTCGAGCTCACCAATTCTTTTTAAACGCTCTGTCGCTATGAGACCACAAATAATGACGTGAGTGCCAGCTTTGACATACTCGCGAATAACTGACAGATTAGAGTACCAATGGCCTTCGTCAATGCCGATGACGTCGTAATCAGCTATCTCAGAAGAGCTTGGGAGGTTGGTGATTAACTTCGCAGGTAAACTGTCTGATCCAACGACAATGGTCTGGCGATGTGTGGAGAACGCGTGGTCAGTTCGCCTAGTGTCACCTGTGTTGTTCATGTAAAGGACTTTGAGCCCCGACTTACTTAACGTGAGTAGCCTACGGAGAGTCTCTGTCGTTTTTCCTGCGAACATGGGACCAATCACGATTTCTAGTCTACCAACTTCTCTCATGGTTACTATACCCCAGAGAAATATTTTTTTATTGTGGTGGAAACCGCCGTTCCATGTTGAATATCCGCTGGAGCTCTAAGTTTTTAAGATGGGACCTCGAGCTCTCGTGTCTCAAGCGATGCAGTGGGTTGTTGGTGACCACACCGCATGGGTGACAGGTGTACACGTTTTCATCTCTCGCAAAGTGTCTGTGGGTGGGCGAGAGTACGTGGTCCCTGATATCGTCCACACCTAGTATTTCCCTACACCCAACCTTGCAAACGTGAACGTCGCGGTTCGCGGCGAGCTCTAGCCACGCTTTGGCTTTGGTTGGGCATGGTTTCCACATAAGGGTCACTAAGAACACTTGGAGGAAGTTACCGAGTAACGTACCGTTGGACCCACTAGGGTTGTTCAAGTAGACACCACTCGCTAACATAAGGTATTTGAATGGTGAGTGACACCACACAGGGATTACGCTAGCTAATCTATCAGCAAGCTCGTTGACTCTATCTTCTCGAAGATCGATCCAAGTGTCGTGAAGATGCCTCGCACAGTCGACCTGGGGGATAGGCTGTTTTATTGACACCTCTTCACGTCTGGGGTCGAGCAGATTGTATATTGAAAAGTACTCGTTTAAGACGTTGGGTCCATTGTCGACTCGTGGGGTAGACACACTGACAAAGGCTGTTCTCAGCAAGCGGTCAATAACCTCTTCGCTAACCTCTCGGTCTTGAGTCATTATGTTATACTCCCAGAAAAAAATCCTAATTTTTAGTGCGTTTGGTCTGGAACTGTGAGATACCTGTGAGGTCAACTGTGAGACACCTGTGAGGTCAACTGTGAGTAAGATAACACGTGATAGTGTATTAGATGGTTGAAGACTCACAGACGGCTGTCGAAGCAAAGATTACGGCTGATGTGAAGAGTGTTAAGGTAAAGGACCCAAAGCGCGTCGCTGCTGGTAAAAAGTTGGCTGAGATATCGAAAGCCGCGAAAGAAAAGAAAATGCGTGAAATGATAGTCAACGAAGAACAGGGTAGTGAGTGGAGCTATGGTTACATTGTTGGAACACTTGGTGTTATCATTGCCGCTGCTTCGCTATGGTACACAATTAGCAGTGAAAAAGAGACACAATTAGAGCCTGTGAGCGCCGCACCAGCACCTGCGTCAGAGAGTCATAAAACTCGTCGTCCAGCGCTAGACACATTTTGATTCTTAAACAAAACACACGACAATGTATATATGACTGCGATCGATCGAAAAGAACTTATGAACGAATTGTACGATGCGCTACTTGTTACGACTGGTGCTGTGGTAGTGAGTATGATTTCGAAAAGGGCTTTGGGAGAACCATTGGGAACACCAGAGACGGTGAAAGGCACAGTGAAACTTGCTGCAGCTGTTGGTGCAGGAACGCTGCTAGTAAAGTGGATGCAATCGAAAAAGTGGATACCGACAGACCCATTCAAATCAATGTAAGTTAATGGTGAGTGTCGTGTCTGGAGGGATTTTTAACGCAGTGGCTTTTGCAGGCGCTGGCTTTATGTTTTCAAAGTTTAACCACTCAGGCTATGAAGCTGAGATGAAAAGACACAACCACGCGTTGGAACAGCTAGCCAGTGCGAAAGAAGTGTGGTATGAGAATGAGGTCGCCAAGAAAGATAAGATCCAACGTTTACGACAACGGCTCTCTGATGCTAATGCTGCCATCAATGACACAAACCATGCGTTGGAAGAACTTAGAAGCGTAATGACCATACGGTACAGCGGACGAGTGTTCACTGAGAGCCCGAAGATTGCGGATTACTACCAACCGAGTGCGGAAATGAAGGAATACCAATTATTGTTTGTTAGCGCGTTAGGTTTGGGTAGTGGAATAGCGGTATGGGTACTAGTTCGATGAAAAAAAATATGTTGGAGTAGTATAAGCGATGGACAAACTTATGAGGCAGATGAGTTATGGCTTGACAATTGACGAGATCGCGAGTGAGACGCAAACTGAGTGTGGAGACACCTTCAGAATTTACCACTGCTCGGATTGTGACGTTGTGAAAAACATGACTGACTGCGGTGGGTACGCGTGTCCAAAGTGTGGTGACATCGAATGGGGATACGTTCAGAGTTATGGTGACATGAGACTCACGCGACTAAAAAGCGTTCACAAACGGTCTTGGTGGATGGGGAGGAGACTACGTAATGTTGTGAAGGGTGAGCACCTTGAGTTGATAAAAGAGGACTTCCTGAAAGTTGTCAATGCGCTGCACTCATGCAATTTGATAAAGGGTAGAAATGTCAGCAGATACGGATACTACATTATTAGGTTGTGTCATAGAAGACAACTCGAGACACTCAAGAAGGTGCTTGACCTCAAAGACGGGAAGGTGAAAGACTTGTTTGACAACAATCTGTTTGGGGTGGTGTACCCAAAGCTGGGGTGGTGTGAAAGTGGCGATCGTTATTACAACGAGTGGGCTAAGAAAAAAAGTGTAGTGTAAGTATAAGCCAATGAGTCAGACTGTGAAAAACCCACTGACAAAAAGACGGGCGCATAAGACGAGTGCAGCCGTTGTCAATTCACTAACAGATGAAGCGACCAACGTTCACGGCTTCTTTAGAGATCAAGAGGGACAACCTGTAGTCGAAGACCTCGCACCGTCAACGCATCTGTTGGATCGAGCACTGAGAGGGTTCACAAGGTCCTATGGAGTCGAAGTGATTGACGACAGAGACATCAATCAGGTAAACGCGACTAGAAGCGCTGTCACTAACCTTTTGAGACGTGAGCTGGGTGAGACCAACGGAATGAAAGTGGTGGAGACAGTCAAGGTCACTTTTGAGAAAGTTTTAGAGCGTGATAAGACCACATACAAAACTGCCTACTTTAACAGCGAAACGTTCGTCGTCATTAACGAGCATGACATCGAGGGTGTCGCCAATCGTGGGTCGGAGCAGATTTTGACGTGGATAGCTGGGTGGTTATCTGAGGGGTCTGGATGGACTATCGACAAAATAGATGCGCACTACGTCAACGTCGCTACTTACAGACCTTTGCATGGGAGTAGCTACATTGCGTTGCCAAAGGAGCTGTGCAATAGTATGAAGGGTCTGATAAACGTAAATAATGGGGGTGACAACGAGTGCTTTAGATGGTGCCACCTTGCACACAAATTTCCTGTTGAAAAAAACTCTGACAGAACGTCAAAGTACGTCAGACATGTCAGTGAGCTGAACTACGACGGAATCGACTTCCCAGTCGCACTCAAAGACTACAACAAGATCGAAAAGGCAAACGATATTAGCATCAATGTTTTTGGGTACGAAAATAAGCAGCCATTCCCTGTGTACGTCTCTAAGGAGGCGTATCCCGACCATATGGACCTATTGTTGATAACTAACGACGTGGGCAACAAGCATTATGTATACATTCGCGATTTTAACAAATTCATGTACCGTCAGACAAAGTATAAGGCGAGAAAGCACTTTTGTAGGTATTGTTTGCAGTGTTTTAGTCGCGAGGACGTGCTTGAACGCCATGTGGAAGTATGTTTGGTCATCAATGGGAAGCAAGCTATTAAAATGCCACAAAAAGGTACGAAAGTGAAATATGAGAATTTTAGTAGACAGCTAAACGTACCATTTGTGGTGTACGCAGACTTCGAGGCTATCACACAGAAGGTGCACGCGACAACACCATCGAGCAAGTGTAGCTACACAAACGCCTACCAGAGGCACGTTGACTGTGGTTATGGGTATAAACTAGTTTGTTGCTATGACAACGAGTACAGTAAGCCAGTGAAAGTGTATCGCGGTGAAAATGCAGTCAACAAGTTCATTGGGGAAATGTTAGAAATTGTTGAGTATTGTAAAAAGACATCTGAGAGTCACTTTAACAAGTAAATGATACTGACTGACGACAACAAACAAGATTTCGACGAGGTCAAGAGTTGTCATATTTGCGGTGTTGAGTACATTAGCGCTGACGTTAGAGTGAGAGACCACTGTCACGTGTCAGGTAAGTACAGAGGGTCCGCACATCGCGACTGTAACGTGAACTTTAAGTTGACTGACAAAATTCCTGTGATCTTTCATAACTTACGTGGCTACGATAGCCATTTCATCATGCAGGAGATTGGAAAGTTTGGCCAAGACATAAATGTGATACCGAACAACATGGAGAAGTACATGGCGTTCATGCTTGGAAAAAACTTGGTGTTCTTGGACAGCTTTCAGTTCATGAGTAGTGGTCTAGACAACTTGGTGAGGAACCTACCAAGGGACGCTTTCAAATACACGTCAGAAGTGTTTCGCGATGAGGGGTTGGCACTCATGACAAGAAAGGGGGTCTATCCCTACGATTATATGGACTCCTTTGATAAATTCGATGAATGCGAGCTACCCTCCAAAAAGGACTTCTACAGCGTTCTGAATGACGAGCATATTACGGAAGAAATGCATGAGCGCGCCATCGATGTGTGGGACTACTTCGACGTTAAAAGTATGGGTGGGTATCACGACCTGTATTTGAAAAGTGATGTGCTCTTGCTCGCTGACGTTTTTGAGAACTTTAGAAAGACGTGCCATCGCGAGTATAAATTAGACCCATGCCATTATTTCACGTCGCCTGGGTTGGCTTGGGATGCCATGCTAAAGATGACTGGAGTGGAGCTTGAATTATTGTCCGACATTGACATGTTCCAGTTTGTAGAATTGGGTATGCGTGGTGGTGTGAGCTACATATGCAACAGACATGGCGTGGCGAATAATAAGTACATGAAGGGGTATGATAAAGCGCAAGAGTCGAAGTATTTGATGTACCTTGATGCCAACAATTTGTATGGATGGGCAATGAGTCGAAGTCTACCCACGGGCGGCTTCAAGTGGTTGACTGAGAAAGAAGTAGAAAAAGTTAATCTGCACGACTATCACAACAATAGTAAAAAAGGTCTACTGCTCGAGGTCGACTTGGAATACCCAACCCATTTGCATGACCTACACAACGATTACCCGTTGGCTCCCGAGAAGATGGAGATAACTGTTGACATGTTGTCGGAGTACTGCACGAAAATCAAAAATAAGTTTAACGTGAGTGTTGGTGGTGTGAAGAAGCTGGTGACTAATTTGATGGACAAAAAAAAGTAAGATTAGTGACCACTGCGGAGAAATTTAAAAAGCTTGTCTCGAAGCCAACGTTTGTGTCTTGCAAGATATTTAGTGAGAACTTAGTCGCTGTCCACAAAGTTAAAGAAACGTTGACACTAAATAGACCTGCATATGTGGGTATGTGCATACTAGACTTGAGTAAAACGCTGATGTACAATTTTCACTACAATTATATTATGAAAAAGTACTCTAGCGACACCTGTAGATTGCACTTCACTGACACTGACAGTCTGTTGTACTCAATCAAAACTGATGACGTTTATTCCGACTTTATGATGGAGTGTGAAAAGTTCGACAATAGCGACTATCCCGATGACAGCCCATTCGCTTTTAAAGAAAACAAGAAAGTTATTGGGAAGATGAAGGACGAGTGCGCTGGAACGCCAATTGTCGAGTTCGTCGGGTTGCGCAGTAAAATGTACAGCTATTTGAAAGAGGGTGTAGGCGGTGGGAAAACCGCTAAAGGTATTAGAAAGAATATAATTAAAAAAGTGATCAGACATGAAGATTACAAAAGTGTGTTACTTGAGCAGAAACAATTGCGACACACAATGAAGACCATTAGAAGTGTCAAACATCAGCTCGGTAGTTATGAAATTAATAAAGTATCGCTATCCTGTTTTGATGATAAACGATACCTTCTAGAAAATGGTATTGACTCCTATGCGTATATGGTCACAAAAACATTGAAGTGAGAGGAGAGGCGACAAACGCTGAAAATAGTGAACAAACGGACTAATCTATTATTAACAGGTGGCAATAATCTAATTTGCATAACAGGTGGCAATTTTATCACGCGTGAGACACTTTTACGATACATAAATTTGTAAAAGCGTTGAAATGTCCATTTTTTCTTAAATGTGATTTGACAAATTTGTGAAAATGTTGAAATGGTTTTTTTTAATTTTTTTTTTTTAAATTTTAATTTTAATTTTTTCTTAAATGTGATTTGACACAAATTTGTGAAAGTCATAAAATTATTAGTGTAAGACGCAGGTGGCAATTTTATCACGCGTGAGACACTTTTACGAGACATAAATTTGTATAACAGGTGGCAATTTTATCACGCGTGAGACACTTTTACGAGACAATAAATTTGTGAAAATGTTGAAATGTCTATTTTTTCTTAAATGTGATTTGACACAAATTTGTGAAAATGTTGAATGTTTTTTTTTATTTTATTTTATTTTATTTTTTTTTTATTATTATTATTATTATTATTTTTTTTTTCTTAAATGTGATTTGACACAAATTTGTGAAAGTGATGAAACGACTATTTTTCTTAAATGTGATTTGACATAAATTTGTGAAAATGTTGAAACGAACACTTTCTATTTTTTAAATGTGGCTGAAATAGCACCAAATTTAGCGAAAACCACGATTTGGTATAAATTTGATATTGTTTCGTGAGTCTCGCGCGTGTTTGACATCAATTGAGTAGAAAACGTGGGAGGGGTGTCTAGCTTGACTAACGATCACCATAGTAGTATAGAGGGTAGGGCTGCGAGCTTATTCGACGTCAACCGTGAATATAAATACCGAAACATCGCCAAATTTGTCGAGTCGTGACTTGGCACAAATTTGGTGACGTTTTGGTATTTATATTCACGGTTGAGGTCGATTGAGCTCGCAGCCCTACCTTCTATACTACTGTCGCCGCGTCAATTCTGGGCCGACCCACTGACCAGAAATAGAATACTATTTTTTTTGGCCTTATGATCTATATTTAACTGCTAAATAGTAAATGGTCGCAACTCACAGCAAACGTTTCAACACGCATCAGTCGGCGCCGACTCGCCATTGTTGTCTGCGAGGGTGCCCGTGCCCACAAGCACGCAACTGACCAGCGGTTTTTATAAAAAATAACGTTGACATGACACGCGCGCTAACCAGAAACAGAATACTTCATTTTTTTCGCCTAAATGTGAAAACGAACAGTAACGGTGGAAGTGTTAATTAATTTAATAAAAGGTTCAAATTGTCTCAAATTGGTTCAAATTGTCTCATCAATATTATAATACAGTAGGTAACTTATTAAAAGTGCGTTCTTTTGGTGTTTCGCAAAAGTTTGAAAAGACTGCAGGAAGAAAGACAACAACGTGGTGTTGCGTAGCGCACATAATGCCTGCCGCTGATTCGGTAAGCATTGCATATACCGAAAATCATCGTCCACGAAATCCTAAAAATCGAGTGTGTGAACCACATATAATACTTGGCCCAGACCTCTGTAAGATTTGTGAGCTGCTCGCCTTACGGCTCCGCAGCAATAATGTTTGAATAAACCTAATATAGTTTAAACAAAAGACAGAGGTAAAAGTTGGTATATGTGTAGAAGTCGATACTTACTTGTTACTTGTTCCCCAAATTACGGTTCCCAAAATTGTCGTCTTCGCCCATCTCGATGTTTTTGCTCTTGGTGTGACCGTCTGCACATATATGGAGCTATATAAATGTTAAAATAAAATTACGCCTCGTAATGTGGCATTTTGATGTATGGTTTCTAAAACATGACGAATGTTTTCAAAAGGCGACCATATTACAACTAAAAAACTGCCGAAAAGGCTTTATGTATAATTATTTGTGTTTTTACGTCCGTTTTGATCGTTACTGTGTTCTTGAAAGCTGTCAAGCATGAAGAAAACATCGATCATCAGTAATACGTTGGTACAGCCTGGCTTGCAGGCTAACGTTTATATTTAGTTTATGCTACACAAAGTATTTAGTAATAATTAACCCGAACAGACTTGTGGGGAAAACCACGAGGATTACAGAAGGCGAAAAGAAAATCTAGTTGTTTTACGTACAGTTAGTTATTCTGTTTAGATTGCTCAGAATAGTTGGGACAAATTGTAAGTGATTAAGTGTACTGTTGACATGAATTTCATACTTTTGTTTACTATAGCTTCAGATTAAACATATAAATGCTGAAATCGCAATTATTTTTCCAATTTACAAATTATACTAGTCGTCTAGTCTGTTTAAAACTTCTCAATTGAATATTCAGTTCAAGCTTGAAATTACACTAAAACAATTATTCACCTCGGTAGGAACTAATTTACGGTTTCGTTTCCATGACAACAAAGTAACGTGATTCGTTGGCGGCCATATTGGATGAAAACTTAAAACGAGGCACGCGAATATATATAATTTAAACAGCGCAATTTGATGCAAACTTTAATTACGTTTATCATGTTAAGTTGAATGGTAGGAATCAATTTGCATAAACAAAAATATTGAGGGAAAATCATTCGCTAAACGTTTCCATTTATACGGTAAAGCTATAAAAATTTGCAGCTTAGCTTGATAAACTAGATCAATATTTGCATCAAATTACGCTGTTTAATTGTTTATGTTATAGGTTACACATCAAGACGAATTTTGGATCGCGACAAGAGAGAACTCGGGACTAGTCTGCTTCAGGTTCCTGTGGGTTGTTCCCGAGTTCGAGGTCGAAATTCCATGCGCATGGTATTTTATTAAGAAAATCTTGCACTTTCCCAAGAACAAGTTGTGGTTAAAGACAAGGAAGTGTTCGCAGAGCTAGATGACGAATATGAGAAAAAGCCCTGCAGGAATTTTACCCCGAAGTAACGTAACACACCTTGGAAGGGCCTCTCTGGAGTTTCGAGCCCCCAAGCACCCATTTTGCCTTGCTTCGCTCTGGCAAACGCATCTGCCACGCAATTTGGAAGAATATGCATTGGCGTTGGAAATGCCCATCCGCGTTCTGTGGATTCAGTTGCGAACGACCAGCGTTCCAACATCTCTTCTTCGTCGTCCCTCTTGACACCACGGACGTCTGCCAGCAAACGCCCGTATTGGTCGACGTCAACGAAAACGTCGAGTGTTAGGGTGGCTTGATCCATCTCAACATCGCCACGGAGACTGATTAACTTGGCTTCCAGCCACTGACGTCCCTGCTCTGCAAAATGCTGGTGGCAGGGGACATCCTGACAAACCTGAAAATGCAAATACCATATATCAGCAAGAACCAGCGATTTCCCCAACATCGCAAACATTAACGTACCTCCTGAGTGTCGTAGCCAACGATCCTACATCTCTGGAGGCTGCCAGGAATGTCTGCGCGACTGCCCAGCTTGTTCTCTATGTTTTTCCAGAGCAAGGACTCGAGATCTTCCTCTGTAATCAGGACATCGTCGTCGTCCATCCAACCCTGGATTTCCTTTATTCGTATGCCGGAGAGTCCATCGCCATCGCCAACCCGATGTTCCGGGAATGGTTGTTAGCCTAAGTTTGTACCTTTTAAAATAAATAATATAAATTGATGATGACACCTTATATGGCATTTATGGTGGCTCCCTATGGGTTTGTAATTGCACGCGAGAAATTTACTGTTAATTGGGAAATTGGTTACATTTATTTTTTACTAAAATGTTTCTCGAATCAATTCCCACAACAATTTGAAATTTGATGAAATTTCACGGAAAACGCAAGAAATGTCAAAGAAAATATGAAAAATTATATTTTAGACTTCGCGCGTGAATAACAATAAAGTAATTACGAGAATATCACTAATAATAGTGAAGGAAAATTTCGAGTGTAGTAATATATATATTTTAAGACCAAACCGGGACCAGTTGCGAAGGCTGGAATTGAACCCGCAGTGCTCTGACCACTGAGCTACGGAGGCCGTAGTCACGAGTTCTGTAGATATAGTGGTGGTAATGCCGGGATAAGGTTTTGGGTATATCACAAGTAATATTTGGCATTTCACGCGATTAAACTACATGTTCTACATTAAACTACACACTCTAAATTTACCTTCACCATAAATCCTTAGAATATTTAGTCCAATATAGTTATGCATTATGTAAAAAATATAGGGAGCCACCTTAAAACAAATCTATTTGTTTGAGCACTAAAAGTGAAAATGACGAAAATATTTACTTAAACATATCCAACTGGGCGAGGCGAATGGACTCTGGCAGCGGCTGTTCATTTTCAATGCTCTCTTCGCAAACTCGGACGATGTCCTTCAAACCACGTGAACTGGAAGCTGTCGTGTACCCAGTCTCCAACAGCACCAAGCATGGCAACCTAAACACATTCCACAGCAGCAACACGTCTGAGGTAAAAGACCGCAACCGTCTAGCCCACGCGTCGTCGTGACGTTGCTCTTGCCTCAGCTGGGTGAGCCACCGCGAAACGTGCAGGCGCTGCGATGAAGCGATGTAGTGGCACTGTTTGGCGATATTCAGATGAATCAAGTAGCTTAACGACGCGATGTTCTGGCTGGTGACCCCGAACATCCTCGTTAAGTGATCTAAAAGATCCCCCACAATTCCGACCACCCTTGGCATGAGGACGATGTTCGTCGAGATCAACGTAAGATGGGTCCTCATGCCCCGGAACTGTAACTGCTCGACGCGCCTGCGACGCTGTTCAGCATTCAAAGGTATTACTTGAACCTGCCGAAACAGGCGATGGCGTGCCTGTCGACGTGGCCGAACACCCGCAGCACCACCACGAGCACCACCTTCATCATCATCATCACCACCACCACCATCATCACCACCAGCAACATCACCACCACCAACAACACCACCACCATCACCACCACCATCATCATCATCACCACCACCAGCAACATCACCAACACCAACAACACCACCACCATCATCACCACCAGCAACATCACCAACACCAACAACACCACCACCATCATCACCACCATCATCATCACCACCAGCAACATCACCACCAGCAACACTAGCACCAACAACAACACCATCACGAGCAACACCACCATCACGAGCAAGAGACCGCGCTCCTGTTTCTGAAACCTCCTGCTACGATGAGCCACATCATCGCGTTCTCCTCGTACCTGGCAAAGTGCTCTAACAATGCTCCGATGGCGATGCATCCGACGCCAGTGCCACGGAAGTTTGGGCTTCGGACCAGGTATTCTAAACACCACTGATCCATCTCGCTATACATAGCCGTCTTCTCCACATCCAACTCCCTGATACCCGGAATCTCCCTCCTCCTTCCGCGGTAATCCTTCCTCCTTGCCAACGAAAACCCGATGGGTACGTGTGGGTCTGTCGCCAAAAAAACGACAGTACCCATCATCGCATTGTCATCCCACCGGTTAGACATATACTCGACGAATTCCCGGAATGACGGATAGTCCAATCGATTAATGAGGGCCTCTTCTTCATCCAGGCACAGGATCAACCTTTAATTTATAATATAATAATTAATATCAGAGAGGATTTAATATAGCCAAATACATATATGAATAATATATTTTTACTCTGAAGAATTCGCATCGTTTTTAAATAATTTATATGTATATATAATTTATAAATAGAGGTCGGTCATTATTTATGGTCGGGGTGGGCCGAAGAGAAAATGGTTGAGTAAAAAAAATCAATTCTCTTAAGGGTTGGGTAGCAAAATTTTCATGACTATATTTACATAAAAAAATAAGAGTTAAATTAAAATTGGAATCTCATCATTAGTTCTCTTTAGTCATCATTGCACATAGCTTTTGTTATTGTATTCCTCTCATTGTTTTTCTTGGATTCCTGCTCTGTTCTGAATGTTACAGTGGGATCTGTCTTTATATCTATTTGGGTTTGTTATTAAAACTTGTATCGACGATATGCCGCGAATTGGGCTTTATCTAATTTTTCTTCTTCTTTGGTTCATGGGTGGGTAAAAGATTTAATTTCTTTACCCACAAATGGCTGGGACGGTTACATTTTTTTCCAGCACAAAATCTATTTCTCTTCGGCCCGGGCCCTAAATGAATAACGAACCTTTCAACATTTTGCTGGATATATTCCTTGGTGATAACTTTTACAGTGTACGGAGACAGTTCTTTGACCTTTTCTGCGAACGCGTCCATATTTCGAGAAATACTTTCAGATCGAAAAGAGTTGTATACTCAAATATGTATTTAATTAATACTGCAATCTTACTGGTTGGGTGTAATTCTGTAGCCATGGTAACGTGGTGAAAACAAAATAGAAGAAATCACTACTGAATCAATTTTTTATTTTCGATGTTCTCAATTCAGTGTTGTCGTGGCCAATTTTTATAGGTAATAGCATGATTTCGAGTGTAATTTGGAAAAAACATGCACGAGTGACTTTCAAAGTCCTATTTCGGGGTATTTGAAAAAGTTACGAGTGCGTGTTTTTTCAAAATTGCACGAGAAATCACGATATTACTTATTAATAATATACAGCAAAATGTTCGAGACAATATATTAATTCAAAACAGTGAACCTTGACATTTCCAAATGTAGAAATCTTTGTCCACTGCTAGGACCCGTCGTGTTTATTTTTTCACAAAATTAATTTTCCTGACAAAAATCTTGCTTCATTTTAATTGTAACATATTTTTTCACCGTTGTTTTGTATTAATTGCACTAGAGTCAGCCAATCACAGTCAAGAAACATTTTCCTTTTTCATACACAGTTAGTGTATCAATTTAATCTTGAATCCCCTCCTTCTCTGTGCAAACACATTAGCAAAAGGCTACCCATTTCTGTTTTGTTCCAGTTAACTCTATTATTGGTTTCAAATCATTTCTTATAGTACTATAGTTAAGAGGTTGTTTTAAAGACATATCAGTTTATCTTTGGTTATCATTCCCTCTATGCTTTGTTAACCATTGTTATTATCAGGAGAAATTAGGTACTGGTAACTCATAAAGTGTTACGGCACTCTTAATTGCAATTACTATGTAATATATCCCTTATATTAACTCAATGAAAAATGACAAAGAGAATAGAAAATCATTTCGAAATATTTATTATCAAAAATTAAACCAAAACGATTTGTTATCAATAACATTTATCAAGTCAAAGTAGCACTTGATTACAATGTTCATTTTATAAAGAGTTTCTTTCATCCTGTACCGCCTTTACCAGAGTATTTTACCATGATGTTGACTAAAGCCACATGCAGAGCCTGTATCTCAAGAGGATGAGAATGAACCAACCATTCCTATATGGTCAGTTTAAAGGATTAAACAAACTAGTTCCTAGATGTGACTTAGTGGATCTAATTTGTGAAGTGCTGTTTTTGGTGATACCTAGAAAAGGTACAAAGAGGTTTAATTAATATATATTTATGAATTGGCTAACCAATATGAAACAAGGTGACAACACAAAAGTTGACACAAGTTACAGAAGACAAATAATTAAAGATATGATTCATCTCCTTTTTGTCTTGTCACCTTTTTTCTTATAGATTATATTGATTGTCGATAATGTCAAAGTGTTGTCAAATGTCAATCAATCAACTATACCATAATTATCTGAAATATTCAAAGCGAAACAACAATCAATACCAAGTCAACAACAACTTATAATTCTTGCAAACCATATATCAAATATTTATCAATTATTGAATGAGGTTGAGCATGATATGAAGAATTACCAACACCGAAGTTTGTGTTATATGCTGAAGGCTGAGGCGGATAACACAAACTGAGGCCTTCATATCATGCAAAAACCGAATTCAATAATTGTTTTATTATTTATTTAAAAGATTAACTTTATCAACTATTTAACAACTGCATCCAGCTGACGTCAATCATGCAATAATCTTTTGTCATATAGCACCATTGATGTCACAACTCCATATCTGGTAGGGCAATGAGTTGATATGACGATTTCACCGTTGGCTGTTAGCCAATCAGCGACCACAAATTCTTTTAAATATAATAATAAAACATATTAGCTTACTACCGTGTGCTCTTTAATAAATTACAGCACATAAGTCACATGCATTTTTGGTGGGGTCACAAAGAATAAAGGTGATTTTCTGGGGGTAACTTATACAAATTGCTCAGGGTCAAAGGTCATTTTATCTGTCAAGTAAACTATTTACACCTTAATGTGTAATTAACAATTAGATTATTAGGGACAATTCATTATTTATCGGAGGGGGATGTGTAAGGAAATGCAAAACTTTCTTTTTTTCTCTGGTGCCCCCCAAGCAAAGTTAAAAAATTTGGGTGCCCCCCTCCCCCACTAATAATACCTTGAAATATTGATAACTCTTCTACAAAATTGTTATTATTTATATTTGTAAATGATTGAATTAAATTTATACAAAATATTAATATTTTCAAATCATTATTTTTATTCTTTTCAAATAATTATACATACATGCATATACTCATGCATACACATTCACATACATACATATATAAAATTAAGGCTGTTCTGTATGATTTTACCCAATAAGAAATGTTTGTTTGTATAATAATGTTAATAACAATAATAAACTTTATTTACCCTCGGGTTGCTGAGGCTGACTAGGCCTCTTGCAATACATACTAATTTACCGAGATTTAACTAAGTAAACTAAATACAAACAATTAATTTAAATAAAATTAAAAATATATATAATTAGATACAAGCTATTCATTCCAATATCATTGAATTATATTTTTCGAACTGTATTATGAAAAGAATGCAGAGTATTTCAAGATAGTACAGTATCCGGTAATAATTAGTTCCATAATTTTGTGTCGGTGTAAGAAATTGATTTCAAAGACTCTTATCATCAAAGACTCTTGTCCTTGTTTATTACAAAAATTTCATGGCTCGACTGATAACTTATAAATGATTTCAGGGTCCCCCTAAAAGAAATAGCAAAAATTTCAGTTCCCCCCATTTTCTCACCCATCCCCCCTCTGATAAATAATGAACAGTCCCTTTATAGAGCAAATAGCATATATAAGATATCTGACATTTACCTTTCTCAGGAACCATCTTATAAACACTAGTTGTGATGTAGAATCTCCATATCCCTCATAAACCAAAAAGGTTTGTTATATCAAGTCAAAGTAGCACTCTAAATTGAATTCTGTTACAATGTTCATTTTAAAAAGAGTTTCTTTCATCCTGTACCACCTTTACCAGAGTATTTTACCATGATGTTGACTAAAGCCACACGCAGAGCCTGTATCTCATTAGGATGAGAATGAACCAATTACCATTCCCTATATGGTCAGTTTAAAGGATTGGCAAACTAGTTCCTGGTAGATCTAATTTGTGAAGTGCTGTTTTTGATTTTGCCGATACCTAGAAAAGGTACAAAGAGGTTTAATTAATATATATTTATGAATTGACTAACCAATATGAAACAAGGTGACAACACAAAAGTTGACACAAGTTACAGAAGACAAATAATTAAAGATACGATTCATCTCCTTTTTGTCTTGTCACCTTATATTAGATTATATTAATTGTAGATATATAAATGTCAAAGTGTTATCAAATGTCAATAATTAACTGTACCATAATATTATCTGAAATTCAAAGTAAAACAACAATCAATACCAAGTCAACAACAACTTATAATTCTTGCAAACCATATATCAAATATTAAAACATATTAGCTGCTACCGCTCTTTAATAAATTACTGCACATGAGTATTAAATTGCATTTTTGGTGGGGTCACAAAGAATAAAGGTAATTTCTATACAAATTATAGAGGCCTTCATGCTCAGGGTCAAAGGTCATTTTATCTGTCAAGTAAATTACTTATGTCTAATTAACAATTAGATTATTAGCGCTCGAAATATCCATCGATAATTATAGAGCAAGTAACGTATATAAGATATCTGACATTTACCTTTCTCAGGAATCATCTTATAAACACTAGTTTTAATAATTGAAATTGATTCAATATTGACCCATATTGAGATAAACAAATACAAGGCGTGAGAGGTCTGGCGACAAGGGTTGGGGAAAATACGGCAGGGGGGTTAGCGTGAAAAGTTATTGATAGTACGAAGAAAACTGACAGAACGAAGAAAAGCGATCCTAATCCGATACAAAGTTTCCAGTCTGGGTTGAGTATGGAGTTTAACGAGTAAAGCTATTTCGTATTTCTTTCCATTCATATAGTATTGTATTGTACATATAAACACTCTGTATTCTGGAGTTCAACACTATTGTGATTTGTGTAGTGTTGAACTAAAGTGAAACTCAGTGGCGAAGCTGGCCGTAGCAACTGGTCATGCAATGCTAATTTATAACGTCTGCATATTTTGAAAACAATATATTTCTAAAGATCTGAATATGTAAATCGTTTCAAAATTTGCATAGCCAGCTTGCATAGCATGACCAGTTGCTATCGCCAACTTCGCTTCAACTATTACTGTGGACCGTGGTGCACTTATGTTTGGAGAACATTTGAATGCATGTCTGAATTCAATTCATCTAATACATTAATAAACAAACATATACTATATAATTCAATTTTGGCCGCCATAAATTTTGCGCGGTAAACTTGTGAATGGGGCGCCAAATGAATGGCGCGCCAAATGAATGGCGCGAAATATCCAAGATGGCGGCGATTAAAGAATTTTGCTAATATCTCTTAACGAGATATTACTATTTTTACGAGATTATTATTTTTACGAGATATGACGAGGGTTATTTCTTCGCTTCACGATTACTAACTGCACGTACGATCGTACAATTTGAACGAGATTATATATAGATAATTCTACTCGCTACGAGACGAGTTAGCGATACCTACTTTCTATACCGTTGCCTTCGCCTCGTCGTGGCGATCATTTTGATATGTCGTACGTAGTTCCAGCTGCTTTGCAAGTCGATCTATATTAACGGGAAAACGTGACGTCCGTTATCCAAAATGGCGTGGAAAGATATCCAACATGGCGGCGATTAAAGAATTTCGCTGATATCTCTTCAGGCTTTCGGTCGTTTTTCTCGCACAATGGCTTGAATTTTAGCCCTTCGAAAGGCACAGGCTGTCGCGCACGTCGCTAGTGGCTGACCGTGAGAAAGCTAGTTGCACTTCGTGTTTGTATTTAGTTGAGAAAACCAAAACGACGATAACTCGTCGGCCATTTCTCGCACGATGTCGCCGTTCGGCGCGTTGGAAAGCCGTTGGTACGCCGCTAGATTCTGCTTATTTAAATGGCTAGAAAAAGTGCTTCGTTTAAGAGATAAATTTCGTTGAAAAGGCGGCCACATTACGTTCGACGCCATTTTGAATACTTGCGTACAATTTGAACGAGATTATTATATATATAGATAATTCTACTCGCTACGAGACGAGTTAGCGATACCTACTTTCTATACGGTTGCCTTGGCCTCGTCGTGGCGATCATTTTGATAGGTCGTACGGAGTTCCAGCTGCTTTGCAAGTCGATCTATATTAACGGGAAAACGTGACGTCCGTTATCCAAAATGGCGTCGAAAGATATCCAACATGGCGGCGATTAAAGAATTTCGCCGATATCTCTTCAGGCTTTCGGTCGTTTTTCTCGCACAATGGCTTGAATTTTAGCCCTTCGAAAGGCACAGGCTGTCGCGCACGTCGCTAGTGGCTGACCGTGAGAAAGCTAGTCGCACTTCGTGTTTGTATTTAGTTGAGAAAACCAAAACGACGATATAACTCGTCGGCCATTTCTCGCACGATGTCGCCGTTCGGCGCGTTGGAAAGCCGTTGGTACGGCGTTAGATTCTGCTTATTTAAATGGCTAGAAAAAGTGCTTCGTTTAAGAGATAAATTTCGTTGAAAAGGCGGCCACATTACGTTCGACGCCATTTTGAATACTTGCGTACAATTTGAACGAGATTATTATATATATAGATAATTCTACTCGCTACGAGACGAGTTAGCGATACCTACTTTCTATACGGTTGCCTTGGCCTCGTCGTGGCGATCATTTTGATAGGTCGTACGGAGTTCCAGCTGCTTTGCAAGTCGATCTATATTAACGGGAAAACGTGACGTCCGTTATCCAAAATGGCGTCGAAAGATATCCAACATGGCGGCGATTAAAGAATTTCGCCGATATCTCTTCAGGCTTTCGGTCGTTTTTCTCGCACAATGGCTTGAATTTTAGCCCTTCGAAAGGCACAGGCTGTCGCGCACGTCGCTAGTGGCTGACCGTGAGAAAGCTAGTCGCACTTCGTGTTTGTATTTAGTTGAGAAAACCAAAACGACGATAACTCGTCGGCCATTTCTCGCACGATGTCGCCGTTCGGCGCGTTGGAAAGCCGTTGGTACGGCGTTAGATTCTGCTTATTGTGTCTACTGGATATATCCAGTAGCACACTATGTCATCGGCTGGGTTTAGCACTTTCTTACTTTCTTGGGGTGGTCATACCGTCACGTGACACGAAGCTGTTACGGAGATTTGGCGGATGTTTACGGATGTCCACGTGCGATGATGCATTCATCATTCATACGAATTGGGATTTTACTCTGTGAATTTGTTGGAAATATAAGGATAAGGATTTACTCCGTGAATTTGTTGAAAATATAAGGATTCTTTGCGATTTTTCGACATTCAATCAGGGTAAGTAAATAATACCGTCACATGACACGAAGCTGTTACGGAGTTTGGCGGATGTTTATTCATCGTAAATTCGTAATAGCGAGTTAGAATTTTGTGACTATTATAGCAATAGTCAATAGTATATCGAGCACAATCACTCGTATACAATTGAGCGTGAACTGTGCTACAACTAGTACAGGTACGATATATATCTCACAAATATACAGCACGTTGTCACCTGAACCGTGCTATAGCAATAGTCAATAGTATATCGAGCACAATCACTCGTATTTCAATTGAGCGTGAACGATATATATCTCACAAATATACAGCACGTTGTCACCTGAACCGTGCTATAGCAATAGTCAATAGTATATCGAGCACAATCACTCGTATTTCAATTAAGCGTGAACTGTGCTACAACTAGTACAGGTACGATATATATCTCACAAATATACAGCACGTTGTCACCTGAACCGTGCTATAGCAATAGTCAATAGTATATCGAGCACAATCACTCGTATTTCAATTAAGCGTGAACTGTGCTACAACTAGTACAGGTACGATATATATCTCACAAATATACAGCACGTTGTCACCTGAACCGTGCTATAACAATAGTCAATAGTATATCGAGCACAATCACTCGTATTTCAATTGAGCGTGAACTGTGCTACAACTAGTACAGGTACGATATATATCTCACAAATATACAGCACGTTGTCACCTGAACCGTGCTATAGCAATAGTCAATAGTATATCGAGCACAATCACTCGTATTTCAATTGAGCGTGAACTGTGCTACAACTAGTACAGGTACGATATATATCTCACAAATATACAGCACGTTGTCACCTGAACCGTGCTATAACAATAGTCAATAGTATATCGAGCACAATCACTCGTATTTCAATTGAGCGTGAACTGTGCTACAACTAGTACAGGTACGATATATATCTCACAAATATACAGCACGTTGTCACCTGAACCGTGCTATAGCAATACTAGTCAATAGTATATCGAGCACAATCACTCGTATTTCAATTGAGCGTGAACTGTGCTACAACTAGTACAGGTACGATATATATCTCACAAATATACAGCACGTTGTCACCTGAACCGTGCTATAACAATAGTCAATAGTATATCGAGCACAATCACTCGTATTTCAATTGAGCGTGAACTGTGCTACAACTAGTACAGGTACGATATATATCTCACAAATATACAGCACGTTGTCACCTGAACCGTGCTATAGCAATAGTCAATAGTATATCGAGCACAATCACTCGTATTTCAATTGAGCGTGAACTGTGCTACAACTAGTACAGGTACGATATATATCTCACAAATATACAGCACGTTGTCACCTGAACCGTGCTATAACAATAGTCAATAGTATATCGAGCACAATCACTCGTATTTCAATTGAGCGTGAACTGTGCTACAACTAGTACAGGTACGATATATATCTCACAAATATACAGCACGTTGTCACCTGAACCGTGCTATAGCAATAGTCAATAGTATATCGAGCACAATCACTCGTATTTCAATTGAGCGTGAACTGTGCTACAACTAGTACAGGTACGATATATATCTCACAAATATACAGCACGTTGTCACCTGAACCGTGCTATAGCAATAGTCAATAGTATATCGAGCACAATCACTCGTATTTCAATTAAGCGTGAACTGTGCTACAACTAGTACAGGTACGATATATATCTCACAAATATACAGCACGTTGTCACCTGAACCGTGCTATAGCAATAGTCAATAGTATATCGAGCACAATTACTCGTATACAATTGAGCGTGAACTGTGCTACAACTAGTACAGGTACGATATATATCTCACAAATATACAGCACGTTGTCACCTGAACCGTGCTATAACTGTTAAACAATAGTCAATAGTATATCGAGCACAATCACTCGTATTTCAATTAAGCGTGAACTGTGCTACAACTAGTACAGGTACGATATATATCTCACAAATATACAGCACGTTGTCACCTGAACCGTGTGCTGTAAAAAATACAATTTACTTACCCTGAATGTCGAAAAACCACAAAGAATCCTTATATTTTCAACAAATTCACGGAGTAAAATCCCACCTTGGCTATTGCTATAGTAGCCACAAAAACTACTTTTAGTACTTTGATTATTGCTATAGTAGTCACAAAATTCTACCTTGACTATTGCTATAGTAGCCACAAAATACATCGACTTTTGCCTACGTCCTCTGCAGGCGTTTTAGAAAAACTATTGAAATATTTAACATATGGGGGTTACTATTGAACAATATCGATCAAGAGTCGGTTCACATGTTAATTTTCTTAAACAGAAAGAAAATTCTTGTTGCATGAAAGGTGAATTGTGGAATACAATTAACCCTAACCCTAACCCTAACCCTAACCCTAACGCTGATATTATTTTACATGAATGTCTTTTATTTGCCAACTTTCAAACATTTAACCGAGCAATATAAAAGTTCAAATGAAACTGTAGATTGGTTAGTTAAAATGCTGTGTTACCACCATGTGTATGTACCAATACTATTAAGACTATCAAATGATGTGGAAGAAAATCCAGGGCCTTACTTTATATGACATCATTGATGCAAATAAAACTATACTGTATGTGCTGACTTTAGCCAAGGAAGCTATAGATTTGGATTAAATGCCGGAAAATAATGTGTAGCAATGTCTTTAATGGCAATAATAAATAATCAACAAAAAAAACATTACCACTTGGGATTCTTCTTATTTGAATACCATATTAATAAATGGAAATAGTCTTTATAGCTGTATAGTAATTCAGTCAATAAAAATTTGCTATTGTTGACAGATGTTCCAGAAATGTTTGAAGTTGAAGATAAAATTTACAATTTAGAATACAGTGAGTCATTTGCTGGTGACGTCTTCATGACATGTAATAATGAACCATTTTTTACTCTGGAAAATGCATTTAACAAAATATTTTTGTTTCTCAATTAAATTATAATTATGCTCTACTTACTATTGGTTGTAATACAGTGGCAATTTTAAAAGAATCTGAATTGAATTTTAAAATATTTGATTCGCACTCTCAAGGGATATGTATGGTATTAAATATTTTACTGTTAATATTATTTTGTAACATCATTTGTAATTCTCGTTTAGTTTTCATTGTTCAGTTAACCCGTATTTCTCTCGTATTATCTAACAAAGTAAATACGACAAAACAGTGCACTTCGTGCAGGCTCTTCCCCTCCCCAGTCTCCCCGCGCGCGTTTTCACTCTTCACCCCCACCCCCCGAGCGAGGCACGAAGAGGCTGATTGGCAAGATAATCCCACAGTGGTGAGGATGAAATCTAGGGATAGAACAGGCGGGCAAGGCGTTATTGCTGACACATATTAATTTCTATTTAGTTTTGTGTTTTTAGTTATAAACATCCAACAAACCTCATCCATTGCAACAGCAACCTACAACCACCTAGGCCTATTATTGCAAACAATCTCAACATGCAATCTTTATAGTGTATTATTCTGTAAAATTATAACATCGTAATATAAATGTTATAATATAATGTCAATGCGTGTTAACTACCTCATCCCACAGTGATCAACAAGCCAGTAGACACATGTACGCAATCGCGTCCCTATTTTTTAAATGGCTAGAAAAAGTGCTTCGTTTAAGAGATAAATTTCGTTGAAAAGGCGGCCACATTACGTTCGACGCCATTTTGAATACTTGCGTACAATTTGAACGAGATTATTATATATAGATAATTCTACTCGCTACGAGACGAGTTAGCGATACCTACTTTCTATACGGTTGCCTTGGCCTCGTCGTGGCGATCATTTTGATAGGTCGTACGTAGTTCCAGCTGCTTTGCAAGTCGATCTATATTAACGGGAAAACGTGACGTGACGTCATTCGAGCACTTGGTTCTTCTCATCAAATCGGCTAATTTTTTGGTTCGTCTTGCCATCGTATATCGTACCGGACCCGTCACACCCCTTTTTTTCAATGAATTTGGTGAGTACCTTCAACTTCTTCTTGCTTCACCGGAGCTTTTGCTATTGGTTGGTGATTTTAACATCCATGTTGATATCAAGAATGATAGAACCGCACTACAATTTCTTGGACTGCTCGAAACTTGCAACCTACTTCAACATGTCAATACGGCTACACAGAGGGATGGACACATTCTGGATCTTGTCATCACTTGTGCCGAAGAGAATTTTCTGAGTGACTTTAATATTTTTCAACCTGGACTATCTGATCACTTTGCTGTTCAGTGTCGTCTTAACTTCATTAAACAACCACAGAAAATAAAGCGGATGGCATATCGAAAATTACGTTCTATTGACATGAAATCTTTTTGCTCCGATTTGGAGAATTCTCCTCTGCTTACTGATTCCGCAGTGCCAGATATTTCTGCATTGGTCGACCTGTATAATAATACACTCAAGTCATTATTAGACCGATATGCTCCTACGAAATCTCGAACAGTTACGTCACGACGTACTGTACCTTGGTTTACGGACGACATTATGATAGCGAAAAGGAAAAGGCGAAAGATGGAGAGGAGATGGCGTTCCAGCAAATCTGAAATTGACCACCAATTTTTTACTGAACAATGTATTGCTGTTAATGCCTTGGTAAAAGAGGCTAAAGAGATCTATTATGCTTCAGTAATCGAATCAAATAAAGGTAACCAACCTACTCTTTTCAATTGTATTGATGCTCTTCTGAATAAGAAGTGTGAACCACATTATCCTTCTTCTACAACTGAAGATAATCTGGCTCAATTGTTCATGAACTTCTTTGATGATAAGATTAAGATCCTTCGAGACAGTTTACCATCTGTTAATTCTACTATTGACTTTGGAAACGATGTGCACCCTAATTGTGAATTGCTATCTTTTCAACCTGTTACAATGAACCAGGTATTGATATTAATCAAGTCTAAGAAACTGAAATGCTGTGCACTCGATCCTATTCCATCTACTATTTTGAAACAATGTCTGCCAATTTTACTGTCAGTTATTACTAACATTGTTAACTCATCATTAACATCTGCCACTGTGCCTGACTCACTAAAGATAGCACTTCTCGCCCCGTTGTTAAAGAAAGTAAACCTGGATTTCGAGGAATTTAAGAATTTCAGACCGGTTTCCAATAGAGCGTATCTAACTACAGACGGTACCGTTTCGGCCTTTTGGGCCTCATCAGTGTAGTGCTGATGAGCAGGATGAAGATGACTGCTATTTACAGTCACCCTTGATGCACACAAAATGTGGGACATCAAAAACCATGCCAGAGCGCTCAAACTGCAAGCAGTGAGCGTGCGCACAATGCGTAAGCGACAATGGTTCATCCTGTAGAGCGCTCAATATGGCCTAAAGGTCATAGAGCGTATCTAACTACAGACGGTACCGTTTCGGCCTTTTGGGCCTCATCAGTGTAGTGCTGATGAGCAGGATGAAGATGACTGCTATTTACAGTCACCCTTGATGCACACAAAATGTGGGACATCAAAAACCATGCCAGAGCGCTCAAACTGCAAGCAGTGAGCGTGCGCACAATGCGTAAGCGACAATGGTTCATCCTGTAGAGCGCTCAATATGGCCTAAAGGTCATAGAGCGTATCTAACTACAGACGGTACCGTTTCGGCCTTTTGGGCCTCATCAGTGTAGTGCTGATGAGCAGGATGAAGATGACTGCTATTTACAGTCACCCTTGATGCACACAAAATGTGGGACATCAAAAACCATGCCAGAGCGCTCAAATATATATAAAAGTAGAGTGCTGCGTAGACAGTGTTTTGAATATATAGCAAAGTGAAAAGGTGGTAAACTGCCAAGAATTTAGTGACGAGATACTGACGTTTCGAGCGGAGCCCTTCATACTCTGATGAAGGGCTCCGCTCGAAACGTCAGTATCTCGTCACTAAATTCTTGGCAGTTTACCACCTTTTCACTTTGCTATATATATATATATATAGGTAATATATATATATATATATATATAGCAAAGTGAAAAAAAATATATATATATATATTTATTTTATTTATATATATTTATTTTATATATGTAGGTTTCATGACTGTTTTAAACAATAGTTTGACTGTCAACTTGGGCACTAATTTGATTACAGCTTGCTCTACACTCTAGCTTATAGCTATATATCCTGAGAAGTCAGAAGTTGTTGCCACTAAAATCGAGATCTCGTCGAGTTCTACCATACTCTGCAAACTGGGTAGTTGACAGTTTAGATACTCGATTGTACTATGGCTATCTTTTAATTTTTATAATTGTAAAGCGCTATATTAACGGTCAGCAATGTATTGGCCTTATAAAAACGTTACATATTATATTATATCATAGAAACAAAATTCTAGAATAAAAACAATGAAATGAATAGACCTTACTCACGCGTGACTTTCCTTGAAGCGGTAAAAGACTCACTCCTTGCATTGTGAACAAACTAAAGAGTTGTTGACCAGAAAGATATCGCTATACACGTGCACGCGCCATCTTGTTTATTAAAACCGCTGTTAAAATATCGCGGTTAAAATCACTGACCTCTATATATAACTGGACTGCTACACGCGTAATTGCGACTTGTCAACAGGCGTGAACAATGTTGTTCATAACAGGCGTGAACAATGTTGTGCTGCACCCTGTGAACAATGTTGTCAACAATGTTGTTCACGCCTGTTCCAACAACATTGTTCACAGATGATGAATCAACAGGCGTGAACAATGTTGTTCTAACAATGCGTATCAAGCATGATAACAATCCTGTTTTATGTTGTGCCAACACACATGAACAAGGTTGTCAGAACAGCAGCTATCATGCATGATATCAATTTGTTTTATCATGTTAAATTTTCTTGTTTTTCACGTTTTACGGGATTTTTTCGTCCAAGACAAAACTACACAATATCTCGTCTAAAATATTTATTAAAAAACACGCAAACAAGGCTACAATACAAGCTGTCACTATATATACAAGCAATAACTTAAAACGTTTCTGCACTCGTACGATGCATTTGTGAAGGTTTTCTTTTCTTATCGGACTAGTCTTCAGTGGATCAACTTTCTCCATCTTGTAGAACACCTGCAATCCTGCATGCATATAGTCAAGCCAGGAACCTGAAAGTGAAACAAAAATGCTTGTCATTTCATATTGTTTATCACAACTTGATTAAGCCTTGTCAGCGCTGCAGTATCACTTGTCTCGTTTGCTTATGATCTGTGGAGACCAGGGCGCTTATATATAGGGCGGTGAAACGGCAATGGGCGAGCTGATCGATGTGTGATGCGGGGACTGGTTATGAGTTTGAACCATGGTTTGAACCTCTGGGAAAAACCAAAACAAACATGGCGGGTAATGCAATTGTAGAATACATGTAGAAGACACTGAATTATGTTTGGAGGAGGATATTATGGATAGCGAGGTTAACCTTGCTGATCAATATTACTTTTCTGTTAATTCGGCTACTATATTTTCTGATATAACTAACAAGAATTCGGAGTTATTCCTGCAAACGCTCGCTAAAATTTACGACCCACTGTCAAACGAGAAGAAAGTAAACAATAGCCTTGAACGCATTGTTAGACGTTACAAAAAATTGTATTGTAAAAGAGTTTCTGAAAAGTATATTAGCGATATTTAAACTTTGTTTTTCCGAAATAGTATTGGATAGGTTATAAAACCATTTTCAAAATCAGCGACAGGTTGCTGTCTATCGTTTCCATTTTGGTTGATAAGGGTCTTGAACCATTTTATTTCGCTTACAAGGAAAATAATTTGGGCGGCGTATAACCTCTGGGACCAGGCTAGCCTTTTGTCGTATTAGTATCACATATTTTTCTTTTTAAAAGTAAAGTTTAATCACTCTCAAATTAAAAAATGAAAAGAAAAACAACTTGCTTACGCCATTTTATCTTTGTATGCACACGTTATCACTCGGCCATGTTCGATAGAATACATATCTTGCATTGAATTTGTGGTTTGTCAATTGTGATATTGAATATAATGAAACTATCAACTCAAATTTTCCTTTTTTGAACAAAACTTAACAATGAGTCATGTAATCTATCTGATAACAAATTTATAAGGCGCGGACAAAATTTTATAACTGCATGCGCTGGGTATACATCCAACAAGTTGTATTATGATAAAATGATCAAGGAGTGAAATTTGTTTAGATTTTACGATTATTAATATGCAATGCTTAAATAAACACCATAAAGTCATTGATATTATTACCAAGAATAATGACATAACGAAATTAACACTTGTGTTTACTCATCTTCCAACAACTAAGGGCATAAATACGAAAGTGTTACGCCATAATAATGCACCAATCCCGATCGTTTTATCTGCAAACCATCAACTCCGATTTTTATGAAAATTTAAGAATATAACCGTACTAATGTTATCTTCGACATACCTGAATATCTTGCCGCGGTCAAACAGGAAACATGCTTTGATTTCATGGTGAAATTTCCCTCCATAGAAGTCATCGAAAGAAGCAGTCGTTATCCATAATCAGATCTCTATGGTACAACTTGTTAAGCAACATAAGCCCCCATACGTTAAAAGAATCAGTACTTAACATGTACATGATAAAATATCCGTCCAAAATTACATAGTGAGGGAAACACCAGCCATAATTTAACAGTACTCGAAATATGACTTTTGCACGCGTTTTCCTCAAACAGACGCTCGTGCCAGTCCACTTCCGCATCACACATCGATCAGCGGATATGAGCGCGTTGCACCGCCCTATATATAAGCGCCCTGGTGGAGACTGATGGGACTGATGGACGCTTTCCCCCGTCGCATGAAAACAAAAATTAAAGATACAAAAACGGCCCTTGCTCGTTCTTGCTTTTGAGACAGAACAAGGCGGGTCAATAAGATTTACATAATTGACAATAATGCTTGAAAATTTATCCCACTTTTCCAACCAGAAAACGAACCCAAGGTGTCTGGTTTAACGGCCCTCTTGACCACTGAACTATTTGAGAAAAAATGTCAGGACAGCCTCGGTCAGGAATTTGCAACGACCATCAAGAAATTGTCAAAACATTTCCGATTATTACAACCGAGAGACATCGTATCTTCACTTTATTGTCGTGAACGAATTTTTTTGTTATTCAAGCTTGAATGAATGTATGTTTTAATTATTTGACTGCGAGGAATTTTCCCGTTTCGAGCAGGACGTAAAACATTTTGAGGGTGCATGTAAACACATATTTGTGAAAATCTCTTCAAAAAGTATTAAAAAGCGCATACATTTTGCCCATATCATAGTTATAAAGGCATTCATCTTGTACAAAAAAGGATCTTAAGTTGACATAATAGTATAATACCTTAACTCCTTAAGCAAGGCTTTACTGTTGAAACCAACCGAAGTTTCCATGGGAAAGCCAGACAAGATTCACTTGCAAGCCGTCGACTAAAATCAAAAGTAATATCATAAGAAACTTTTAGTCTTTCAATTGGTGAGAATGCTTATTCACTCTGAAAAATATCGTCCAGAACTCACCTTTATAGCTACTAAATTTTGTCCCGGGGCTTTGTCACTTCGTTTACCGTCTGGCTTTGTGGCATCAGCATCATGTAGTTAGTATATCTTTATCTTGCCGTTTTTCGTGGTAAAATTGTTCGTACCTTCTTGAATATATATATTTTGAGGTCATAGGTACGGTTTTAAAAACTTTTTCTGCTGTCAAAAATACATTTAACGAGAGATCGTCAGAGACGCTGCGGGTATGGCTTCCTCAACGAACTTTAACGGCTTTTGCCATGATTTTTGAACAGTAAACAAAGATTGTGAATGGTTGATCATAAGTTATCCCAATTTCTATTGGTTAATTCAGGCCAATATCCTGTTTAACCTGTTTTTCGTTTGAACAAGTTGTTCACGCTTGTTGGAACGGGTTAGGGTAAAACGCGGATGCGGATGGGCGGATGGCGGACGGACGGACGGATAAGAGGGTAAAAGACGGATGAGAGGGTAAAAGGCGGATGAGAGGGTAAAAGGCGGATGAGAGGGTAAAAGGCGGATAAGAGGGTAAAAGGCGGATGAGAGGGTAAAAGGCGGATGAGAGGATAAAAGGCGGATGAGAGGGTAAAAGGCGGATAAGAGGGTAAAAGGCGGATGAGAGGGTAAAAGGCGGATGAGAGGTTAAAACGCGGTGAGAGGGTAAAACGCGTTGAGTATAAAAGGTGCTCAATACTTAAATAGTAAAGCGTAATAACATAATAAACGTAAAATGTTTTGTGTCGCTAAAACATCTGAAGCCGCGCAATAACAATATGTCAACATGGACATGGGACGTGTCGCGCGGCGCCTTTTTAACTTGTTACGCCGCAAAAGAGTACATGTGCATTCATGAGCTTACCACGCACCGATTATTGGACATAAAGATAAAGATCTCTAAAGATCTCTACTCTCTCTCAAATGACATTCATCTTCGATTACACACTGGTTCGTGTAGTAGCAACACCTTGGCTACATTCTAAAATTTCACTATAGGCAAAATGAAGTGCCTACAGACCAGAGATATTCATCTTTCGCTCTGTTCATCCAATTTCCGTCAAACCGAAGAGCTACCAATCTCGTTACGAGATTGAAGAGCTGCAGTATAAATTTAAACATGCTCTTTCTTGTTATTATATTCATTTTAGTCCACAATGAAATTTAGAAGGTTACCAAGGGCGGTATAAATAATAAATAAATAATAGTTTGAATTTTCGCATATTAGTATATTATTATGATTTTAGTTCAAGTTTACTTTAAAGAAGTCAACATTTGTAGTGACGAAGACTAAAACAATTCAATGTTATTTTTAGCACCATCAGAGGCCCAGTGCCTGTTACACGCATTTAATTTAATTTTCCAAATTTTCAACTTCAAGACACCAGAAGTGGCATCAAGGGTATTCTACGTACGAAACTCGTCGAAATTTGTCGCAAAATGTAGACACCAAAAAAACACTATAAGCCACGAGAATGTCGACCTTTAAACATGATTGGGTTGGCTGGACAAATAAATTTGAAGTCATTTGACAGTTATTCTGAAGCGTCCGAAGAGCAACAGAAAGATATGTCCCTGACGTTGAGCGGTAAACACGTTGAAGGAAATGAAAGCATCGTGCCATCGACAAGACCGAATAACGTGTTTTATTACCAATTCGTCCTCCCTTTCAAAACCGGCATCAAGTTCCATGTTCTCAGGAGCTGTTTTCAACAACTGCTCCTTTTCGTTCGGTGATGGCCATTTGCCTGAAGTCGATTCTGCTGGTTCTTCAAGCTTCGAAGCGATTTATAAGCGAGGACAGCAGCGACGAATAACTTTAAGCAACGTATTTTTCTGTCATATTAGTTATACATTATGTTTTTGAGGCTCCTCAATTTTCTGTTTGTAATTTTTTCCAATCAGATTAAAGCAGTTCAGCTGGCTTCTTTGTTGTGTTGTCGTATACCCCCCGAAAGATAGATTTAAATGGCTTTGAAAAACTTTACAAATCATATAATAAATATCCCATTGAACAGGTTCGGAGTTCGGAAAAATGAGAAGTTCGACGATTGAACCGGGCCTTAGCGGTCTGTATTAAAAATTATCATTAAATATTATTTAATAAAACAGAAATAAAGAACACAAAAACATAAATTGTTGTTTACGCGTGTATTTTGATCGTGTTTGTTATGATTGAGATCTTATCTCAGGAATTCACCCCCAAAATAGAGTTTAAATAACTCCGACAAGTTTTAACTCCTCTACAAGAGCTTGCGTAATCCCAATATCACTTGCACGGAGCTACGGTACTCCAAAAAGCAGAGTTAAAATAACTCCTGTAAAATAACTCGCCCGCATGGAGTTAACTTTGACCTTTTACCCTGTATCCCTTTATACTCATCCGCGTTTTATTTGACCCTCTCATCTGCCTTTTACCCTCTCATCCGCGTTTTAACCTCTCATCAGCCTTTTACCCTCTCATCCGCCTTTTACCCTCTTATCCGCCTTTTACCCTCTCATCCGCCTTTTACCCTTTTATCCGCATTTTACCCTCTCATCCGCCTTTTATCCTCTCATCCGCCTTTTACCCTCTCATCCGCCTTTTACCCTCTTATCCGCCTTTTACCCTCTCATCCGCCTTTTACCCTCTCATCCGCCTTTTACCCTCTCATCCGTCTTTTACCCTCTCATCCGTCCGTCCGTCCGTCCGCCATCCGCGTTTTACCCTAACCCTTGTTGGAACAACGTAAAACAACTTGTTGACCCAACAACGTTGTTCACACATGATATAACATGTTGTTCAAGCATGATGAAGTAACAAGGCCGAACAACCATGTTACAACAACAATGAACATGGTTGTTCTATCAATGATGTTTTTTCCTGTTCCAACAACCGTGAACAACCATTGGAACAATGATGAACAACATTTTTTGTTCGTTCAACAATGTTGTTCACGCATGATAGCCGCCTTGTTACAGTATTGTTCAGCCAACAACATTGCAACAACTTGTGCGATTTTTAGCTGTGTAACTGGACTGCAATTGGACTGCGTGCTCTCGCCAAAAATGTGGCTGAAAAATGATGGCGTCAGCAGAGGTTATTTTTTTCATAGTAGCGACCACTGACCTGTATTTACAACAATCTGTTGGCGAATTATTAAGCGGCAAATGTTTTTACTTTGAAAAATTAAATACAAATATACAGTATTTTTCTCGTTTTATGCTTTTAAGGTGGTTTTTAAAGCAACGTTTTTTGACCAGATGACATTTGACATTATCAATACAAAATAAACGAGTTTGAAATTTGCAATTCGTGATATAATTTATTTGTGTTTTAATGTTTACTGGGTTATGTTTATCATGCTTCAGCCTGACAGCCACTCTTGACCGCTCTTCGGCCGGATTACTTTTTAAAAAACAGTTATCTATTCAGCATTCTTTTTTCTGTAAAAAGTTTCTATAGATAAACAACCTTCAAGAACAAAAGCAACAAGTTCGCACTTTATATCTCA
This sequence comes from Chrysogorgia sp. JL179-B06, assembly GCA_035772405.1. NCBI lineage: Eukaryota > Metazoa > Cnidaria > Anthozoa > Scleralcyonacea > Chrysogorgiidae > Chrysogorgia > Chrysogorgia sp. JL179-B06. The sequence continues at coordinate 1,302,541 of JAYKKM010000266.1, forward strand.
CCTGAGGATAAAAGTTTAAAAAGAGATTAAATGTCATACAACCGAAAATAGTTTCATACGTCCTCCGAGTGTTGACAACTAGTGTTGACGGCCTTTAGAATTTAGTGGAAAGTTATCTGGTCATAAAGAACATCTCCACTTTCAAGGTTTTTTGTGCAGTCTCGTTTTTGAAGAGGGAAAATGCCGTTTGTATCACGACACGGGAAAAAGCTGACGCCATAGTTATCGTTAAAACAAATTTGATTGGTCGTTGGACAAACTTGCGCCAACAATCCAATGACCAGTGGTGGCTACTATGAAAAAAATAACCTCTGCTTACGCCATCATTTTTCGGTCACCTGCCGTGAGCAGTGAACTCTATATATGGAACGCTAACTCCCAGTCATAAGTCGGGTAAAAAGTGAGGCAAGGTTTCAGGCCCCCACGCGGTTTGCAGGTACATATTTTGAATTTTTTATTTTTGGATGTTAGAACAGTTAGATTATCCGCTCTTTTTAAGAAAACTACGTTCGCTAGCCGGATACGCTGTACGCATATTGTAAACACATAATTTATCTTTGTTTTAATATATATTGTAGCTTTGGGAGTTGATTATTTCTCAAGAAAACGTTCGTCGAAGACAGCCGAAAGTTCGTGTTTTTGTTTACAAGATGGTATCCGTGACGAAAATTATATTTTTTGGCATGTTCGATTATCCGCTTTTAAAGAGAACTAAGTTAGCTACCGGGATAAGCTGTACGTATGTTGTTAATAGATAATTTATCTTTCCTTTAATATATTCTATAGCTTTGGGGGTGGTTTATTTCTGAAGAAAACGTTTGCCAAACATAGGCGAAAGTTTGTGTTTTTGTTTTGAAGATGGCGTGCGTATTACGAAGTCAGTTACTGAGCGATTCACCAGTTCAAGCATGGATAGTGAAATAAATTAATTTTACTAGCTATCCATGGTTCAAGTAATTTATTTACCAAAAATATTATAAGGTCTACAACTACAAAAACGTTTACCTTGAAGCAGAGACTGAATATATCAGGGCCTAAAATCTACCTGCAAACCGCGTACGGGGCCTGAAATCTACCTGCAAACCGCGTACGGGGCCTGAAATCTACCTGCAAACCGCGTAGGGGCCTGGAACTTTTTGCCTCACTTTTTGCTTTACGAGTTATCGTTCCAGTTATATATATTGAGTTCACTGGCCGTGAGTCATTTACAACGAGAGCACGCAGTCCAGTTATATATAGAGGTCAGTGGTTAAAATACATTACATGTGATTTTAGGTCGCAAAGCATTCTGGTAAAATGTAACTTCTGTATAAGGAGTTTGTAAAATAATCCTAACCCAAAATAAAACCCTTATACTATTCACCAGCGCTAATATTAACACCCTAACCCTCGCGCGAACAACTGGCTTTCGGTCTTTTCGCTGCAAACCTAATTTTAAAGTATTCTTTCTCATAGGCGTACGGGCAAAATTTTGTAGGGGTTGCCCGAATGTTTGATGACGTCAATATTACTGAAGAACACGAATTACCATCGTATTACACATGCACGATGCATTGAAATCATGTATATTAGGGGGGTCCGTGGGCATCGGCAGTGTGCCGGGATTCGAAGTATTTAATTACCGTTAAAATAACACAGATTTTCCAAATTTAGACCGCGTGGATAGTCAAACAGTTATCCAAGTGTCCGATACTATACCTTTTGTGTTTTTGGTCCAGCTACAGCAAGCAATCCGTTAGGATACTGTCATGTCCGCAAAAGTGCAAGTGTCGCAAACGAGCCATTGTGCACGGGACGGGATTGTCGCGGCTACGCGGCTAAAGCCAAGCAAACCAAAACCAAGTCAATGTGCTTCCATATAAATATGTTGCGTTCTTGCCTGTAACAGAATAACGAGCCTGCTGCCACGTGTACTGCAGTTAATTCTTCGTATATACGAACTGATCAGCAAACACTGCACCCAGCCCACTCACAGAATCCGCGATACTATACTACTTCTTACAAAACCAAACGACTTTCAACTTTATTGCTGGCAGATAAAGTAAGAGTCATGTTGCCTTATGTTATCCCGCATAGTTTACTGAAATCAATAGCCAGACGAGATGCAAACACGCTGCTTGGTTTGAGTGAAGGATGGCCGGACAATTTTGTTCCCGATGATATAGACGTCTGTCAACTTTGTGGTTCGCCTTTGAGTAACCCTTCCAATCATCCAGGACAACCAAATAACACTATCCAACGTATTTAATCACAGAACTATTTAACCCTTTTAATATAGTGAATGTTAAAGTCAGATTCTGTTTAGATCGTAACTGTTTGGCGATGCACCAGGCTTCAGTGAAGCAATTGGGTAAGTTAGAATTTCTATATTTAGATCCCTTTGTTAAGAATATTAAAGCCCAGCATAAAACACGTAGCAAAGGCATAATAAAATTTTAATTAGATCTAACGTTTCGTTGTATACATCACAACATCTTCAGAGATAATAATTACAAAGTGCCTAAACCTAGATATATATATTTACAACATGTCAATTAGCCAATCAGAGAGAAGTGTTAAAAATAAAAGTTACACATGTTTTATGCTGGGCTTTAATATTGTTTGTTCTATAGGTATTTACTATAAATAGTTTTCCTTCGCAACGGCGACACATTTGGACAACGATTTGCTTGAATCTGAATCACGAATGTCGCGATATGCTCATTTGGTTTCGGTATTGGACTAGTTTTGTGCTTCCATAGGTATTTACTGTGGAAAAGTTTTGCGTCCCTTCGCTAAAAATGTGTTGCTTTAGGCCCAGAACTAAACACTCGCAGCTTGACTTCCACTCGCAGCTATTAAAAGGAGTGACCATGAGATTCAGCTCTGTGTACGCGTGTGAATATCGCTTATTTACAAATATTGAGACAAATATTTATACAAAAGCATATATATTTGTATATGTCAATTTGTGCCACTGCTAATGCATTGTTGATTGTGCTGTTGGTCCAGTTTTGCACTTTTCTGCTTCCATGGTACTGTAACTTTTGTGTATACGAAATATTTAATTAAGCTACAATCCTTGTCAAAAGTGCTTGGGACACCCTACAATTTCCCGGCTTAGGGATACGCTATGACCATTATGCGGCATATAAGTTCAAATTGTTTCTTTTAATACCTGCCCCCCCTGATCAATGTTGGTGGCAGGGGGGTGCTGGATGTGAACAACAAATTCCTGCAAAAAAACAGGTGTCCCAAGACTTTTGACCAGGATTGTATCTGTCAGGTGACAGGTTTAGCTCTATTTATGCTGAATATCACTTGCACCATTGGCATTGTGCATTTGTGCTGGATAAGAGTCTCCCTCAGTCCCCCACTTGGCAGGCCTGACTAGTACTGTATGAGGTGTTTACACAAGGCTGGTCTAACTTCAGACTGGCCTGCATTTGCTAATTTCGACTCCTATTTCCATGAGGCCAGTCTGGCTCACAATCAGCCTAGCTTAGTTGATATACTGTCGTTAATTAGGGATTCAGGTTAATATTCTTAAAACGTTTTACATGGTGTGTTGTTTGAACCTGAATGCAGGAATAATGCCACCAGAAGTGATCAGGTACGTCGGTCTAGCAACTGACCTGGCATTAACTAACTTTCAGGCCTGACACATCAAAAGAACCGATAGGAAAACAATACAGTACTGACCTAAACCTACATGTACACATGCAAAAATCTCCCAGCTTGTGAACAGGATGTGTTTGCAAAAGGTTTGTAGCAAGGCTGTTAACAAGATTGTAACAATGCTGTTCATTCAAAAAGCTGCTACGACCTTAACATCAACCTGTTAACAACTTGTCAAATGCAGAACAGTAACATATTGTTGGAACAACTTGTATAATAATTGTGTTTACATATGACCGTTACATATATTTACATCGTTTCGTGTGCAAGCCAAGCAAGCAGACACATGTACGCGTTGCGTACCTATTTTTAAAGTCTGCCATCTAAACTATTTAGGTGTGCTTAAATTGGATAGTATCTCTTTGATGTAAAAATATTCGAAGGAATTGATTTCTAGCCGATTATTTTAGAAATCAGACAATAATATCACTTTTTTTGCAATAAGGGGGCTGAAAGTTGCTACCAGCATCCCTAAACCTAAGAAAATTGTAAAATTTGGAGCTCGGAAAAGCAAAAAAAAGATAAAAAATTGTTCTAGAAATATACAACATGCAGCTATTGATATATATGCAGATGAGACAACTATGACAACCTCAGCCGATATTTCAACAGGATTAACAGTTATTAAGAGTCAACTTCAACAAGACACTAATCATCTATAGTTAAGTGGTCAAAAGAAAATAACATGATACTAAATGCTTCAAAAACTAAAGCAATGGTGATAACAGGCAAACGATTGCATACTAAATTGGTAGATAACAATCTTGAGATAACAGCAAATGGGGCACAATTAATCGAACAGGTTCATAGTAAAAAACTACTTGGCCTCCTGATTGATGATGAACAGTTAACCTTTGATGACCATGTAGATTACTTATGTAAAAAGTTGTCTCAGAGGATCGGTGACCTAAGAAAGACTAGATCATACCTGCCTCTTCGAGAGCGGAAACAATTTTACGACGTCACCATGATAAAACCTGTGATGTTATATGGTAGTTCAATCTGGACATCTTGCTCAAAAAGTAACATCAAGAGCTAGTCTTTAAACTACAAAAACATGCTGCGAGAACTATTCTGTATGCAAATAGGGATGATCGAAGTGTTGACCTATTTAGAAAGCTTTATTGGATCCCATTCTATGATGAAGCTGAAATTATGAAATGTTCTATAATTTTCAATAGAATAACTGGGAATAGTCCGGCTTACATTAACGATATTCTGCCACGAAACATTGATGTTCACTCTAAATCAACAAGATATGGTCATATTAATGTAATTTGCCCGCGATACAAACGTGAAACGGAAGGAGGAAGAGCTTTTTCAGTCATGAGTACTAAGTCATGGAACAGTTTACCGATAGAACTACGTAAAAAACCGTCACTTCTTTCTTTTAAAAATGCCTTTAAGAAAATATTTTATGAAAGATACAAAGATGTAGATAATTTTAATTAGTAATTATTGTTTAACTTTAATTTTTAATCATGTAACTTTTTAATGCTTGGTTAATAATGACTACGATTATTAATTATTTTCACAAATATTGTATGGTAGAGTAGTTTGAGGGCCAGTGGTTCTTCAGTTCGAGAGAACTGTTACCTGTAACCCTCGGGAAATAAAGTTATTACTTACTTACTTACTTTCGTCGGTTTGAATAATGTGTTGCGGTCCTGGATTAAATATACAATTTCGCCCATAGACTATAGACTATATAAATTGTCTATAAATAATTATACAACAGTGTTAGTGATAAGCATTTTATGAACATGATTTATAAACGAGAAATATTAAATCCATTTATAGTAACTAGAACGTTTATACCAATAGAAATTATGCCTTTAATTTTAAAACATTAAATTTTTAGGGGGCCTGAGCCCTATGCCAAATGTTCGATATTTAGAAATTGAAATCTAGACAAATAGGGAATGTTTACCATACCTACGACTATCAAGACTACGGTGACTACCAAGAACACCGTGACTACCTACCAAGAACACTGTGAATACAAATAATACCCAGAACACAAAGAACATCAGACCACCAAGAACACCCAGAACACCAAGAACACCCAGAACACCAAGAACACCCAGAACACCCAGAACACCAAGAACACCCAGAACACCAGACCACCCAGACCACCAAGACTAGCAAGAACACCAAGACTGACACCCAGAACACCAGGCCACCAAGAACACCAGACCACCAAGAACACCAAGACTACCAAGAACACCCAGAACACCAAGACTACCAAGAACACCAGACTGGCAAGAACACTAGACCACCAAGAACACCAAGAACACCAATAACACCAAGAACACCAAGACTAGCAAGAACACCAGACTACCAAGAACACCAGACTAGCAAGAACACCAGACCACCAAGAACACCCAGACCACCAAGAACACCCAGATTAGCAAGAACACCAGAACACCAAGAACACCAAGAACACCCAGAACACCCAGAACACCAAGAACCAAGAACACCAAGACTACCAAGAACACCAGACTGGAAAAACACCAGACCACCAAGAACACCCAGACCACCCAGACCACCAAGAACACCCAGAACACCAAGACTAGCAAGAACACCAGACTACCAAGAACACCAGACTAGCAAGAACACCAGACCACCAAGAACACCCAGACCACCAAGAACACCAAGAACACCCAGACTAGCAAGAACACCAGACCACCAACTCACCAAGAACACCAGACCACCAAGAACACCCAGACTAGCAAGACTAGCAAGAACACCCCGACCACCAAGAACACCAAGACTAGCAAGACTACAAGAACACCAAGACTAGCAAGAACACCAAGAACACCAGGCCACCAAGAACACCAAGAACACCAGACCACCAAGAACACCCAGAACACCCAGAACACCAGACCACCAAGAACACCCAGACCACCAAGAACACCCAGAACACCAAGACTAGCAAGACTAGCAAGAACACCAGACCACCAAGAACACCCAGAACACCAAGAACACCCAAAACACCAAGACTAGCAAGAACACCCAGACTAGCAAGACTAGCAAGAACACCAAGACTAGCAAGACTACAAGAATACCAAGACTAGGAAGACTAGCAAGAACACCAAGAACACCAGGCCACCAGACCACCAAGAACACCCAGAACACCCAGACTAGCAAGACTAGCAAGACTAGCAAGAACACCAGACCACTAAGAACACCCAGACCACCAAGAACACCCAGAACACCAAGACTAGCAAGACTAGCAAGACTAGCAAGAACACCAGACCACCAAGAACACTAAGACTAAGAGTTTCGAAGTAGGACTTAAGTTAGTCTATTTCTAATCGGTGCCAAAGGATCATCCGGAATATGCTCTGAAAGCTACGAAGAGTTGGATATCTGCACAATACTAAACTTGGTATCTCAGGCAATCAATTTGCTCTTGCTAGTGTTATAATATAGTTTAAAATATATAAAAAGTTTGGTTCTTTGGAAATTTAGTTTAGTCTGTTAATTATTGATAGAACACCAAACCACCGCTCTTTATAGTTAACCAATCAGAGACAACCTTGCAAACGGTGAAGTCTGCCTCCAGTTGCCAGCCACATCAAAGATTTTCAGTGAAGAGCACTCGAAGAAAGGTGATCAGATCACTGGATCAGATGAGTAAATAAAGCACAATGGCGAATATATGCAGTGTTTTCAGTTTCGCAAAGGTGAAAAGCCTAGGTACGAACAAAAAAATAATTTTGGGGATCACTTCACTGCGCATGTGTAGATAGATAGATAGATAGACTGGTTTTATTAAGGTGGTCTTATACATTGTAGTTCTGAAAAAATAATTTTTTTGACTTTATAAATTTTGGCCCTCTATGATATGCACTTTCATGCTAGCATTGTATTTTTGTAGTATCTGAGTTTCTAAGGGGTAAATTTGTCAATCAAAGTTGCCTAATATTGAAATTGGCCCGTAGCAACCACCTTAGCAACCGAATGTTGTGGTTAAATCGATGTTATTTGCTCGGTATTTTTTACCAAAATAGTCCATACTTGTACTTGCTTACCCCTCCCATATTACTCTTGTATTTGATGCCAGTATAATATATATTAAATGAAGTACAACGTCTATTTTGTTTGAAGTTTCAACTGAAGTCTTCGCCATCTTGTATTTTAAAGTTTCAGTAATTTTCTTGGTTTTTAATTGTGGTTAACTTCTTTGAAAATGCCTAAGCAACGTTCTGGTTATTCAAAGAAGCGTAACTTTAGTGGAAATCAGTTCACTGTAAACTCAAAACGTTTGAAAACAAGCGAAACGTCCACCGCAAGTACGAGCGAACCAGACTGGAAAGTTCGTATTTCCTCTGCCGAAGATTTACGCCAACAATATCCCCCAAAATTTTTTACGCCAGTCAGGGGGGTTGTACAATTTTCAAAAAAATATTTTGCGCCAATCAGCGGGGGGTCCGGCGAGCGGAGATGAGACCCTCGGTAAAATAGATGCACTGCGTGGCGCTATAAAACTATTTAGTTCATGAAATTGTATTTAATTTGTTATTTATGAGTTTGTTCAGTGCTGGCATATAAACAGATTGCCACCTTTTCGACGTCCTTTTTGACTCCTTTGAAACGCAAGTTTCCACTCTTTGATCTCTGATTCTTATTGAATATTGTCCGATTGAATCAGAGTCAGACCTAACGTGTTTGAGCTTCAACGAGGGAGAGTCTCACAGAGAATGGTGAAAGTCTATGAATGTGAGAAGTTGACTTGAGACGAGTCAGTTGACAGTTGAGCGAGTTGACCTGTCTCCCACATAAATCAGCCGGAAAGCGTGCCCGCGTGCATAATATACAACGTTGACAATTTGTTTAGTCCCTCTGACTCCCTCATTGTCCTCACTGCTCAGTATTTCTATCAAATCGCGACATTTATATGATATGATGTTAGTACGCCACACTGATTCGCTAAAGTCAAGTGGCGTAATTTACGCCACACCAAGTCATTTTCACCAAAAACTTGATTAGTTTTACGCCAACCTTGGCGTAATCGACGGAAATTCTACGCCGAATATCTTCGGCGTAACATACGAACTTTCCAGTCTGGCGAGCGAAGAAAATGTGTCTGAATCAACATCAAAAGACCAAGCCGCAAACACATGTATGTCAGCTTCGGCTAGAAAAATTGGTTTAGTTGATAAAGAAAGTGCTCTTTTGACGAGTGAATATCAATTGAGTGGTTATAGAATCATCGATGTTGATATTTTGGGGAACATCTTTAAATCCATGCCATGCAAGGTATGTTTGGAGTGCCAGTTAGAACTTGTTGAAGATGATACCAAGCGGATGGGTAGTGCTTCGTTTCTTTCTCTTCACTGTAGCTCGTGTGGACACTCTGAAGAGTTTCTATACTTCAAAAAAAGTGGGTCATTGTTTTGAAGTAAACAGGAGAATGATCTATGGAATGAGGTCTATTGGTTGTGGCTTATCTGGGTTGCAAAGATTCTGCTCAACAATGGACATGCCCCAACCTGTTAATCCGAGGGCTAATAGTTACCACACAAAAGCCATCTTGCGTGCTACCATGGATGTTGCTGAATCAACCATGAAAGATGCTGTTGGCGAACTCCATAATTTAAAAAGTGATGAGGTTGGTGAGAATCGAGTTCTTAAAACTGCTATTTCATGCGATGGTACGTGGCAAAGAAGGGGATTCTCTTACTCCAGTCGATTGTCAAAACATCCTACTTATTACCATATTTAACACCGGTGCAGGTCCCATCACCTATCTTTTTATCAAAATGATGCTGTTGCACATTTTAATATGGGTGAGAAGGCTACTACAAAAGTCCTCGAAGCAATGGGATTGAATGTGGGAGGCCTAACTGAAGCTGGAGTTATCCAAGCTGATCGGCTGCGAGTAAGGAAGGCTAATTATAAGGAGAAGACAGACACAAAAACAAGAAGAAAGGTCCTCAGAGGCCAGAGAAAAAAGACAGGGGACAAGAATAAGGAAAAGGAAGGAGGAGAATCATATGCAGCTGGCTCATTTTAAAGTTTAAACTTTCCAGATGCCTATTCAAGCCTTCGAATTAGGATTGTTTGTCGAAAACATACCTACAAATATTTTAAACTTAATTTTCCCAAATTGTCAATTCACGAGAAGGTAAAAACTCTCCTGGGTCTACTGTTTATCCAATCAAGGTGAAATTTTTAGCATTTACTCATTATTGTTAAAGCTTTGATGTGAACCTAAAAAATACTATGTGTGAGTTATACATGCCACTGGGCAACCCTATTAATGAACTCAACATGCCCATATTTTCATTCATCTATAAACAGAAGTAAAATTTATTCACTCTATGCCTTTAGCTGAGTATTTTTTTAGGTCCACATCATAGATAGGTCTATTTTGTATCCTTTAAAGCTGTTTGGGAGATCATTTGTAGTTTACTTTGGCTCCTATCATTTGTGGCGCAAACACCATATTTTACTCCATAGGGGGTCCTATCTTGGTTACTATGGCAACAACAAATGTATAAGTGAGTGATTTTGTGTCAGCCACCCATATTCTATAATATTAGAGTAAAAAATCAGGAAAAAGTATTAAATTAGGAAAAAAAGTTTTCAATGTATAAGACCACGTCGCTTCGCAGTTCGAAAACTGAATTGCGCAACTTTACAAAATATACATGGTTATTTTTTATTTAAAAATATCTTAGCTAAATTGAATTATACAATATAGTAAAGTACAAAATCTTAAAATTTCTTAAATATTGTAACATTTAAAAACTTTATCTAAGTATACTTTGTTTCAGAACTACACTTGTTAATAAAAGTATTTTCAAATCTCTTTGTTTTAAAAACAGGAAGATCAAAATTTCTCTGCTTTCTTAATCCGTATCTCGATTGAGTGCATAGTTTTTAGCTGCTGACTGTGAATTTTACTGGAGGGGTTTTTGAGAACTGATTGAAAAAGTTTCTTTGTAAGACGCTCGTGATGGTCCTTAATGGAGGGAACTTCAGCAATACTTAAAGCATCAGCGTAGGAAAGGAAAAATGCACGAGAGAGCTCTCTTTTGAACTCTCTCAAGATCTACTTGTAGGTACTTAGGTAACGCGTGATGAAAAACGGGGCATGCGTAATGCAAAGTTGATCTAATACACGCACAGTAATAGGCTATGAGGTCTTCTGACGGAACTTGTGCTCGTTTAAAGTGCCACTAAGACGAAAAAAATCGTGTATCCAATTTTGATCTTAGTAAATTATAATAACAAAATGAAGAAGAAAGGCGTTATCGGTTCCTCAATATCTTATCCCGTTCTCGAGATATTTAGGTTTTGACATATGCAAAAATTAGATAGTGTATGACGTCATTTTCTCACATAGACTAAAATAAAATTCACAAAATGAGGAATATCTCTGCAAATAATAGGTAGAAAGTTTTCAAACTTTACACATATGTGGTAAGGTGAAATGTGCACCGTACTGCACAAATTATATTGTTGCCACGAAGATCGTTTCGAAATAGGCACCTGTCGTTTATAAAACAAAAAGTGTTTATTTCTTCTTTATCAAACAACATTTATTGTAATGCATACACACGAATATTTGTAGACACGTAAATATTGTACTTCGGAGGTTTAAATCACCTTATTCTTTTTAAAAAGTGACAAAAATTACGATTTAATTTTATTATGCGAAAGACGCTTATTTTCAAACGATCTCTATGGCAACTATATAATATGTACGGTAGAGTGTACATTCCATGTTACCATAAATGTCCAAAGTTTGAAAACTTTCTACCTATTATTTGCAGAGATAATCCTCATTTTGTGTATTTTATTTACGTCTATGTGAGAAAATGACGTCATACACTGTCTAATTTGCATATGTCAAAAACCTAAATATCTCGAGAACGGGATAAGATATTGAGAACGCCTTTCTTCCTCATTTCGTAATTATGATAAACTAAGATGAAAATTGGTAGACGATTTTTTCGTCTTAGTGACACTTTTAGTTGAACAAGGAAGTACATTTTTCGAAAAGCTTTCTTTACAAGATCCTCTATGTGATCGTTCCAAGTTAGGTTGGCATTAATTTTAACTCCAAGGAGTTTTGTACTCGTGAACTGGTTCGATTAGATCTCCGTCTATACTTATCTTAGGGAAATGTGGACGTTGCTTACTGAAACTGATAATGAGTTCCTTTGTCTTTTCGCAATTTAACTGGAAAATATTTTTCTGTGACCAATCGAGCATTCTATCCACTGCTAACTGAGCTTTAGATTGCTGACCTTTCTGTATGGTTTCAGAAACCGTTGTGTCGTCAACGTATATGATATCCACATGTTGAAAATATTAGGCACTGACAAATCGTTTATCATCAGGAGGAAAAGCCAACGGACCCAATTTGGTGCCCTGGGGTACTCCAGAAGGAACTTTACCCCACTCCGACAGACAGTCTTTACCAAGTTTCACCCTTAAAGGTACGTTTACACACTGCGATTAATCGGCCCGATTTCTGGTTTAAATGCATGTTAAGTAATGAGAGACAGGAAGACGCCAAGATAAATGAGCCCACGGGACACTCCGCTGACTGTTTCTCCACTTAACATCCAGCTAAACCAGAAATCGGCCCGACTAATCGTTGTGTGTAAACGTACCTTAAGTCAATTATCCAATTGGTAATACTATTGGGGACATTGACCTGTTTTAATTTTGCCACTAAGGTACTATGATCTATAAGGTCAAAAGCCTTGCGGTAGTCGAAAAGAAAAACCCGTACTGCCGTGTAGTAATCCCACATTCATAGTCTCGCTCACTAGTCTACAAATTTAGTCAACAATGATGCAATAATTGCCATTTCGCGACGACGACAAAATAAACAGAGCCCTTTTTAAGACTCGTGCTCTCCCCGGCCCGAGTAATAACAAGCCTCTGTCGGAGGAGAGAGGGTTATTATCCAGCTCGCCGCTCCTAGACGCCTTGCAAGTTTCCCAGTAGCCCCTTCGCGCCTCGCTCGCCCCGCTTTCCGCCTTGCAGGGGCTTTCTTTCTTTCTTTTGTATGTCTTTAAGGCCAAGTAAAAAAAATCAATAGTTTCTCGTCCCCGCGCGCATCATTTTTTTCCTGCCGCTTTGACGCTTGCTGAGTGACGTCCAGAATGACGAAAACTCGCACATGCGCAGAAAAATAATCGGACAAGTTACAACCAGTGAACTCTATAAAGACTGGAACGCTAACTCCATTAACCCGGCCGTATGATTGGATGAAGCCAAAATTCCCGCCATGGGGGCTGACATGTAGGTATAAAACACGCGTGTTGACCGCGTGTGGTGTACGAAACAGCCACTCGGCGACGTTGTAGGTATAAAACTATGGCGTTATATCCCCGCCAAAATTGGACTTTTCGATTTGATGTTCCGTTCATATTTTATTATTGTTGTCCGCGATTGGACATTGGAGTTTCACGATGCGACATTGAACTTTCACTCTCCGACATTGGAGTTTCACAATGCGACATTGAAGTTTCACGTGCAACCCATGTTACGCTAACCGACATGCTTGTGTTTGATCATTTTATGCTTGTTTGACATTTTATGCTTGTTTGACATTTTATGCTTGTTTGACATTTTATGCTTGTTTGACATTTTATGCTTGTTTGACATTTTATGCTTGTTTGACATTTTATGCTTGTTTGACATTTTATGCTTGTTTCACATTTTATGCTTGTTTCACATTTTATGCTTGTTTCACATTTTATGCTTGTTTCACATTTTATGCTTGTTTCACATTTTATGCTTGTTTCACATTTTATGCTTGTTTGACATTTTATGCTTGTTTCACATTTTATGCTTGTTTCACATTTTATGCTTGTTTCACATTTTATGCTTGTTTCACATTTTATGCTTGTTTCACATTTTATGCTTGTTTCAATACCGACACGCATTGGACGATACCGTGGGACAGTTGGCTCCAGATTCAGATTCAGATTGAATCTGGAGCCAGACGTGATATTTTTTTAATTAAATCGCCTTATACGCCTTATGCTTTGAGTATTACCACTTTTTTTTTCATGTCATTGTTCTTCAATAAATTCTACATAAAATGAAGCAATCTGGTGGTTCTCACTGATTTTACATTTCTCTGGGGAACTGCAAATGTTCATTTTATCGCAGACTTACGCCTTCGTAAGTGACGCCGTGACGGCCGTCCCAGTAACAATAGATTTGTGAGGCTATCGAAGAGAGAAATTGGATAATTTTGTTAATGCACTCGTTTCAAGGTCTAGTAGAACAATATCACACCAAATAGGACGATATTGTTCCGCTACATGTCGCAGTAGAACTCGCAGAAAACAATTTACCGAACTGCGACATGTCGAAATCTTGTCGATTTCACAACACCGAAGTTAACAAGTGCCGTGGATAAAGCTTTATTGTGTCGAATTGCACCGTGTTCGGCAGAATTTTTCACATTGTCACTTTTGTCTATGAAATTTAGAACAATATTCAATCGACAAAAGTTATATATCGTTTGTGTGTAACTCAGAAGAACTCGCAAAACGTGAGCTCCCTAGTGAAGCCTTTCAGACGATTTGGAATACGACACCGAACAAGAGTTATGATCTGCTGCATAAAGTGAGCTTGTGTGGAACATCTACCCAATATATTTACTATTTATCCAGTTGTCATCATTGACTATTACTAGTTTAAAGTCGAAAACACAACTACATGAAGCACATTTTTAGCAGGGGAACTCGACAACATATACGATGCACGATATATTTTATTGCGTAAGCGGCTAATAAATTGTGATGCATCACACGTCACACGGTATATAATGTATCAGAAGCCATCACATAGTATCACGGCCATAGGCATCACACAACATCACACAACATCACACAGCATCACAAACCATCACACAGCATCACAAACCATCACACAACATCACACAGCATCACGCAGCATCACAAACCATCACACAGCATCACAAACCATCACACAACATCACACAACATCACACAGCATCACACAGCATCACACAACATCACACAGCATCACAAACCATCACACAGCATCACAAACCATCACACAACATCACACAGCATCACGCAGCATCACACAGCATCACAAACCATCACAGACCATCACACAGCATCACAAACCATCACACAGCATCACACAACATCACACAGCATCATGCAGCATCACACAGCATCACACAGCATCACAAACCATCACACAGCATCACAAACCATCACACAACATCACACAGCATCACACAGCATCACACAACATCACACAACATCACACAGCATCACAAACCATCACACAGCATCACAAACCATCACACAACATCACACAGCATCACGCAGCATCACACAGCATCACAAACCATCACAGTCCATCACACAGCATCACAAACCATCACACAACATCACACAGCATCACGCAGCATCACACAGCATCACACAGCATCACACAACATCACGCAGCATCACACAGCATCACACAGATGACACAACATCACACAGCATCACACAGCATCACAACCATCACACAGCATCACAAACCATCACACAGCATCACAAACCATCACACAGCATCACAAACCATCACACAGCATCACACAGCATCACAAACCATCACACAGCATCACAAACCATCACAAACCATCACACAGCATCACAGACCATCACACAGCATCACAGACCATCACAAACCATCACACAGCATCACAAACCATCACACAGCATCACAAACCATCACACAGCATCACAAACCATCACACAGCATCACAAACCATCACACAGCATCACAAACCATCACACAGCATCACAAACCATCACACAGCATCACGCAGCATCACACAACATCACACAGCATCACGCAGCATCACAAACCATCACACAGCATCACAAACCATCACACAACATCACACAACATCACACAGCATCACACAGCATCACACAGCATCACACAGCATCACACAGCATCACAAACCATCACACAGCATCACAAACCATCACACAACATCACACAGCATCACGCAGCATCACACAGCATCACAAACCATCACAGACCATCACACAGCATCACAAACCATCACACAGCATCACACAACATCACACAGCATCATGCAGCATCACACAGCATCACACAGCATCACAAACCATCACACAGCATCACAAACCATCACACAACATCACACAGCATCACGCAGCATCACAAACCATCACACAGCATCACAAACCATCACACAACATCACACATGCAGCATCACACAGCATCACACAACATCACACAACATCACACAGCATCACAAACCATCACACAGCATCACAAACCATCACACACCATCACACAGCATCACACACCATCACACAGCATCACACAACACCATCACACAGCATCACAAACCATCACACAGCATCACAAACCATCACCTACACAGCATCACACACCATCACAAACCATCACACAGCATCACAAACCATCACACAGCATCACAAACCATCACACAACATCACACAACATCACACAGCATCACACAGCATCACACAACATCACACAGCATCACAAACCATCACACAGCATCACAAACCATCACACAACATCACACAGCATCACGCAGCATCACACAGCATCACAAACCATCACAGACCATCACACAGCATCACAAACCATCACACAGCATCACACAACATCACACAGCATCATGCAGCATCACACAGCATCACACAGCATCACAAACCATCACACAGCATCACAAACCATCACACAACATCACACAGCATCACACAGCATCACACAACATCACACAACATCACACAGCATCACAAACCATCACACAGCATCACAAACCATCACACAACATCACACAGCATCACGCAGCATCACACAGCATCACAAACCATCACAGTCCATCACACAGCATCACAAACCATCACACAACATCACACAGCATCACGCAGCATCACACAGCATCACACAGCATCACACAACATCACGCAGCATCACACAGCATCACACAGATGACACAACATCACACAGCATCACACAGCATCACAACCATCACACAGCATCACAAACCATCACACAGCATCACAAACCATCACACAGCATCACAAACCATCACACAGCATCACACAGCATCACAAACCATCACACAGCATCACAAACCATCACAAACCATCACACAGCATCACAGACCATCACACAGCATCACAGACCATCACAAACCATCACACAGCATCACAAACCATCACACAGCATCACAAACCATCACACAGCATCACAAACCATCACACAGCATCACAAACCATCACACAGCATCACAAACCATCACACAGCATCACAAACCATCACACAGCATCACGCAGCATCACAAAACATCACACAGCATCACACAGCATCACACAACATCACACAGCATCACAAACCATCACACAACATCACACAACATCACACACATCACACAGCATCACACAGCATCACACAGCATCACACAGCATCACACAGCATCACACAGCATCACACAGCATCACACAGCATCACACAGCATCACAAACCATCACACAGCATCACAAACCATCACACAACATCACACAGCATCACGCAGCATCACACAGCATCACAAACCATCACAGACCATCACACAGCATCACAAACCATCACACAGCATCACACAACATCACACAGCATCATGCAGCATCACACAGCATCACACAGCATCACAAACCATCACACAGCATCACAAACCATCACACAACATCACACAGCATCACGCAGCATCACAAACCATCACACAGCATCACAAACCATCACACAACATCACACATGCAGCATCACACAGCATCACACAACATCACACAACATCACACAGCATCACAAACCAACACACAGCATCACAAACCATCACACACCATCACACAGCATCACACACCATCACACAGCATCACACAACACCATCACACAGCATCACAAACCATCACACAGCATCACAAACCATCACCTACACAGCATCACACACCATCACAAACCATCACACAGCATCACAAACCATCACACAGCATCACAAACCATCACACAGCATCACAAACCATCACAAACCATCACACAGCAACACAAACCATCACACAACATCACAAACCATCACACAGTCACAGACCATCACAAACCATCACACAGCATCAAACCATCACACAGCATCACAAACCATCACACAGCATCACAAACCATCACACAGCATCACACAGCATCACAAACCATCACAAACGGAACCATCACACAGCATCACAAACCATCACACAGCATCACAGACCATCACACAGCATCGCATGCACAAACCATCACACAGCATCACAAACCATCACACACTGTGTGCTGCCTCTCAACGTCATACAAAGTTTGACATAAAGGAAACCCACATTGGAAAAATCTGCAAACATATATTTATATTAATTAAAATCTATAGCTTCTACTACAGTACATGTGTGCTGAAGAACACCAATGTATGGTCGCTCTCATTATATTGATGACATTGCAATGATGCACAGATCATGTTCTTCATTTGCTAACTTTATACAAGTGGTACTAAAGGTAGATGTTGTCACAACCGATTTCCTTTACCTGCAGTACTGGATAACTGATAATGAGATCTTGCAATATGATCCGTAGTCACTCACTGCTACTTTCACATTGTTGTAACAAAATCTTTTAATTAAATCCCAAATGTCCTGAGTTGTTATGTGTCTCACCTATTCGCTTTCTATCTGATTTGATCATTGTTTAGACCATAGCCATAAAATACTTTTCATTAGCCAGTAATTTTATATGTAGTAGATAAAATAAGCGCGGCAGATCTGTATATGGGCGTTCCCATACAGATCTGACGCGAGTATTTTATCGTACTTGTGAAATGAACCAATGAACGATGCTATAGGCTTAATTAGTATTCATAACTTTGTTAAAGATCGTCCTAATTATTGAGCTTTACAAAGCTATACATGTGACCAAAATACCACGCTGTGATTGTGGCTTATTAATTATTCATGAATTTCACAACATATACACATATAAAGTAGAGTGTTTTATTGATTTTTCCACAACTAATAAAAGCGATAATTTCACATGTGTGATTATTTATGGTAATCGCACGTGTGACGATTATCGCTGATACAGCACTATAGTTTAACTCTTTCCTGTCCGTCCCAGTCAAAAGGGGTCATAGAAGACCCACGAAGTCGTCAATCAACTCGTACTGACTGACCAGGATATCTCACTCGTTCGCTGCGCTCACTCGTTCGATATCCTGGTCAACATTCGAAATAAATTTCATATTTCCGCACATCCATGTATTATTCAATCTATATCTTATATTTACGGTAAATCTCTTTCTACACTCTACTTTGATAACCAATGGTATAATTACGTCTCATAAAAAATAGGTACGCGATTGCGTATATGTGTCTACTGGCTTGATCACCGTGGGGTGAAGTAGTTAACAGAATGAAAAGTTAAAGAGAACATGCATTGACATTATATTATATCATTTATATTACGATGCTATAATTTAACAGAATGATACACTATAAAGATTGCATGTTGAGATGGTTTGCAATAATAGGTCCAGCTAGAAGTAGGTGGTTGCTGTTGCAATGGATGAAGTTTGTTGGATGTTTATAACTAAAAACACAAAACTAAATAGAAATTAATGCGTATCCGCAATAACGCCTCCGCCCGCCTAGTGTTCTATCCCTAGATTTTCATCCTTACCACTGCGGGATTATCTCGGCCAATATTTAGCCGCAAGTTCAATCGGCCGGAATGATTTTGAGGTTACAATGAAATAAATGAATAAAAATAAATGTCAGACACCATGTTGTCAATACGTCATACCATAGACACAATCACTCATGATCTAATCACATGATACACCCACATATACAAAACCGGTCCAACGTAACACTCACAATAATATTTTCTGATTTTGAAAAAATACCTTCGGATTTCGAAAAAATATTTTCGGATTTCGAAAAACTATTTTCGGATTTTGAAAAATATTTTCCGATTTGAAAAAAGTTTTGCGTATTTGAAAAAGTTTGGCGGATTTCAAAAATATATTTTCCGATTTAAAACTTTTATTGAGATTTAAAAATATTTGTGTCTGTTCCTTCTCGGCTTCCGTAGCAATTTGACAAGAACCCAATTTTACAACCGAAATGGCTGGAAGAACTATTCATAATTATAGTGATGCTTTGAAGCTGCAGAATGGTCTTAACCTATTACATCGTTCGAGTATTGAGTCCCAATTGAATTTTAATGTTCCCAAATGCGAGAGTCTCACCATAACAAGGAAGAAAAATTCTGTAGAGCAAGGCTATAAATTAGGCATACATCCTTTGAAAAGCTCGTCTTGTCAAAAAGACCTTGGTTTGGTGGTAAACAGTTCATTGTCATGGAAGCAACATAGTCCTAAAGCTATTAGCAAACTTAGCCAATTCAATGTTAAGTCTCCTTAAAGGCTTAAACGATCCTCCAGTAAATATTTTACTATTTCAGCGAGGAGACTTCTATATTTGGCATTGGTTATGCAAGCGAAACATGGTCCGAGCAATCTATAGATTTGATAAGAGCTACGAAATACATTCTCGGTCGTTTAAATGATTATTTGCTTTACAGAGAACGTCTGATTAAGTCCAATATTCTTCCAGTTTGTTATTGGCATGAGATAAAGACTTATTATTTTTACATGGTTGTATCAATAGATAATACAATATCTGTCTTAAACAGTACGTACGTCCGTCGCATTTCGTGTGAGCTTAACTTTTCAGTAGAACCAAACACTTTGAATCGAGTTATTTTATCAGGACTTGTAGATTATGGAACAATCTACCTAATTTTATTAAGTACACCGAATCGTCTGCTATTTTTAAGACTTAAAAGCCAGATATTTTACTGCCTTGCGACATACTTTTAATGCTGACATTTTTGGCTCATGGTGTTCTATTTGTCTATGAAATATAATTCTGTGAGAGATCTGGCAGCTACGGTGGCCCAGAAGGGCAAAACACAACAGTGAATTCACTGAACAAAACAAAAAATTTGTTGTACAAAACAATATATTTTGATACAAAACTAGAAATTCATCAAAACACAACAAGAAATTTGTCAAAACACAACAAGAAATTCATCAAAACACAACAAGAAATTTGTCAAAACACAACAAGAAATTCATCAAAACATAACAAGAAATTTGTCAAAACACAACAAGAAATTCATCAAAACACAACAAGAAATCATCAAAACACAACAAGAAATTCATCAAAACACAACAAGAAATTCATCAAAACACAACAAGAAATTCATCGAAACACAACAAGAAATTCATCAAAACACAACAAGAAATTCATCAAAACACAACAAGAAATTCGTCAAAACACAACAAGAAATTCACTACCGTTTCCGGTTTTGCGTGAGCACATCCGGTCCGTTTTACTGAAATTAACAAGGAGCCTCGGAATATGTTTTGTTCAGGTTGTGGATCCAATCTGAAGAGCGATTGTAAGTTTTGCTCCAGTTGTGGGAAAAGCGTTATAACTCGGCTCAATGTCGTTTCAACTTCAGCCGTTGCTTCAACTTCAACTGCTGCTTCTACTTCAGCCACTGCTTCGATTTCAGACGGCAAGTCGGGCGGCAGCTCCGTGGTTCAAAAGAAAAGAGCTTCATGCTTTAATGATTTTTACAAGGAAAAGAGCAAGCAGCGGACGAACAAATCTGCAAAACGAAAAGACGAACCAGAAGATGTATTGATTAATATTGGAGTCATGAAGTATACTAATGGCGAGGTTAAACCGTTAAGAGGTAAATCTTTGCCCCTCAAAGTAAATAAGAATTCAGATTACGATGGTGTCCTTCAAGCAGCCTTAAAAAAGCGCGTGGCATATGACAAGAGTTTTAATAACAATATCCAGTGGCTTTTAGTGTACCAGGATGGAAAACTTGCGAGAACCTTGCCAGGAGCAGAGGAAATGTTTACCCTAAAGAAATACAAAGAGGACTGTGGTAAGACTTTTTCCAGAATTTCGCTATACTTGTGTCCTGTTAGTGCAGATGATCAGGAATCTGCTCATCAAGAAAATAAAGCACCCTCCCCTGGAGATGATAATTTGAATGCTTTATTTAATTGTGATGATGATCCTGGTTTCTATTACGAAGATGCTGCCGATGTATACATAGATGAAACTCTTACCATTATTAAAGAGTTATTTCCTGATAAACCGGAGGATGTTATTGTACCGATGCTAGAACAAGCAAATGGAGATCTCAACACTGTCGCCAACATTTTATCTGACGAAAATGACAGCAATATTCTTTCTCCATCCACACCAGCCTATGCTAACCACCATTCAACCCAAGATCACCCTCCTATGAACTCTAACAATGGTAGTTGTCCATCAACCTCTTTTTGTCATAGCACTAATTGCCAAACAACACAACCTAATGAAGCACTTCCTACAACTCAACCTCAGTCGAAGCAAGAGGACTTTCATTCACTTGATGAATTTTTGCAATCCAAGCGCTGCCAGTTTAATGATTCAAGTGTTCGAGACCGGCTTCGGCTAAAGATAAGAAGAAGGAAAATTTGGTTGGATGTTATGGAAAAACTAACATTGTTTACAAGTAAACATGATCGTAAGGAAGGAGTTGATTTATGTCTTCAATTAGACATAAAGTTTATTGGCGAAGAGGCAATTGATCAAGGAGGTGTTAGCCGTGAATTCTTCTCCTGTGTATTTGAAGCTGCCACACAGAAAATCATGGTTGGGAATAATGAGAAGAATTACAATACCTTTATACATGATAGCATAGCCCTTGAACATGGTCACTATTATTTCTATGGTGTTCTTGTTGGATTGGCATTACTACATGGATGTCCAGGTCCACATAATTGGTGCCCAAGTCTGTCACAGTACATTCTAAACCAAGATTGCAAATTTTCCCTTTGCCAAGTTCCCGACTTTGGTGTCCGACAAAAACTGACCACTCTTAGTAAATGTACAAATGAGGAGCAGATGGATGCCATTATTGCAGAATTTCCAGAAAGGTTTGATGCTGGATACAATAAGGGGAAGGTTTCATTGCAAGATCGAGATGATATAATAAACAAGATAGTACGACACTATGTTATCAGTTCATGCCATGAAGAAATTCAGCAGGTGATTGCAGGATTGGACAACCTTGGAATCTTGAAATGGCTGGTACAGTTTTCCTGAAGCTACCTTAAAAGAGCTGATACCTTCTTCAGATATAACTTCAGAAACAATTCTGCAGTTTATGAAAGTAGTATATTCTCCAGAAGGATCAAATGATAAGGTTAAAGAAGAAGATGTAATCTATAACCTTTCCAATTTTTTAGAACTTGTAGAGCAAGACAAGGTTAGTGGTACCAAAGTGCTTTATTTAGATTCAGATGAATCTGAAATTGTAAAGCTATCACTGAACGATGTACTTCAGTTTATTACTGGGGCTAGGTACTTTTGCCTAGCACTGCAGAAAGGTCAAATTGAATTTGATCATGAAGCTCCTGAAGGAAAGAGGCTTGAAGTAAGCACATGCTCCTTTCGGCTTTCAATTCCATGCAACAAAAGGTACACTGAATCTGCAGCTGCTTTTGCCCAGAATATCGTGGAAGACATAATCTGTTCACCTGGATTTGGCAAAATTTAAAAAGATAAACTGTTATTTAGTACATATGATATTTAAATAACTTAAATTGGAATATTTGTCGTCAGCAAAAATACTCTGAAAAATATTGATGTTTATTTTATTGTTTAAAGTTTTTTGGTTTTGGAGTAGGTAATGGGAACCACAATGATGTCCTGTATATGTAAATGTAGAAAACTATGGGGACGGGGATTGGAATAATAAGCGCATTTAGCCACTGACTATAATACGTATCATATTGCAACGCGCGCTGGACATGCAGTGTAAACTGAATAAAAGGCATGAATAAAACACAGAAGCAGAGAGTAAAGATGCGTATAATTGTATAGTGCATAGCATAACATGCGGGATAACCCTGTACGCGTTTCGACCTTTTTGGTCTCTTCAGCAGGGTATCGGGTTGGCAGTTGATGTTTTTTCGTTGGAAGATAAATAATAATGCGCGGAGTAAACAAAATATGCGTGTAACTGTAAGGAAAGAAAATTTGAGTGATTGCTTACCAAAGTGTTGTTTGTTCGGGAAAGTCCAACGCGTCGTGCCATGAGTGTAGGGTTGAAAGGCTGTCGTAGTTAAAGGTTCGTTCTCGATCTTTGTACTAGCTTGGGCTTCGTCAAATACAAATTGTCACTGAGGGCGTTTATCAGTTGGTAATACAGTATATACGTGAGTTGCGTCATTAGTTACCACATGAGGTACATAGTCTTCCTTATTGTCCTGATTATCCCCACCTTCCCCGCTACGGGCCATCTACATCAACTTTTCTTGGGTTATAGGGTTATCTTAGTTATTAGTTATACTGCAGTTATATTAGAGTTATACTATAGTTATCTTAGTTATCTTAGTTACATTAGTTATACTAGTTATCTTAGTTATACTAGTTATCTTAGTTATTCTAGTTATATTACAGTAGTTATCTTAGTTATACTAGTTATCTTAGTTACAACAATCATGGGGGTAAATCGATACTCAAGCCACAGACGGCCGCGAATTTATATTGGTGGAAATTATAATTTATGTGTCTAGCTGATAAATAGCAATGACGTATTGTGCGGTCTGGGAGAACATTAGATCGTTAGAAATTGAATTGAAGGACCAGATAGTACGCAGCGATCGGAACGAGATATCTGATTGGCTGCTGGAAGTGTGAAAGTCGAGAAGGTCGAGAAGATGCTGGCGTTGTGATTGGTTAAAGTTAAGCTGTGCACGTTTATGTCCTGTTGTTTTTAGCTCACAAATATGACTTGGCTTCACGGCTCACGCCTTCGGCCTTCACTTGTCACACACTAGTCACTAGTGTCTGTTGCGAACTTGCGTTTAGTCTTTTGTTTGGGTTTGAAACTTTGAGTACTAGTGTCTGTTGCGTTTACTCTTTTATTTGGGGAAAGTGGAAAAGTATTTCGAGACGTCTTCGCGGTTCATGCCCAAATTGCTCCCAAGAGTTTTCTACTCGATGGAAACCCGTCAATTGTTCCATTATTGTTTCAATATCGGCGGCACGCGAGACGTAGCAACGAAAGGTCGCGACTGAATCAGCCAGGTGCAGTCATGGTTTGTGAAACAGCAAATGAGAGGTGTGACTATTCAGCGGAACTGCGGACCGCGAAACTTGCGGAACGGGGACCTATAATAAATGTATTTCTTATAGTTCATAAACATTTTTTTCTTGAATTATTTAACTAGTTAAGCTGTCACAGTGTCACTTTCAATCTTGTACCCAGAGCCAGCTGTCACTTTCGGTCGGATTAAATTTTCTTCGGAATTCGGATCCAGTTTACTTCCGCGGCGCAGTACAATTGTACAATTTAGGTATGCAGTTAACATTCGTAAGCGTAGCATATAACGATAATACAGTTTATCAATTTCATGGATGTTTTTTTCACGGATGTTCTCGTTGTTTTGAAAAATATGAAATGAATACTTTAGTGAATGAAAAATTTGGAACATTATACTCGAAAACTCAGCGTTTTACAAATGAATTGTTAAATGCAGGATATAAAGTTGTTGAAAAATGGGAATGTGATTTTTTAAATGAAAACAAATATAGTTGTAGTGATATTATTGAATTGAAACAAAAAATTTTTGGATATACAATATTAACTCCCCGTGATGGGTTATATGGGGGGCGAACTTCTTCTATATGTTTATTTAGAGAGATAAAACAAAATGAACAAATTTATTATGTAGACTTTACATCGCTATATCCCTTTGTTCAAAAAGAATTTGTTTTTCCCGGTTGGACACCCTAAAATTTTCGTTAATGAAGAGTGTGAGAATATAAATATAAAGGATATTTTCGGTTTGATTAAATGCCGTAACGTAGCTAGCCAATAGTTATCCGATGGCGAATAAATATTCGCCATCGGATAAAAGGCTACGTTTACATTGTATCGGATAGGTTTATGCTTCGTTCCAAAATGCTTTCGGTGCAAATGTAAACAGTTTCCGTCTGCAGCAGGCCGAAGGATATCGAGACAAATCTCTTGATTACGCTTAGGAACGATCAGAATATGCTAGAACAGCTAGAAAACCATAGCGTTCGCCATAAAACTGTCTTCGATAAACTTGCCAAAGGTATATGGTGGATTGTAGCTTCAACAGAAAGGTGAAAGTCAAGCATCTGAGGAGCAATATCGAACTTACAAAGATTATACAAAGACAAAATAGCTAGATTATATGGGTCGCCAAACCTTGGCCACGCAAGTGTGAACGGGTCACACTTGGCCCAGGCCAGGTGAACGTGGCTTTAGAAAGCACAATTATACTACGCGGCGGAAGTAAACTGGACCCGACCGGAAATGACAGAAAACTGAATCCGACGGTCCGACCATATGAACTTACCGTACGTATTCCATATATGGAAGGTTCCATATGAAGAGAACGTTACTGAGCGCATGCGTCTAACAGTCCATTTTTACCCCACATGCTCAGTCTCTCTTATAGAGTCTACTCACTAAGGACTCCAAGTAAGGGAGTCGGGTTCGAGGCGGAGTTAGGGTATGAAAACTCGTTAGGCGGGAGATTAGGATCTTTGTTGTTTTGGGGTCGGCTACAATCCAATAATGTACAGCTTCTAAATTAGGAGGTTGGTACGAGGGCAATGTATTTACTCATCAGGGCAACGTATATGCTCGTTAGGGCAATGTGTGTGCTCTTCATATGGAACCTACCACCTTCCATATATGGAATACGTACGGTAAGTCCCTATCATCCGACCGAAAGTGACATGCACTGTGACAGCTTAACTAGTTAAACTAGGACTAGGAGTTCTTATCAGAAGTGAAATGCTACCTCGCGACTTACACAGGAGCAGTGGATACGAGGTTGCCTGTAGAAGTGTTCAGGATTAGGCCAGCAGAATGTAGGCTGCGTCGCATCCGGCCTTTTGAAACACGATATAGTCCTGTTTCAAACGGCCGGATGCGACGCAGGCTAGCAGAATGATGCTAGAAATGTTTAAAATAACATACGGTAATCATATGGCGCGTTTATAATGTCACAATTCAATGTGACCATTTGAACGCCATAGTCCATACATCTAATTCGAACAACATTTACTTGAAACGAGCAAGCCTCGCGACTATAAATTTTCCATTCAAGCGACACGTTTTCCAAATCGAACTTCATGCCGTTTGTAATATTTGCGGCTGACTTATCCAGCGGTCATATTTCAAATCGAACTATAAACGAACGGTGCGGGATCACCGTAGACGCTGTATTTTCATAATTCGTTACAGCATAATTTTATGTTTATAAACCAATCTTCATTTACCATTTACTGGTCCACATGCGTCGAACCATAGTCGAATGCATTTACATAATCCTTGATAGTAAAGTACTGAAGCCGTCGACGATATAAATAAGAACGAAGTGGCTATTCGTACTGGAGTTGTACGGGGACTTTTATTTGATATTCGTACTGGAGTCGAAATATTTTCCCCAATTTTCTAATAAGTACTTGTTTCAAATGATTTTCATTACTCTACCTAAGCCACTTTAGAGAATCTAGAGATTGCGCAATTGCCGACACATAGCTCGGCAAAAAGACTGGGCACGAGTGAACGCAAAGGGGAGGTAGCCTGCGTGAGACGTTCCACCCGAAAAACCGGAGAGTTCCTCTCCGGTTTTTCGGGTGGAACGTCTGCACGCAGGCTAAGGGGAGGCAGCAATTATTCAAGAAAAAATGTTTATGAACTATAAGAAATAAATTTCTTATATCCAGCAAATGAGAAAGTTTTTTCTGTGACAAGCATACCTGAATTTCGTTTTGACGCAATGTATGACCGCAAGCGTTCAAAACAGAATACCAAAGTGGACATTGCAAGCTAACTTCGTGTCTTCGTGCAAAAAGAGGCTGTTGCTAAAGGCAGTGAGTTCTTCAAGAGAAGTTCCCTTCAGAATGGTATCTGGGCAAGCGCCTCGGCCCTGAAATTCTGAACTTATTTTCCTTCGCAGAACATCGGGGACATGACAAGATAGTTCAAAATGTTGGAAAATATTCACTGCCGTAGCCCAATTTTTCAACGCAATATAGTCTAAACAAATTGTGTGTTGTTTGGTCAAACGATTGCTTGACAGCATATATGTTGACAGTTACGGAGCAATTATAGAATAATAATAATTATATAATTCCACTTTTGAAACAACATTTAAAGGCAGAAATACAAACCAGGATGGTCTAAAATGTCTTTAAATTTAATGTCGAAGGTTTATATTGTGTGTAGTTCTTGATTGTTATCAAATTAAATGGAGTTTTAAAATAGAACGAAGAGGATACGATATAATAACACGCACCTGCACCTGGCTTCCTGATTTGCCTTCTTCAAATTTATATTCATTAAATTGTTTTATTTTATTTTGTTTTACTTCGCCTTGATTATGAAGTTTACATTTAAAAAGATCCTATATATTAATCCTTATATACAAGGCTTGTAAAACCGCAACAGCAATCGCCAATTACTGCGGTTCCATATTACAACAATAATACAACATAATTACTACTATCACGATTGAGTAAATCTATGGTCTAATGTAAATAAACACAGCTGCATAGCCATCTTACATGTAACATGGCTAGTAAAGAAACTCAAAACAAATCTCTGAATAAGAAAGGACCAAAAGCAATTTGTAAAGACGATTTTTGTCGTATAATATGTAATTACATTAATTTCAAAATCAAATGCGGGAGTTCCAAGTGTTCGACGGAGAACCTGTTTAAACAGTCGGAAAGCAAGGAAGCCAAAGGATCAATTCTCGCAAACGATTGCAATTTGCAAACGACTTGGTTTGGATGTATCTAAATCTGATTACCTTTCGATAGAGTTTGCCGTACTTGGAAAGACGCACTTGGAAAACCGTCAATCCAACACTCAGCTGTGTGCAGTTGAGAAAACGCAGAGGACGCGGAAAGCAATCCATCACATGTAGTAATATATTTAAAATGTTGCATGCTATTATTTACGCGACTATTTACGCGGATTCAAAGTTTTCCAGCTTACCAAATCCAATAATTTGTTTGAGAACAACAGGAAACGCGGGATTGTTTAACACAATGGCGTGTTATGAATCCCCCCATCGGCTCAGATGTAAACTTTCTGTTTTTATATACATTCTCGGTAAAAACTTGGTAGGTAAAAACTCACTTTTACTTTTAATATTCTACGAGGCGTTCACGCGAAAATTAAGGGCCCAGTCTTGTGCGCTGTTGTGATGTGTGATGCGTCACAAATTAAGTGCTCAGTTTCCCAAAAAATATATCGCGCATCAGATGCAACAACAACCACAGCCTTAGAAATATAAATAATTTCTGCGGGAAATAAAACATTTGTTGGTTACAAAGCTCTACGTTTCGCTTTACTTAATATTCTTCGTGATCATTTTCCTCCAGCATTTCCACATTAAGCATAAAAGGTCCAAAGTTCATTGAAGGTGGCAGCAACGATGGAAAATCAGCTTTTGTGAGAAGTAGAATAAATTTGACAAGAATTTCACAAAATGTCATCTTTCCTGATACATTTTGTAAATGCGTAACCTTACAATGATCGCTAGAACGCGAACACACTACGAAGACAAACTCGCAAAAGTGCAAAACATGTACTCCCCCCTCCCCGGGTGTTGATTCCCCCGGACACGGCGGCATGACAAACCGAAAAATAACCTCAAAACTCAAGCATTTAGTATCTTGAAGAGACTCGAAAAGAAGCACTGACTCTTTAGGCTACATGAGGCACGATTTCCACAATTATCGCCGTGCCGTGGGAATCAACACCCGGGGAGGGGGGAGTAATTCGAAATGCCGGGATTGCAATCAACCTATTCTGCGGCGGCAAAGAGTCGAAGACTACATGTTTTGCACTTTTGCGAGTTTGTCTTCGTAGTGTGTTCGCGTTCTAGCGATCATTGTAAGGTTACGCATTTACAAAATGTATCAGGAAAGATGACATTTTGTGAAATTCTTGTCAAATTTATTCTACTTCTCACAAAAGCTGATTTTCCATCGTTGCTGCCACCTTCAATGAACTTTGGACCTTTTATGCTTAATGTGGAAATGCTGGAGGAAAAGCAATCACCTAGAATGATCACGAAGAATATTAAGTAAAGCGAAACGTAGAGCTTTGTAACCAACAAATGTTTTATTTCCCGCAGAAATTATTTATATTTCTAAGGCTGTGGTTGTTGTTGGTGTCAATTTCACTTTATCGCAGAGAAGCTGTCATGTTATGCGAGTTCCCCTGCTAAAAATGTGCTTCATGTAGTTGTGTTTTCGACTTTAAACTATTAATAGTCAATGATGACAACTGGATAAACAGTAAATATATTGGGTAGATGTTCCACACAAGCTCACTTTATGCAGCAGATCATAACTCTTGTTCGGTGTCGTATTCCAAATCGTCTGAAAGGCTTCACTAGGGAGCTCACGTTTTGCGAGTTCTTCTGAGTTACACACAAACGATATATAACTTTTGTCGATTGAATATTGTTCTAAATTTCATAGACAAAAGTGACAATGTGAAAAATTCTGCCGAACACGGTGCAATTCGACACAATAAAGCTTTATCCACGGCACTTGTTAACTTCGGTGTTGTGAAATCGACAAGATTTCGACATGTCGCAGTTCGGTAAATTGTTTTCTGCGAGTTCTACTGCGACATGTAGCGGAACAATATCGTCCTATTTGGTGTGATATTGTTCTACTAGACCTTGAAACGAGTGCATTAACAAAATTATCCAATTTCTCTCTTCGATAGCCTCACAAATCTATTGTTACTGGGACGGCCGTCACGGCGTCACTTAAGCCACGGTTACACACGCCGATTTGTGTCACCGATTTGTGTCGCAACGCATTGCGACACAAATCGGGCACTTGGTTACACACGTCGACTTGTGTGCGCGATATATAATGTTAATGCATTGTGGGAAAACTTTAAACAACAATCAAAATGGCGGGACGTTTGACCGGAGAGCAGTTGTTTGCGATATTTTTATTACTAGAAGCCGATATTGACGCTGATACAAGGAGAAGAAACAGGACAGTTTGGATGAGGGAATGGATAAAACGAAGGAAAGAACGCGGCGCATTTCAGCAACTAGTTGCAGAGCTAGCCCTCGAAGATGGCCCTGCTTTTGCAGAATATTTCCGCATGGGGAAAGAACAGTTCTACTATTTGGTCGATGCTGTCGCGTTTAGGATTGAGAAACAAGATACACGTATGAGAGACAGTGTTAAGCCAAACGAGCGTGTTGCTGTAACACTGCGTTATCTTGCCACAGGTGAGACGCTTAAATCACTTGCAGTTTCGCATTGGTCGAACAACTATTTTGAAACGTTAATTATGCTCCCTTGGATTCATGGGAAATTGGGCGTTTTTGCTTTAAAAAGGGTCTGGGAACGATATCGTTGCGGCATAAATCGGCGTCTGACATGTTACACTCGTCAACTTGCAATCCCGTTGCAGAATTGCGTTGCAAGTTTTTGTTCCCACATCAAAAACTTGCAATGCTTCGTCAACGCTAAAATCGGCGTTGCATGGGTATGTTACACACACCGATTTGTGTCGCAACGGCGTTGCGACACAAATCGGTGACACAAATCGGCGTGTGTAACCGTGGAGTCTGCGATAAAATGAACATTTGCAGTTCCCCAGAGAAATGTAAAATCAGTGAGAACCACCAGATTGCTTCATTTTATGTAGAATTTATTGAAGAACAATGACATGAAAAAAAAAGTGGTAATACTCAAAGCATAAGGCGTATAAGGCGATTTAATTAAAAAAATATCACGTCTGGCTCCAGATTCAATCTGAATCTAAATCTGGAGCCAACTGTCCCACGGTATCGTCCAATGCGTGTCGGATATTGAAACAAGCATAAAATGTGAAACAAGCATAAAATGTGAAACAAGCATAAAATGTGAAACAAGCATAAAATGTGAAACAAGCATAAAATGTGAAACAAGCATAAAATGTGAAACAAGCATAAAATGTGAAACAAGCATAAAATGTGAAACAAGCATAAAATGTGAAACAAGCATAAAATGTGAAACAAGCATAAAATGTGAAACAAGCATAAAATGTGAAACAAGCATAAAATGTGAAACAAGCATAAAATGTGAAACAAGCATAAAATGTGAAACAAGCATAAAATGTGAAACAAGCATAAAATGTGAAACAAGCATAAAATGTGAAACAAGCATAAAATGTGAAACAAGCATAAAATGTGAAACAAGCATAAAATGTGAAACAAGCATAAAATGTCAAACAAGCATAAAATGTCAAACAAGCATAAAATGTGAAACAAGCATAAAATGTGAAACAAGCATAAAATGTGAAACAAGCATAAAATGTGAAACAAGCATAAAATGTGAAACAAGCATAAAATGTCAAACAAGCATAAATGTCAAACAAGCATAAAATGTCAAACAAGCATAAAATGTCAAACAAGCATAAAATGTCAAACAAGCATAAAATGTCAAACAAGCATAAAATGTCAAACAAGCATAAAATGTCAAACAAGCATAAAATGATCAAACACAAGCATGTCGGTTAGCGTAACATGGGTTGCACGTGAAACTTCAATGTCGCATTGTGAAACTCCAATGTCGGAGAGTGAAAGTTCAATGTCGCATCGTGAAACTCCAATGTCCAATCGCGGACAACAATAATAAAATATGAACGGAACATCAAATCGAAAAGTCCAATTTTGGCGGGGATATAACGCCATATAAAACACGCGTGTTAATTTGCGTGTAGTGCACGAAACGGCAGTGGCCAGGAAATAATCGTAGGAGCGGTAGGATTGCTGAACGGAAAATTTTCAACTTTTTTGGAGCTAGGCTGTTTCCCAGTTGCTTTTTAAAAGGGAAAAATGCGATACGTTGGTTGAGCTTTCTTTTCAAGAATTTCTAGCGATGGATGTGGTTTAACAAATAAAATATCCGTCAAACAAACGGGGAAATATGCACCGAAATTTGAAAAAATACAGGTTTCTCTTGATTTTCTTTGCTGTCTTTTGAACTTTTGAAGACTTTTATGACAATGATTTATTAAGATAAATATCAAAACACAATTTAAGGTTACTTTTTGTGTGTGTTACTGCTAAATCCAATCTTTGACGACACGAAAAATGACTCAGTACCTCCAGTAACTACCTCAGTTTATGTAAAATACATTTTCTCTGAGTTTTTCGCAACAAATAGTTGACAATGCTCTTCTGTTATTGTTCCTCTACAATGTCTTTCAGTTTGAAAATGTGTCAATGTGAATCTCGATGTTTTTCCTCAAATTATTCTTGATCAAAAAAGAAGTTGTGACCTTGCATTATTTACATTTCTTTGTGGGTTAATCTTTCCTATATTTCTTGCTTTTACTGGCTATTTCACCATTGAAATTACATACTGTGAACTAGCAATAAATCTAAACTTGAAATAGTGTGATATTATTTTATTTTTTTGCCTTAATGTTGTTTTTTACAACCTATATTTCATCAAATATAATTTCTTTATCACACGGTCAACTAAAAAAGGACTAGGGCATACCTACATGTCAGCCTCCATGACTACGACAGGATTTTTCTAGGGATACTTAGGGTCAATATGGGGATATTTAGGGTTAGAATTAAGGGTAATGTATGGTTAATTAGGGTCAAAAGTACCGGTTTTTCGGGAACTTCAGCCAATTGCCGGGTTGGCATTGCTCGTAATTTTTTTGCAGATAATCTTAAAGATATTCGGTGGCTGAGTAACTTCGCGAAGTTTCATTTCGAAATTAATTGAAGAATATAGTAGGTTCTGTAGGTTGTGTGAAGTTTGTATTTTGGAGCGCCACTATTAAAGTGACCGAGTATGAGAAGAAGAATTCGAGAGAGCTTATGAAAAACAAAAAAAAAACAAAAAAGGTTCATTGTTGTTGTGAACAAAAGGGTCATTATCTGTTGTAATAAGCTCTCTCGACTCATTCTTCTCACACTCGTTCACTTTAATGGCGGGGCTTCAAAATACAAATTTCACAAGCAACATATACTACCACAAAACTACCACAATAACTTTATAATTGAAAGGATATTTGTGAAATGCCAAAATAAGTCATTTGTCCTTCTTCGTCCCTTTGATGATGTCTCTCAATATGTTTCACCGCTGCTTGCGCAGTCTTCATCGGCATTCCCTCACGGCATGTGCATCTTATTGTAATGTTTTCCTTGAGAAAAAGCCGTTTTAAAACCCCCCTCCAGGATAGTTCACATAAACGTTTCAACCTAAATTTTCCTGTGGCTGCTTGTTCATGTTCCCTTTGTGGTTGATCAAATGCCCTTAAAAAGTACTTGTGAAAGTCCGTTATTTCTTCCACCACAGGTGACAAGCGACCAGCTGCACCAGTATGCTCCTCTTTACTTTCTCCTTCTGCAGAATCGGCCATACAACATGCCTCTGAGAAGAGGTTTTGAAGATTAACTAACGTAATTTCTTGCCTTTGTTGGTCCTGCAGAGGTGAAGAGCGACCGCAAGAAGATGGAACTGGAACATGAGACAACCACAGAGGTTCAGGAGACAGACTTCGAGAGGGAGTCGAGGCACGTGGCGACGCCGAAGGGGGACAAGAGGTCTAAAAATAAAACAACATCAGGAAGACATGAGAACCGTCTAGAGAAGTAGCTGGATATTCCACTATAAATTCAGGTGGTTTCGCAATACTGTGTTCGGTAATTCCCAACCAGTTACTATAGGGACCGCGCTCGGCCAGGGGACTGGGTTTAGAACGAGCGCTAAAAGTGAGCAAAATACCGAATTGCACCATGCTCTTCGATTTACAATAATGCTAAAGTGGGGCGCGCAGCTTGCTCTCCCCAGGCTGCTTGATCGCAGTTTGCTTCAACATGGCGGGCTTGGAGAAGGAGCAATCGAAGGAGCGCGGAAAGAAAGGAAGAGACAAAACATCGGCCGAATATATGACTGATTTGGCGTTGCTGGTGAAGAAGAATAAAAGTGCCAAAAAGCCTACAGCGATTGAAATTGTTTACCAACGGGATCCTGTGTCAGGTGAACGAATTTATCATTCGAGATACCGGCCTGGAAAACGAAACAAGCGTTTGGACAACAGGCAAGCAAACACCGAGGCAAACACTGAAGGTAATGAAGTGTCTGGTACGTACTAAATACACGTTTTAATTCTTAGGATATGTTAGTATTATCCGTTCGCTTTTAAATGCCCTGGCCTGGCTAACAGACTACAGTACAGTGGCAGTTTAATTACTCATTTACTGCCTTAAGCTTGCTGATTTATATCACATAGGCATAGCTCTTTGCCTCTTTCGATGTACAGCCTTCTATGTCCATAATAAGAGTAAGCATAACTAGTATATATAAATCTACTAAGTTTGTTTGCTACTCGGAGTTTCACGCTGGATGCGATCTTCAGGCAATATATATAATATATATATATATATATATATATATATATATATATATATATATATATATATATATATATATAATATATATATATATATATATATATATATATATATACACTTGTGTTATACCGCTCTGCTTATGCATTGAGCACTCTATCTGTATGATTTTGTATGCGCTAGTTTATGTCTTAACGACAGTCTCTATCGCTAAATTTATCTATATATATATATATATATATATATATATATATATATATATATATATATATATATATATATAGCAAAGTGAAAAGGTGGTAAAATCCCCCCCCCCTGGGCAGACCCCGGGAATTTAAACAGGCAAATGCCCGACCCCATGACCAAATTATGAAACTGGAAGTACAAAAATCCATTCCATTCCATTTTTGACAAACCAGTCCTTGACGAAAGCGGAATCTTTCCCTTTAAAATATAACAATAACAATCGTTCAACTGATTCCCGCCGCCATTGTAAAGAAAATAAACCGCAAGCTGGCGAAGGCTCTGGGAACGAGATTGACCTCGAGCAGGAATTCCACCCCGAAA
Source organism: Chrysogorgia sp. JL179-B06 (assembly GCA_035772405.1). NCBI lineage: Eukaryota > Metazoa > Cnidaria > Anthozoa > Scleralcyonacea > Chrysogorgiidae > Chrysogorgia > Chrysogorgia sp. JL179-B06. The sequence continues at coordinate 1,338,365 of JAYKKM010000266.1, forward strand.
ACGCATGAATTCTGGACTTCCGGTTCAAATTCCCCACCCTCCAGTCAAATTCCCCACCCTGCAAAAGGCCTCGAACGTCAAATTCCCTACTCCCCGGACACAGTTTAGAGTCAAATTCCCGGGGGGGGGGGGGGGGGCATGGTGATGTTTCGAATTGATCGGTACATTACTATATGTATAATAAGGAATCTCTGGTCAAATTTGACTGTTTAATTTATAAAATATTTTTATATATACAGTAGAGGATAGTTTGGACAACAACATGGATTTAGATGTTGACAGTCATGAGGCAGAGGATGGTAAGAATGATACCATTTAATAATTTTAATATAATTTTGTAGAAACTTATTATTATACTATTGCAAATTCTGCAATCTGATGGCTTCTTAATGGTATCCATTTATCGACAGATAGCGAGTAGAAACTTAAATACCAGGCCCACCGGGTCATGCATGACAACATGGTGAGAGTTTGCTTTCATCATGATTTTACTCAGAAACAATGGTTATGGTTAGTTTCTACTGAAACAAATAGATTATGAGCTTGTAGGCTTGGGCGGTTTACCGGTTTTCCGGTTTTTTTCGGTTTTATTATTAAACCGGTTTTTTCGGTTTAGCTTTTAGAAAAACCGGAAAACCGTCACATTACATATTTAATTTCATGCCACGCACTGATATCAGATTTGCCAGATTTGGCAGATTATATATACAGACAATAACACTGCGCTCAAATCATCTCTGCGACAAACGTCAACGTCGAATTGCGGCCAAAAAAGGTTTCTGCGGCCTCTGCCTCTCCAGGTTGCTGCCTCTCCTGTCTGGCAATATTTCGGATTTAGACAAGACGAAAACGACAATGACCTGCCGACATGCAAGCTTTGCCTGAGGAAAGTCCGTGCTGCTGGGGAAATACTTCCAACCTACATCGACATCTCCGAGATCATCATCCCGTCGAATATGCACGCAGCTGTATACCCTTCGTTAGCCAAACTTGCACGCAAATACTTGTCTGTTTGTGGTACAAGCCGGAACATTGTTACTGCCAAGCGGTCTACTGATACCACACAAGGTGATACGTTGGTTTTCTTGGCTAAAAACCTGTGAATTCTTTATTCTTAAAACGTTTCTGACTTTTTCTGACAAGTTACAATGTATAATTTTGTTTATAGTTCTTATTAAAATTCGTTTCGTTATCGCTGAACATTCGTTTTTTTGTTCAATATTTTGCCGTGATCTACGCAGTCCTTTATAATTACTCTGTATACAGCCAAATAATGACGTAAAGCGCTATTAAAAATTTGAAATTCCTTGACTTCCTGCCATTAGTTCAAAACTGAAATTGCGTTAGTTTCTGAAATTGTGAAAAACCGGTTTTACGGTTTAACCGGTTTAGAATCGGACGGTTTAGCGGTTTTTATTTTAAGCAAAACCGCCCAAGCCTATGAGCTTGAAATTTCTATGAGGTGATAGATAATTTGTGCTCATCTACCACCTGATAGAAATCTCAAGCTCACAATCTATTTGTTAGTTTAATAGTAGACATTCGCATTTTGAAATATGATTGTCTCTATCATCATATACTCTGGTGAATAGAGTGACTTTCAACCTGCATTAGAATTTAAACCTGAGAGAAAGTGGCCTCTGCTATGGTGATATTTTTTAGACCCATGTTTTGGGTAAGTCAGGTCTAAACAGATCAAACAAGTCCTGGTCCCTGAGCCTGCAAACATTGCTGACTTTTGACATTGCTGACAAACAAGTCCTGGTCACTGAGCCTGCAAATATTGAAGCAATACCAAAGCTGTGTCAGTTGCAAGCATACTTGTATATTAAAGTTATAAAATAATATAATTATAATGTTCATAATATAATTATAAAATACAATAAACGCTTTCTGAAAGTAAAAAGTGTTTTTGTCAAATTAAACCATATAAATAATAGATATAGAATGCATGCTTTATCAGCTGTAGTAGATAATATGGTCCAGTTTTTGCCCTTATAAATCCACCATATTGGATTTATCGTGTAACCGTGCCATTTGCGTTACCAACAAAATTAGTCATGGGTGAGTTCATTAGCCGTTATAAAATCTTCCATCTTGAATTCTCATTGTGGCATCACTTTTTTAACTGAGAGAAGATAGGACAAATGTTCTACAGTTTGTCTACTATTGCTATGATATATATTAAAACCCAGGGCTAACTTTTAGAGGTTTATCAGTTTATGGTATTCAGAATGCTATGCATGAATTATTGCAACAATTGCATATATGCATGATATATTTGCATATATTCATGTACAATTTTATCATTAACTTTGTATTATGTGTACAGTGAAAATACATAAACAAAGTTAGAACATGATGTACTGCCATAATTTAGACTACAGTGTAATTGTTAATTGTTTTGTTGTGTTGTGCTGTAGATACACTCATTGACCTGATTAACAACACAAACATGTTTATGGAGAAATTCATTAACAAGAAAAAACCAATGTCATGGAAGAAAAGAATGAGCAATGTGAATGTTAACTGGGAGTCTTCCAGGCAAAGAATTTTTCAGGCAATGGTTGGTATGCAAGCACAAACAACAAACATGTGCATTATTTGTGAGGAGAGACCTGCGGTGGTGAAATGCAGTCAGTGTTTTGGAGGGAAGAAGTTCTGTGGAGTGTGTGATCTGGAACATCATAAAATGTTGCCATTTCATGACCGGGAAATATTTCACTCTGGCTATTATGAGTATGTGCCACCAACCACTGGTATAAGTGCAGAAGGAAACCTTGTTACTGTTCGTAAGTTTATTTTGCATACATATTGTCCATTGTGTATCAGAGAAAGAAGATGAGAAACTGTTTTAATGTTTTACAATCTGTCAGTACCGGTAATTTAGTTTCTCCGAAATGCCTATTGTACCAAACATCAACATGTGTTTCTATAATGAATGAAAACACAAAAAATGTTATCTAACATTTCTTTTATAAAATATTCTTTCAGCAAACATGGAAATGGTGTTTAAATAAAATATCTGCAAAGCACAATTTCTCCCTTGCCATAATTAGTGCTTAAGAAAAATGTGCATTACAATTTTTTTAATATAGAAAGGCCAGTTCCAGTTTTCCAGCAACCTACAAAATGCCAAATTTGTGGTGAGAAGGATGGGTTTGATTCATATTTCAGTGGCAGCCAAGTAATTGTGATTACATTAAGAGGTACATGCAAATGATTGTACAATGTTTGAGAATAAATTAATTCTTCGTCGTGATTCTTCTCGTGTTTCCGTAGTAAGCGTTGTGAGCGTCTTATTGGTTGGTTGTCCATTGTAATGTTTTGATTTCCGGTTGTGTCAGGTTCTTCATTCTGATTGTGATTTTTCGCGGGTAAAGTTCGAATCGCAGGTCTGATTATCTCCATGGTTCTGTATGTGTTTGTATTGTTCATTGAGGGTAGTGGATTTGGTGAGGGGACGGGGTGATGTTGATGTTGTTTTAGTTGAAGGTAGATGGTAGGTATTTCGATGTGTCGGTTGAAGGTGGATTTGTCTATGCTGTGCCAGGCCTCTTTAAATTCTCGTGTATGTCTTGAAGTGGCTTGGTCTAACACAGTCGTGTTAGCCCAGTTAAATTTATGTCCATTATCATCGGCGAAATGACCAATATTACCTATATATGTATATATATATATATATATATATATATATATATATATATATATATATATATATATATATATATATATATATATATATATATATATATATATATATATACGTGTAGGTTTTGGTCTACGAAATACAAAGAGTGCTCAACAACATATAGTTAGAGCAAATAGATTAGATTTTCGCTTACCTCAAAACTGGTCTGCTACAACTTGTTTCATCTGTAAAAGAATCTTCAGGCAGTGACAATATCGAAAGGGATGACCGCTTATTTATAGGCTTTCTGCCGGAAAGTGGGGGCGTATGTGGGGGACAAAGCATGAGGTCATGGCTTTGTTTGCGTTGATTACGCGAAATTTATTACGATGACGACACTGTGAAATTATTTCCGCTCTTTTGTTGAGTAAACTATTCTTATTTTTTTCTTTTAAAATACAAAATTTTTCTTCTAAACATAAATTGCATCGTTTTGATCCTCCTGTGTACGAAATAGAATGTTTTAGAATTTGCCAATTAATACTGAAATCTTTATTGTTTTCTTTCAATGTCCAAATATATTTCGAAAGTTCGGTGTCATTTTCATGCTTTTTATGTTGAAAAGATTTAGTGTGGTTGGCCAATCGCTCTTTGAATGTGGTTGCAGTCATACCAATGTAGTGTTTTATTTCGTTTGTGATGTTTACTGTCACTGTTGCTTTGTATACTATGTCTCTAGTCATGCATTGTTCTTGAAGCGGGCAAATGGTGTTCTCTCTACAACTGCAATTAGTAGCGTCCCTATCCTGCGGTTTGATGTTCCTAGCTATGCGTGCATTGTGCTTAGTGATTATTGACTTAACATTGTTCATGCAGCTGTAACTTACTTTAACTGTATTTCTGTTAAAAATCTTATGGAGCTTGTGGTGCGGAGGGAAATGTTTGTCAATTAGGCTAAGGAAATTACGTCCTATGTTAGTGCTGACACTCTTGCTAAATGGTGGGTTGAACCAAATGATATTGCGTTGCCTATTCCTACGTGGTCGTTGCGGTGTATCATGAGTGTAGCTAAGTTCATGATTAAAGTTGCTGTGCCTAAGCGCGTTCTGATATAAGGGTGCAGATTCCTGAAAAGTTTGCTCATCTGACGAAAGGAGTTTAATGCGTTTGTTAATTGATGCAGGTAGTTGCCTTGTTATGCTTGGTGGATGGTTAGAGTGCATATTTATGTATAGCGGATCGTCATTGGGCTTCCTATAGGGCCTATAGTTTCCATTGTTAAGGTCGAAAGTTACATCTAAAAAGTTTACTATACGTAAATTTGATTCGGCGGTGATTTTTAGGTCAAATTGCTCGAAAATTTTGTGGAGATCTTTTCTTGTTTTGTCTGCTAAACGTGCTGATTTACTTTTTATGATAGCCAAACCGTCATCTCTATATAGGCCGATGCTTTCTTTGCCAAATTTCTTACTTAGGTGGTTTAAAATGAAAAGGCCTACGAGCTCACAAATTTCCGCGCCGTCGAAACTGCCCATGGTAACGTCGAACAAATTCTTGCTATCTTTTTTTATCCATGAAATTCCGCTATTGAAAAGGAGAGATTTTCTAGCGTGTTTTATTATTGAAATGTTGTTTTGAGGTATAGTAGCCAAATTTGAAGCCCAGGACAGAGCTTGGTCCAATAGTTTTTCAGAAATAGATGGATAGAAATCGACAATGTCAAATGAAATGAAACTGTGTCTGTCCTTATCTTTTATATTGCCAAACCACTCAATAACTTGTTTTGTATTTCTCCATTGATTTAAATTCAGTTTTTGTCTCAAATTAGAATTAATTTTGTCCAAAATAGCTTTGCTTAGTTTTCCGGATTCGCTTTTGGCGGGGTTAATTAATCGACATTTTGGGTTGTTTTCGAAATTTTCTTTGTGGTCTTTTAAAGATATAAATGCTTCGCGTTTTTTCATTTTTTCAATTCTGTCGCCGATTCCTAAATTGTTCGAAATGTCTTTTAGTTCTGAGTCAATTTCATCTATAGAGTCCTCGGATCCATGCTTATATGTTTTTGTGATGTTGTCGTGTAAGAGATTGTTGTATATGTCGTGCGGGGTTTCATAAATATTCCGAGTTTTGTCTGCAAAAATGAAAATGTTGGGAGACGTATTAATTTTCTTTAAATCGTTAGCCAAAGATTTCTGAAATTGGTTCCTATATGGCCGGAATTGTACATTCTCGATTAGTTTTATAAGTTCGTCTTCGAAGGGTTTCATATCTGGAATCGAAGGAGGTGTTTTGTTGGACGCAAGGCCGAAAAGGTTCTTTTGGTTCTCACTATTTTTGTTTTTAAGAAAGAAATTGGCTTTCCATCTCATACGTTTTAATATACTTTCCACTTTTTCAATCAAATTCTTCAAATAAGCGTCCTGTGATGGTATAGGGATATTCTTTAGCGAATAGTCAAATCGAAAATGCCGCATTTTAAGGTTAGATAGGAATGAATAACGTAAACAAGAGTGCACAACCGATATACGGGTGCAAATATACGTGTAGGTTTTGGTCTACGAAATACAAAGAGTGCTCAACAACATATAGTTAGAGCAAATAGATTAGATTTTCGCTTACCTCAAAACTGGTCTGCTACAACTTGTTTCATCTGTAAAAGAATCTTCAGGCAGTGACAATATCGAAAGGGATGATATATATATATATATATATATATATATATATATATATATATATATATATATATATATATATATATATATATATATATATATATATATATATATATATATATATATATATATATATAATTATATATATATATATATATATATATATATATATATATATATATATATATATATATATATATATATATATATATAGCCGGTAGGGCACATTGTATACTTTCATGTATATATTACGCTCACCGCTCATGTGGTTTGAGCACTCTTATGGATTGGGCGGAGAGTCTCTCTCAATGAGACGTTTACTGTTTGCATTATGCATTGCTCACTGCTCGCAGTTTGAGCACTTTGGTGACTCCACAATGCAATCCTACAATGTGTAGCCGTACATAGTGGGTCCCAAGTCCACAGTTACCATAAAGCTATTATGGTGATAGCCGGTAGGGCACATTGTATACTTTCATGTATATATATATATATATATATATATATATATATATATATATATATATATATATATATATATATATATATAATCATTAGTCAACTGAAAAAGATCCACTTCAAGCCTTCAACCCTTTTTTATAATATTGCCTGCAGTGTAAAAATAGTTGTGATGGTTTACTTGTTTTTTCTGCAGATGTTTTCGAATGGTATTTGTTCAGGTGGCGGAAATTCACAAAATGCTCTGTTCCTATGTTGAGCAGTGTTGCTTTGTCATCTGGATATTATATTTTTATTCCCACTGTAATAATCAATTTTTACAATTATAGGTAGATATGAACTTGATGTCATATCTTATTTCAAATGTCTTCACTGCTTTGTTGAGTTTCCTTGCGAAATCACCATTGAGAGTTCTATTGAAAGCTATTTTTGGCCTGGAACACCATCCAATATTTGCCATTTATTCCATCAAGACCTATTTGAGTATTGGGACAACCTACAAAAGCGAATGCCTGGTGCATCCGAAAGATCGTTTTTATTTGGTCTTCAAGATTTTTCCTTAAACCATGGCAGGGTAAGTTATTTAAATAAATAATGTTTACATTATTTCAATTTCAAGTGGCAGTCAATCAAAGTTTTGCAACGACCCTACAATGATGTATGTATGTAACATGGTGTAGATGCAGCTCTAGAAACATTATACTGTCCTTGTGTTTCGAGTTCTTATATTTATGCATATTTCTACTACACTGTAATTGACTTTTAATTTATACCTCAACCAAGAAATTTACAGTATATTTTATCAGTGCAGTCTACATTCATTGCAGCTTCTATTTTTAGTTTCCATTGTTATTTCATGTTTGCCTTTGCATTTTCGTTTTTGTCTTTATTTTCAATTTCAGTTCGCATTTCAATGGTCTTTTGTGTTTATTTTCCTTTTTTATTTTAGTTTCAATTTCCATTAATCTATTATCATTACTGGATGTGTTTATTTTCAGTTTCATTTTAGTTTTTATTGCAGTTTCCATTTTTAATTTTCATTCCATGCATGGTTCGAGTCTTCTTATATGACCATATATGACAATTTTTACATGGTTTGAATGCATATTCACGAATATGATGTGTATCCAGATTATTAAATTTTATATTACTGTTTCATTATCTATGCATTGATGGTGTAATGGTTAGCATTGCTGCTTTCAAAGCAGCTGGTCTGGGTTCAATTCCTAGTCAATGCAATGCAATGAAACCCGTTTATATTTTAGACATGTACAATACATGTACATGTGTCTCATTTTAAAATGCTATAATTCTTTTTGTATATTGGCACGCATGTAATTAGTCTTATTCTTGTTGTAGACTGGTACCATAAACATATATTGGCACATATATTGACATATATTGACAATTTTTATTGACATATTGACATATATTGGCACATATATTGTATATTGGCACGCATGTACTTAGTCTTATTCTTGTTGTAGACTGGTACCATAAACATACCAACATTTAACAGGGCATTCAAAGAATGGAAGTTTTGCAAATTTGAGATGAACAAGGTTGAGAACAAAAACTGGATAGAATGTCCAGCATGTTTGTTGGACCAACACTCTGCCCATGTGGATGGCAACATGAAACTTTACCGCTTTAAATCTGCTGGACAGTAAGAAATGCACTGTTGTATATTCTTATGTCCACTTTCACTTACATGTTTGATAAATTTATGCATTTTAATATGTATATGTAGTATTAATCCTATATTTCTGAGAGCATTTCAATGTATTTCAAATTTTTGCTTTATTTATTTTCACATTGTAGGCGACAAAGAACTTGTTATTATGACGAAACGTTTGTTGCATCATGTGATAAAGTCGACGATCATTTAAAAAATATATACAAGAATGGAAAGAAGTATGAGGTACTGTTTGTTAGGTATTAAGTGGAATACGCATAAAAGTACAAACCTTTTTAATACATGTACATGCTACAATAAATTACTTTTCCAAAATTTTTGCAAAGTTACAGTAGTGACTAAAGACTCGACATTCTGTAGAATCACAGAACGAAAATTAGCGCGTTTTTAAACTATTATTAATTACATCAACATAGTTATTAACCACATCAACGATATACACATCTTTAATACAGAAAGTAACTTAGGCATGGTCATGGTTTATGCAATTATTAACTAAATATATTATTAACTTTAAAATATTAAAATAATAAAATTATTAACTAAATAGATAATATATAAATTGTTAACTAAATATATAATTATTAAGTAAATAGTTATTATTACTACATCAACTATATCCACTTCTTACAGAAGGTAACTTAGGCATGGGCATGGTTTATATACTGCGTGTTCAAGTGGTACTTATACTGCATGCTCCAGGTTATATACTGCATGCTCAAGTGCTACTTCAGAAAAGAAATAGTTCGGTGTACTTATAACACTCTGTATTAAGCAGGCTATCTTCTGCAGCAATTATGGTTACATACTGTACATGTATTACTTCCAAATTAAACATTCACTTTGATGTAGTAGTACTCCACTCGAAATCTAAAAGTAAGTATTTGTAATCTCTGGAAGTACATCAGCTTTTCTTATGTATTGAAAACCTTGCCTCTGTACAGTAGCACTATACCTGTGTCGTTTGCAATCGATGCCATCTTTGTTTATTTTCAGTCACCACGGTATTTTTGTCAGAGAAAAATCAACCAAGGTGGCGACCAATGACTGGACGTGACGTCATGTGTAATACATATTGTAATTTAGACGTTTGATTAAAATTTCAAAAAAGTCATGTTATATTTATTTACAAAATGGACTGTTTTAAACATCGTCAGTTTCTAAGCAGAATGTTGACTCGTCATACAAATATTCGTCGTCATCAGATGTGTCATCTGGCACGGTGTTCGTGCAATTTTGGCATTTACATGTGCACCGAAGCCCAGCCTTAGTACAGGAACATCTTTGAGAAGAACAGCCTTTCTTGCAACCACAGTGTACAAATTCCAAAAGCTGATCTGGTGCGGCGTTGCTGCATGGTCATCCAGTGTATTGTTAGCTCACCATCAATGACGACCTAACCATTCCCCACTGGACTTGGTGGCAAGATGCGAGCAACTAAACATCGCTTCCAGATAAATGCTTGGTAACTGGCTCTTTGGATGTGTTTCTCTAGACAATCATTGTTCGGTGGTAAGCATTCGTCAGAAAAGCTTCCCAGGCAAAATAAGCAGTATCGAACTTCGTTGACAGACTTCATTTATTTATGGCCATAAAGAGCACAGACGTATTCTACTATTTCTTTATACAACGCTTCCGCGGGTTCAGCTTCATTTCCTAGCAATCTGAATGCTCCATTGTCGTTCAAATTTTCAGTCGCTACTTTCCACGCTTTTCTTTTTCCTTTTCCATAAAAAGAACTGACGGAGTCGCAACCTGTCAAAACGAAAGAGCAAATTAAAAGACCGCGATCTTGTAATCAATAAACAACTTAAGAAGGCATTATAGGATTGTAAATTAATTCTAAAATTAATTGTAAAATAAATTACCGGTAAATGCATGGAAACCAATAATCAAGTCACATGTGTCCTGGGGCATACTATCGCACACATCTTTAACGGAAATAATTCTTGACTGATTTTGATTCCCGGTTATAAAAAACAGATCAGAAGAAAAATACTGTTGCATCTCTACCATTAGAATAAACACATCAGTGTCTGCACTTTTGATAGCGACAATAGCGTAACTCTGTAAGATGCATGTTTAGCACGGAGCAGCAAACGTTAGTTACAAAGAGTGCAGAATGCCGCAGCAAGACTTTTAACTTCCACCATGAAATATGATCACATAACGCCCGTTCTGTGTGAACTGCACTGGTTACCGATTAGTTTTAGGATAGATTTTAAGATTATACTTTTAACATATAAGGCAATACATGGAATGGCTCCGGACTATATTAGTAACTTAATTACTGTTAGGCAGCCTGCGCGTTATTCGTTACGTTCTTGCACTAGCATAGTTTTACTTTTTCCTAAAGGCAAGATTATGCTTCTAAGGACTTTCGGTGACTGTCGCTGCACCAAACTAACTGTGGAATGCCCTGCCAGCAACATTGCATAACATACTGTATCTTCTATTAGTACCTTTAAATCTCGCCTAAAAACATATCTTTTTAAATTAGCTTTTAATTACATCTAGAATGTATCATTGTTATAGTTTTATATATGTATGTACTGCGCTTTTGATCATTCTATGTTAAAAAGCGCAATATAAATTAATAAATTATTATTATTATAGTAAAACTACATCGATCATGAGCTACAAAACTAGTGCATTACAAATCAGTGTATTACAGGTAATGAGGATTAAACTGAAAAGAAATACCTGACGATGCATTCAGTTTCAAAGGGAATATTTGACCCATGACTGAACGGGTCACGTATATATTTTCATTTTAGTCCTGATTACCCGTGATCATGCACTGTTTAGTCGAAAAGGTCTATTCAATATATGTAAAAATACGATCATAATTCTCCAACTAAGAGGTTGCTACAGTAACTAACCCTGTTCTGAAGAGCTTTTTTCTGGAAAGTTACATTTGTCATTTTCTTCTTTGACAAGGTTTCCAAATATTTTTGCCTCTCTTGCTGCTTTTCACTTTCTGTGCTCCTTGACTTCCTCTGTAAACAATACAATAGCAGAAACGTAGGCATTTATACAGATAGTTATAGAATTTGTTATTCATGATTAGCGGTTTAGAAAAATATCCAACAGAACTACCATGTACCGATTTAATAAAATTACTTTGGTCAGAAATTTCCTCATGATATAACTACTTTGACACTGTCAGGGACTTTCAGTTAGAGTTGATATTTAAGAAATAGAAAACTTTTTATGTGTTTCCACGCAATTTCATTGAAGTTGAGAGTGTTTCCACGCAATTTCGAGTTCTCCCAAACTTCGACAAGTGTTTCTATAACTCAATGGAAACACGGAAAAATTTCCTATTTTTTTATAAAATAGCTGTCAAAATAAGTAAAATGTGATAATAATCATTGCATCAAAGCCTAAATTCTCCTCACTGTTCACAATGCGTATTGGATGGCGTATTTGATTTCGTGGCTGTGTTTCTATCGAGTTATAGACACACGGCTTTCAGCCAATCAGCGCGTGCGTTTTTAATTTGTTATTTTACAAAACCTTTCAGTATAATTTTGGAAGTTTATAGCAACAATCATTGAATTTAATTGGTCATTGTAGGAGTTTATAGTTGCCGATATAAACTTCTCGCGAGGAGCAAATAATAATAATCCTTGTAACCAATCACAGAACATATATCATAGTAATCCAATTCAGTAAGATTACTTGAAGTATTTCACATCAATAACATAAATGATATGAAATACAAAATTGAATGTTTATGCACCTATCAATGTCAAGCCCCTGTGTTGGGGGCGGTCAAACCCAGGGGAATTAGACATTTTGAAGAAAGCCAAACCCAAGGGTAACTTTCTGTGAAACTAAAGTATAATTACTGTACACTAAAGTATAATTACACACATGCTGAATATGTATGTCTGTATTAGCATATTTTACATTAATAAAAAAAATTGAAACAAGTAGCAGGTTCGAACACTTTAATTACCATTCTGTCGCTCATAATGTGTATTTTTTAATAATACTGCATACACTATTCACCTTCAAGGGAATCCAGCAAAAGGAGGTAAAAGCACAGAGTTTTTTCAAAATGGTGGGTGAAAATTGAAATTTACGCTGGCCGTAACAACTCATCTCCAGTCTCTCTCGGTTTTCATGTCGAATTAACCACGGGTAAGCCCCCGGGCAGCAGTTTCAGAAAAAGCACACAACAAAAGAGTGGGATTTAAACTATTAATGGTAAGAGTACTAAATTATTTATCAGACAAAATAGAAGTAATCACTGGAAATAGGCATTTCACATTTCACAGTCAGTATCAGAGAAGGGCTTTTATTTAAAAAATTAATATGCAATTTCAATTAATTTCAATAGTACAAAGTCTGACAACTTGAATTATATCTATCTATCTATCCCCGTCCGTCCGTCCGTCTATCTATCTATCTATCTATCTATCTCTCATCTCAGAATCCGAAATTTAACTTAACCTTGTGATTTTAGATTGGGTAACCTATAAGCTTTCTCAAGTTACTTCAACCAAATCACTTGGTATTATTATTGACAATAAATTAACATGGGATGATCACATAAATTCCCTTGCAAAGAAAATTTCGAAGGCAATCGCTGGATTGAGAATGGTCAGGGAATTTTTGCCTTTTGGTACCTTATTGACGCTGTACAATTCTTTAATTCAACCATTGTTTGATTATTGTGGAATTGTTTGGAACAACATCAATTTAATGCAAAATGAGTTAAAGTTAAGTTATCAAGGAGTTAAAGCATGGAACTCTTTGAGTTATGAACAAAAAAAATATCTGTTCACTAAAATGTTTTCAAAATAGTATTAATGTCTCTCCTCCACAAAACCTTGTAAATATTTAATTTGTAGTAATTAGTTAAAACTTTCACGGCTTTCATGTAAACCAAATGTATTTTGGATGAAATTCTGTGATTAAATAAAGGTCTCGATCTCTCTCTCTATCTACAGGTATCTCTCTCTATCTACAGGTATCTCTCTATCTCCCTACCTACCTACCTACCTACCTACCTATCTGCCTGCCTACCTACCTACCTACCTACCTACCTACCTACCTACCTACCTACCTACCTACCTACCTACCTACCTACCTAGTAGTACCTACCTACCTACCTACCTACCTACCTACCTACCTACCTACCTACCTACCTACCTACCTACCTACCTACCTACCTACCTACCTACCTACCTACCTACCTACCTACCTACCTACCTACCTAATCAGTGATCAAGAATGAAGCAATCGGATTCGCTTCACCTAATCATACGCTGTTCTTATGGAGATAGTGTTCCAGTCTACTATACAGTAGTTTGTTGATCACTGGGTCTATTATAGTCATTAAGGATTGAAAGCTGAACTTAGATGTTTATTGCTTATTGGAAAAAATACAATATTTCAATAATCAAAACATGAACAGAGTAATATTGGCATTTGTGTAAACAATATCTGTGGCAGACATACATAACATACATTTGAGCTTGAAATTTACAAATAATAACATATTTTTATGGCTTCTGTATAGTTTGAGCAGCTAAAAGTGAATTGTTATTTACAGCTAAAATCTCCCAAATACATTTTAGCTGCAATTAAGCAGCAAGTTCTTTACACTGTCTTGCAGATTGTTTTACAGAACACTAATTTGTTTTGTTTCATAAAATACATACAGTAATGCTTAGTATATCTAAAATGTTTCGGTGATAAATTCTGAAGTATGATCATGTATTGAACTAAAATATGCAAATAGAATTTAAAACAATGCTTACAGTACCTTGCCTTTTTTAACTCCAGATGAAGAACAGTTACCTGTAAAATATAAAGTTTGATGCAGTATACAGTAAGTTTTTAAAACAGAAATCACCTACCATTATCACGCTTATAATTTTATAATGTAATACAAGCAATGACTGCTAAACATATTAATCAATCAACTAACCACCATATATCATCAAATGTTATTAATCAACAGATGTAGATGTAGCATAAACATGAAATTAAAAAATAAGCCTAGGCCCTAGGTGGTAATAGGAGTTACTAGCATTGATTTTTCATGGCAAAATGTCACTGTACATACAGTATGTGGTGCAGAAGGCAACTTTGCATAAGAAAACACATGAAAATACAAAAACGGTTGCAAGGCCTAGGAGAAAGTAAACCCATCTCAAACATGTAATAAATTATGCCACATTTTCAGACAACCTTCAAGTGCTACGACTGCTAGAGAATGTAAGAATTGAAAAGCCAGTATTTAAAATCGAGAATGAGTTACATCAAATGCTGGGGTGCACTGACGTTATTCCTAACATAGGAAAGTCTTGAAAATAAATTCCTTCTGCATCGGCATAAATTAGGCAGTTTAATATAAATAGATTCCATCACCTTTAATTGAAAAAATTATCAGTACTTAGCCAAAATATGGAAGCTGGTATCACTGTATACAGTATGTTAGTGCACTTTTTGTCTGAACAAAAAACTATTCATAAAATATTCATAAATATTTTGATTTTCACATAATTACGAGTTTCAGTTTATATGGTACAATTGGTTAATTATGTCCATATCATTGTTAGAAATCATTCAATCAACAATCATCCTATCATATGTGGTTTGGCATAAACTGCCATTGCACTAGGCTATGTGTATAACTTCTTGTAACATCTCATACCACATTGTGGCTTAACATCTTACAGCAGGGTGTATATACTGTAGCGTCTTATAACCACAGACTGCAGTAATTTGACAACCACTGTTGCAGCAACCCTGCCATATATAGTTAAGCATTGATGTAAGTTTGCAGCAATTGGAATAGCTAAAGCTGACCCTGATAATTATGCAAGACCCTGATAATTATGCAAGACCCTAGGCAAAAAGAGGCCTTTGAAAGCAGTTACTGTACTTATAATAATATACTGTTTTTTTTAACTAAATAATTTATAAATCAGAATATTGAACAGGAAAGACATTTTCAGTCAATGCTGCAACATTCACATTTGTCTTACCTCGCACAGACACAGTGTGCACAAAATACCCAGACATTTATCCCCCACATCTACTCATAAAGGTTGGGACACACCACGCGACAAATCGCGGGGGCGTGTCGCAGGGACATTTCCCCTGTTGAGGACACACAAAGCAACAAATCGCGGGGGCGTGTCGCGGGGACATTTCCTTTGTTGAGGACACACGAGGGGACATGTCAGAAAAGGAAAATAAAATAACGTTATGTGATTGGTTTATTTTAATTTTGTCCCGGGGACTAGTTGCACGAGCTGTTCATACAATGGGACAAGTCACGGGGACATACTTTTGTCACCGCGACATGTCGCACGAATTCAAATAATTTTGAATACATGCAACTTGTTTCGGGGACAAAGATTTGTCCGCGCGACAAAGTTTTGCCTAGTACACACGACAGGATTTGTCCATGCAACATGTCCCTGCAACATGTCCCCGCGACATGTCGCCTTGTGTGTCCTAACCTTAAATAGCTACTCTAACACAATACATTATACACAATTAAAGATTCCATATCAGTATAATAGCAATGTGTTGTAGCGAAGTGGTGAAATGTGAGAGTTTGTATCTGATAATCTGATTTGTTTACACGAGAAAGCCCCCTTATTTGTTTAGCACCAAAGATAATATATTTTAGTTCCCAATATGTTTGTGCCAGTGGGTGATGTCTCACGACTCATGTGTTGTATCCTCAATGAGCAATGTATTTTGTGTTGAAATTATCCACACTACACTACAGTACATGCCACAACTCAAATGCAAGTTTAGCCTTTGTTTCTCTGCACACTGCAGCAAGTGTAGTTTATACAGACAGTAAAGGTATCAAAATCTCTACATCACAGCCAGATGACTGAGATGAGTTGACGTTAAAGTGCATATTTGACAAATATTCTTCGGTTCGTCTCTAAATTATTTAATACATAATTCTGTGTTCAGAAGAGGCTGGGTACGAGTGCGCCCACGATACTTGCGAAAACTGGTTGCGATAATAAACTTAGTCATAAATTTACAACAGTGTTGTTACTGTGAACCAATACAACATTTCTTACGGTACCACGCAATGGTGGGCAATATTTGAATGTTTGTATACTAGTTAGTTTTGAGCAAACGCAATGGTGGGCAATATTTGAATGTTTGTATACTACACCTTTTTCAGGCCGAATTCAGAACGATCCAAATGATTTTCAGATAGTCCAGATCGCATTCAGAAAATGCTAAATGAATTTCAGATGGTTGAAATCAAGTTCAGAAATATCCAAATGAATTTCAGAAAGTCCAGATCGAATTCAGAAAAGTCTAAATGCATTTCAGATAGGTTCAAATGTAATTCAGAACAGCACACAATCATGAAGTTCAAACGTTCTCGTTCTATTACGTATAATTACATACACACATGTGGCATATACCACCTCCACACAAATCATTATTACAACACAACCGAAATAAGCTACTGTAGCTGTCAATAAGGAATATGCCCACATGTACGAACTCATGCACCGACATCCATGTCCTCCAAGTTCAGCGCGCGCTGAAAGAAACCGTGAGCATGTTGGCCTGCATTCACAATGTCCCCTGCAGTAATTTGGTCCATGGCATCATCGATCGCTTCTTCGACATATACCAATCGCTGTTCACCGACTCCTGGAGGTTGGACTTGAGGGACTCTCATTTGCTGTTTGACTAAAGCTTTCATTTTGCTCCAGATTGTCTCCACGGGGTTCAACTGTGGCGAATACGGTCCCAAACGACACACAATTAATCCTGGATGATCAGTCACACATTCTTCGAACTTAGAGTGACAAGGTGCATTGTCACAAACAAGAACAACAGCATCAACTCGTACTCCATGGGGAAGTCGTTCGAGCATCTCCAACATCCACGCCTTTGCTGCATCCGATTTAAAGGCTCCACGACGCCTTGTGGCGTAAATCATCTGATATGCCGACACCGCGCAGATAACATGAACATTTGGGCCTTTAGAGGTTGGCAGAGTCATAACTGCCCTGTCACCTACGTGGGCGCGACCTTGCGACCGTCGGCAGAACAGGTTAAGGTTAGTCTCATCCATCCAAATAATGATTTTGCCGTCCCTCATGTACTGACTGATCCTGTCCACATACTGCCGCCTCAACTCCTTGTTGGCATCATTGTTCATAGTCGCAGGCATAGCATGTGCCTTCTTTAGGGTTATGAGCTTCCCTTCCAAGTAGTTATGTATCGTTGACTTACAAACGTTGACGCCTAATTCTTGTTCTGTCCTCTCTGACAATTGCTTTAAGGTGAGACCAGGGTCCCGTTCAATCATGGTGATAACATGGTCGATCTGGTCGTCGGTCAACTTTTTTCGACTTTCCCCTTTGGGTTTTGGATGTTCAGCATCAGCTCGAATCCACGTGTATGCAGTTTTGTATTTTACCCCAAGCTGCTCAGCAAGCTCTCGCCAATTTCCTCCGTTATTAGCCACTCTCACAATCCTCTCTCTGTCGGCAAGTGCTATTCGAGTATAGGGTCCACGCGGCATTCTTTTTCACTACAGTATACCTGAACCGTCTTGCGATAATCCCTTGAATGGCTAGACAAATCTGAATATCATTTGACACGGTCTGAAATCCCTTTGGATATTTCTGATTATCATTTGTAAAGGTCTGAAATCCCATTGGATATGTCTGATTATCATTTGGACATATCTGAAATTCACATGACAAATCTGAATATCATTTGGACAGGTCTGAAATCCCTTTGGAAATTTCTGAATTCGCCCTGAAAAAGGTGTAGTTAGTTTTGAGCAAAGCATCAAACTAATCAAAATATATCTAAAAAGTTTGGTGTACTGCCGAAATAGCGTGTAAGTAGTCTAACGTTTCGAGCGAAGGCCCTTTCACTGTCTAACGAAGGCCCTTCCCTTCGCCGCTTAAAACGTTAGACAACTTACGTACTATTGCGGCAGTACACCAACCTTTTTAGATATATTTTGATTTGTATTTCTACACTGCGGCGCCTACGCAGCACAACACGTTTTATAACCTTTAAGTATGTTGTCGAGGGTACTGGCCAAAATATTTTCCCATCATCGTACAAGGCTACAAGCTATAATGCTATATTGTGTTCTTAAGTCTGTTCCGAATGTCGGACTCGACGTCGCGGACTCGAGTCTTTCGAGACTCTGGAACCAGGGTAAGACAGTGGTTCCTAGTTGATTAGTAATTTAGTAGGTATTTAATTATCCTTGGTTAGTGGGCATTTCTGAGCATCTGATTTTTTGAACAAATCTTGTCGTGAAAATGTCAATTTAAATACAACAGGTTATGCAAGTTTCAATAGTACTACTCGGCTTTTGATCAATTAACTCTTTATTTAAACTTTACTTCTGTACTTTTCCGAAGTTCAGAATTATTAGGGTAACTACTAACAAGGGGAAATGAAAACACAAAAACATTTCTAGAATCGTTGGGATGGATGATCGAGATCGGGAATCTTACACGATCCTATCTCGTACCCAGCCTCTTCTGAACAAGATGGCGGACCGGAAAGAGCCCGGAGCTGTACTGTATTTACCGGCTCGTGTTGACGCTTTGTCTGCCATTTTGAACCGATTAACCTCCGCGCGACCGTTTGAAGCCTGGGTAGAGCAAGCTGCGCGCCCCACTTTAGCATTATTGTAAATCGAAAAGCATGGTGCAATTTAGAATTATTATAAATTGAAGGAAGAGACCATGTTGGCTATTCACAAAGAGCATGACTTGGGCCGGGGCCAGGCTAAACAAAAGAGCCTGGAAACGAAGACGGCGAGCAGGGCCGGATAAGGAGCGAGAATATCCGCGTAATATGCGTGAACTATTATTGCTTGTTCTCTTCGAAATGCACACGACTTCAAAGTTCTAAGGAGAGATTTCAAATAAAGTAAATAAAAGCAAACAAAACTATATATTTTCAGGAAATGTTTAGTCATGCTGAGCATGACTAGCATGACCGCTAGCTTCGCCACTGCCTATACGGTATATTACGGGATGTTTTTGTTGTATACAGGATGTTTTTGTAATTGTGTTTTCCTGTGTGTTTTCCCGAATTTTCCGTATTTTTCGCTTACCTTAGTTTATTGAAAGAGTAATTTTTCGACTTATTGAAATAGTAATGATGTATTACACTTGAAAAATGACAAACTCGACGTTTAAACAAGGGGAAAGTCCAATGTTTTAATATTAAAACAAGTAAACAAGCCTTCACTCTTCAGTCAAAATATGCACCGGAAGTAAAATTAGTCGTGCGGACCAATCAGATGTGTTTGGCTGAGCTACTCAGCCTCTACTTATGCGCTCGCTCCGTGTTTAAACAAACCCGAAACAATCAAGAGGCAGACTTAGAGCAAGTCTATGCTTATAGCAACGAACGAGTATTCACTAAAAGTTTAAGAAATCATATGAAGAGCAAACTTAGTTCTATTAGACAAATAGGACAAGCTGAAAAGCTAAAACGATCGGCACTCGACGACTACCTGGAAATATCGTATGATTAACAATTCGATTCCCGCATCTCTTCGACTGTTTGATCATCCTCGAACCAAAATTATGCCGACTATAAACAGTCATCCTTTGAGAGTATTAGCAAACTCTTTAATAGTCTCGTTTACAAGGAAACGTTGAGGCGGCTGAGAAACAGTCTTCGTGGTAAACAACATGACGAACATTGAAAACGGAAGTAGTTCTTAACCAATTGAATATCACGTATTAACTAAATTTTCTAAGCGACCAATCATGGTCTACTATTTAAATTCCTTATAGTAGCTACGTCACAGAACACGATTAACGGCGCTGGTTCATAGTCTGTGGTTTTCAAAATTTCACAGACTATGACGTAGGCTATGTTGGTTGTCACAAACAAAAGCAGGCTCTGGGAATGAGATTGAAACAAAAGAAGAATCAACCTCGTACCCAGGGCATTTTGCCTCCACGGTGGAAGTTAGAACTGCATTCCATATTTACTTGTTCATGCATATTTATATAAGATAATCATGGTGGATTATGAATTAGTTGCTTCCAGGATGAATGCTTTACATGAATAAGTCTGCAGAGCGTTGCATATCTACATATATTATTATTATGACCTAAATATATTATCATATAAAAACACCAAGATATTCTGGGTGTCGTGAGAACAGCCGATTCCAGGGCCATTTTCGCCGACCTTCCACCGTGAAGGCTCGCAAAATGCCCTGGAAGAAGGATATTCTGATATTTTTTTGTTCAAGTTTCATCAACATGGCCGCCGTGACGTAAACATGTTGGCAGGGACGTAGCGAGGACCAACTTTTACAAAATTGCAATATTCGGAAAATTCACAGGTCTATTCGAAAAATTGGGACCTGTTTTCTTTAAGACTATTTTAAGAGATTATGTCAAAATATACAGCAAACTTGTCAGTTGAATTTAATACTTGGACATTGATAACGTTGTCTAAAATCGCCACTCTCGTTCCCAGTAATCGAGATATGGTCTGGAAACTCAGCTAAAGTCTTTGTTTTATCTTTTTGTTCGTCTTTATGCAATTTTGTGCACGGTGCACGGTCACTGAACCTATTGTATTTTAGTATAATGAAGCAATCATCCAATATAATCGTTTGAGTTTAATCGCTCAACCGTGTTGTTTAAATATTAATAAACCTAAAACAAAGGATGTGCACGGTGTAAGGTACGGTTCAACATCAAAAAGTAGCTCATTATAGTCGCTTTGAAGTTTGCCGAGTTTCCAGACCATATCTCGATTGACTATGCTTTAACTATATAATGTAGTTTGATTTACAACTAAAACTAGAAATATTTTATTCGGAAATTTTGGGTTGGTACCCCACCCCCAATCATGACATGTTAGCTACGGCCCTACATGTTGCCATGCATCTTACTGACTTTAGTTGACATGTTGCAATGTGTTCCATCTGCTATCTGTATCGCCAAAATCTAATGCAAAAATAAAATACCTAACACTTTATTTCTTCAAATTGTAGGCTGGTGATCAGTACACGACTACCTCCTAGAGTTTCTTCACAAACGTAGCGTAATGTCATTATATGGGCATGTCCCGATTGTGCTCGGCAACTTTTGAGCAACTTTTTTCAGTTCTAGCAACCTCAAGCAACATTTGCCTTTCTGAGCAAGTCTTGAGAAATTTTTTCCCAAATTACATGTTTACAGCATAAATGAACATAATCAATCACGCAAAATTTTAAAATTTCATAGAAAACGTTATTTTCTGCGACTTTCTTGATGTTTATCAAGTTTTGATCAAATTAAACTAAAAACAAAATGGCGTCTTCATTCTGAGAAGTGGCGCTTGAGACACTGGACTTCTGGTGCATGTTCAAGCTATTCCGATGTTTGTAGTTAGATGCCATTAGAAGTTTTGTTGCGTTATTAGTTAAAAGTTTTGTAAAAATACGCCCATATTTGCGAGAGACTTTTTAAAATGCAGTGGCAACTTTTTATAGTTTAGTTTAAATTTCAAGCAATTTATCTTAACCAATATTAGCAGTTATTAAGAACGAAATATAGAGCTTTTAATTAACGTTATGTGTGAAAATATCGTGAAATTAGGTAGCAACTTTTTTGATTTTTGGCAACTTTTTAGCAACTTTTTGGCATACTAGTAAGCAACTTCTTAGGAATTTACGAGCACAGTCGGGACATGCCTAAATGTCAAAAATGACAAAAATTAGAGAGTTTTGTGTTCGTCAATGTGACGTCATCAAATTACGTCTCCGGTCAAAAGAAGTTTGCCTCGTTGAATACACATAAAATATTTTGGTTATACCTTGAATTTATTGTCCACTGACGAAGTATATTGGGCGCTAAATGACCTGTCCTTAGCAGCCGGTTGTTTAGCAACGGAGTACACCTTGTTATAACAATTTATTAGTGTTTTTTTTACAACGTAGTGAACGTACTACAAAACGTACTACAACAAGTAGATGAAAATAAAAAAATATGAACCTCGCTAGTAATTGTATCAATTCAAAGCCTTTCAAACAGACTCGTAGGTTGAATCATAGAAACCATGGGATCGTTGAGGCACCGGTCATTTGCTGCGTCGGGAGTGGATATAGCGCGATGTGGGAATATCGTGGAAAAAACGTTAGAGTTGGTTTGGCTCGTGTTGACCGTAGAAGTACATATCTGCAGAGGGTCGAACTCAGTCAAAACGCTGAGTGCGGCCTGCGTTTTTCGGTACCATGGTCTTTCAGGACTTAACGGGGTTGGTAGGCCTGAGATCATTGTGTTCTCCAGCAAGCACTTTTCAGGCTTTAATGGATCATCTTCCGTGTCGGAAAAAACTATGAAGTTATTCTCTGGTGGTTCGCCTTCTATTGAATGGAATGAAATTAAATCAAAGTTTTTAGGGGGTATTTATATGGAGGAGGGCCAGCCTTCTTGGTAAGGCTAGCCCTCTTTGCAAAAATTTGTTTGCGTTTACATGACAAGAGGGCTAGCCCTCTTTGCCGAGATCTCGCTATTGACAACCCGAGATCTCGCCTAGGACTGGAAATTTTCCATATAAACGCACTGAAGAGGGCAGGCCCTCCTAGGAGGGGTTGGGAAATAAAAGCTCCGTACAAGCGACAAAGTTTATCTTTACCAGTATTTTCTGGACAACTTTATATTTCGCACGACCTGTTTGCTTGTGTTTAAGTTGCAAATTGAACACTTGTCCACAAAAGTGAGATGCTCGGTTTCGTGCGAAAATAAATGCAACCGTAGCCATTCGAGCGAACCAGCTTGGGCAACGAGCCAGCTCGGTTAGGAAGGCTAGAAATTCTCATGTAAACAAGGGAAGAAATTCATCTCGCCAAAGAGCTGGGCTAGCCCTACCAAGAGGACTGGCCTTACATATCAAAGTCCTCGCATACGAAATAAATAGTTAAATTTTAGAGTTTGCTTCTTGTGTTGTACAGCGGTTTTCCTTTCAATTTTGACGTCATTGAGTGCTTCTGCTTTGTTCTGTACCACCCTCACTCAGTCGCTGGCGACCGATCAGTCCCATTGTTTCAGGCATACCAACGTAGGTATCTTCATGGAGCTACTCCTGCTGCACATAGTCCCAGAGGCTCATTGCACTATCGGGTTCTCGTAAGACTGTCAGGGTATATTCAAAACAGGATCTTTGTTGTTAGGGTTGGTTACAATGCAATAATTTACTGCTTACAATGCTTTAACAATTCCAGTAGTTTGTGGTTTACAACCTGAGGGACGGCTGTCTGTACACTCAATGACGCCAAAATTGAAAATAACCTCGCTGTACAGTGTACATGCAGAGATCGAGCCGTCGAGCAAACTCTAAAATGGCGGCGAAGAATAAAATACGAGAATGAAAAGTCAGCAATCGTCCAATTATTAATATTTCTAGACATAACACTTGAATGTTTTTGATTAAAAAATGTTTTTGACTGCAGTTCTCATTTAAGCTATTTTCTGGGAAATCATAAATTATGATTAGCCAGTGCACATTGATCCCAATTTTGTTCAATAACTTAAACACGGAGTGCTTGCATATATTGGTGGTGAGATAATTAGTTCAATTACTGTGATTGGTCAGGAAACAACGAGAAATAATCAAAACAACAAAATTTCCATTGTTTCGAGACTCCATTGTTTGAATTGATTTTTAAAATTTCAAAGACTCCATTGTTTCGAGGGGCAAGCATTCCGTGTTTAACTTGATCAATAATTAGCGATTGTCCCTGAAGCTTTTTATAGTAGAAAATTTCCCATATCCTGTTGGTGCATTCTTCCCTTGAAAGATCGAAGTTGCTTAAAGAGTGAGTGTCAACCGTCGTGCATTGCGCGTTTGTGTTTATCTTTTCGTACGATAACGAAGTGTTTTGAAGTGCTTCGTTGCCTGAACTTGACGTGGTAAATACTTCGGAAATTCGCCTAGTCTTCTCAGAAAACCCTATAGAGGCTTTCTTATTCATCTACAATCCAAATACGTCGACTCGGAACCTGATTTTTTGGTTTGAACCTCGTCACTTGGTCTTGCACGCTTCGCGTCAGTCAAGACAGTCAGTCAAGGCTGACATAATTCGAAACGAAAGTCAAGAAAACGTCGAGTTTTGTTAAAAATAATTACTTTCTAAGGTATGTCTTCTTTCAATAGCGCTCCGTCGAGATGACGTCAGTACCGATGTTTGTCCGCTTTTACCCATAATTCTTGCGGCCATAACAAAAGAAATAGCTCATTTGCAATCATTTGTGAGTCAAATTTGGTTGGTTTGTCCGCTTTTTGAGCTATTAATAGCAGCCAGACTCTACGCTATTAAAAGACAAAATGAATAATTTATATAAGGATTGACAAGATATTTACGGATGCAGTTCACTAAGGGAATTTCGTGCCTCAAAAAATGGCTGACCGAGCGTGCAATGCATCACGGTTGACACTCACTCTTTAACAGTCCAAGTACAATCGTTCAAAGTTTTTCAAAATTGCTGGTTTTTCAAAGTTTTTCAAAACTGGGTTTGCTGAGTATATCTTGTCAACATGGAAGTACATGGTCCAATCTCTATACTGTAGATTACCCTCTATTAAACGGCCACCTCTATTAAGCGGCCACCTACGAGCGGTCCCAATTGGTGTTTTGTATCGTTTTTACCTGTATTAAACGGCCAGCCTAATTATTAGGCCCAATTGTAACCGCAAGAGGATGAGATAAAGAACTAAAACTTCATGTGCTATATACCCCATTAGCTATAAATTACTTATTCTCACTTTTAAGGCGATTCATGGCCTTGCGCCTGAATATATTATTAATTTAATAGGTATTAGGACTCATTGCGTTTAATGTTTAAGTAAATTAATTATCTTATGTATGTAATTAGATTAGTTACATTAATTATCTTATATGTCTATATATATCAATTCCTGTAAAGCGCATTTGATCATATTCATATGTTAATTTGCGCTATAAAAGTTTTAATTATTATTATTATTATTATTATTATTATTATTATTATTATTATAAAGACCATAGAACACTTGGTTGTTGTCAGTATATGTTTCTCATTCAACACATGTCACTGGAATCCTCACTCAAGTTTACAGGTAATCAAATTCAAAAACATTGTCGGAAGATTGCCATTATAGTTTAGGAACATGTCCAATGACTTTTCATTCGGATCATTGCATTCGGATGCGAATTCGTTTTTTCAAAGTCTACTTGTTACTGTTATCAGTGATTTAGAATTGAATCAAACGACATTTGACCACACCCAATTAAAGGCCCATTGTTGGCGTTCCTCCATTAAGCGGCCACATTAAAGCCATTCCCCGAGGGTGGCCGTTTAATAGAAGTTCGACTGTAACAGCAAAGTATAGTTTTAATGCTTCATAAAAGTTTTCTTCACTAAAAGATTCGCTCAGACTGCGGAGACCTTCGAACCCAAACATTGCTAACTTCAGCAACTCGTGTTTATCCTTTCATTTCCGGAGTGTCGACTGCGCGAGGCCTAACACTTAATTCATACATAACATGACCTATTTGTACAAAATATAACTTATTTACATAATTTACAATGTATGAAATAAGATTTAGGCCCGACCCAGAACGTGTAAATTTATGCGCAGTGATGCAGTTAACCTCCGTTGAGCAGGGATTGGGTATGGTGTGCGCGCGTAGGCTAATCATACACTGGGCCGGGTCGGTGCAACGCGCGTGTCGAAACATCAGAAAGTTGTATTCAAGATCCCATATTTTTTTAACCTAATTATCTTCCCTCTTCTGTTGGACAAGGAGGCTAAAAGGAATGAAAAGGGCCTTCCTATTTTCAAGAACTAGTTTAATCCTTAAACCTAACCATATAGCTAACCCTCAACTATTTTTGGGACTCGCAGGCAACAAAACTCGTTGTCGAAAAAAGGCTGCGGCTATTGAAAACAAACAAGACGCCCGTTAGGCGTAGCCTCCTCCCAGGCAAGTCTGTTGGCTTCTTTTTTGTCCGAGTCACGGTGCGAGCAATGTTTTGGTTGGGATTGCAGGGAAGTATAGGACAGCAAGGGATTTAATTTCCCTCTCCCCATGCCCTTGTTAATTTCTCTGGTTCGGCCAAAACAGCCTTGGAAGCTATTCGGAGGAAGCTACGCTGGCGTTGACTCGGGCTAGTTTTGGTCTGGCAGCGTGGCGTACTGTATATATCTCTTATATACTGGACATTGGACAGAACTCGGTCGATCTG
This sequence comes from Chrysogorgia sp. JL179-B06, assembly GCA_035772405.1. Classification (NCBI taxonomy): domain Eukaryota; kingdom Metazoa; phylum Cnidaria; class Anthozoa; order Scleralcyonacea; family Chrysogorgiidae; genus Chrysogorgia; species Chrysogorgia sp. JL179-B06. The sequence goes on from JAYKKM010000266.1 coordinate 1,365,059, forward strand.
GAGGTCCTAACTGCAATCATAACCGTAACCCCTTAGAGTTTCATCCAACACCCCTGCGGGATTCCCCCATCCATGGTCCCCCCAGGCAGAATAATATTTTGGGCTCATTTTTTGAAATTTCCTGTGTAACCTGGCCTTATTCAAAATGGCCGCCAGTATTAGCTAAAAGGCCAGGGGAGCTACATAATCGTCAGAATTTTGTCACTTAACCATGTAAATAACCACTAACCCCAAAACAACAAAGAACCTAACCCCCCGCCTAACGAGTTTTCAAATCCTAACCCGCCGCCTACTTAGGCAAACTCAAAATGCGTGCCAAAAATATTATTTTGCGTCCCCAGACCTCGCACGCCATGTATTTGTTGATCACAAATCAATCTCGTTGATCACAAATCGGAAAAGATATATGCATGTTTATTAATTGTAGATTTTGAACGTTATATCGGCCAGTATTTTTAACGGATTTCAATTCTGAAAACAGATTTGGAATTACCGAGTCCAAGTATCTATACTTTTAGCATCATTATAGTCTCATTGAGATCGCGGATCAATCATCTCGAAATCGCTCGTCATCTTTTAGTATAGGTCTACCGCGATCAGCGTGTGCAGTTCAGCAGTAAGCATAGTGACTAAGTGAGCGTATTCACGATCAACACATTTGTCAGCCGTCAGTTACTTTCTAAATCTAACAACAGAGTCAGAGAACAACTCGACCAAAACCAAAGCTGTCGAAAAGAAAGAACTCGGCTTATTCCTCACGGTTCGCAAAGGTAGCCAGTAAGTAAAAAGTGATCGACGACTACATTTGCTGCTTATCTTGCGTGCACCGATAGCGAGTTCCCCCAACCCCTTCTTTGGGAAGACGTGACCCGTTCATGCAATTTCACTACACATGATCGGCACAACTGAGCTTCTCAGTCCACTGGAGAAATTGGAGAATAACGGTCAATAATAAATGCGAGTCTGTGTAGTAAATGCGAGAAGAAAAAAGTAGGCAGTGTTTGGGATATATAGCAAAGCGAAAAGGTGGTGAACTCAGGGGTGGCGCCAGAGGGGGACAGGGGGCTACAGCCCCCCCCCCCCCGTCGGGGAACCTTAGCCCCCTGTCGGGGGAAAATTAACAACTCATCGGAAGAAAATACTGACCGACTATAAAACCATGATTTTCACTGTTTTTATTTAAATTTTTTGTTAAAAAATGCAGGAAATAACGTTTCAGAGACTTAGAAAATCAAAAATTCCACGGGGGAACACGGCCGCCGGACCCCTAAAGGAATTACCACAACCTGTTAGCCCCCTGTCGGAACGAAACACTGACGTTTCGGAGCACTTCATCTGAGTAAGACCAATGAAGGGCGCCTCTGGAAACAGTAACAGTAACAAATCTTTATTTTAACACGGTAAAATTCATCAGGTTAAAACTTCACTTATTTCGTTCATACTAAATCTCGGCAACCTCGTTCCCAGGCCTCTCTCCTCCGCAGAGGCTTATTTTTATATTAGAGCAAAATGGGGAAGCGCGCGGGGAGTGGATCGAGAAAAATCGGAGGCGCGCGGTGGACGACGGGAAGACGGGATTTGAGAAAAGGAGCCTCTGCCAGATAATGTGCGGTTCTCTGGTCAAATTCGCGGTTCTCTGGTCTTGGCACTTTCTCCTGAAATCGACGATAGTTTGAACGACGTACAATGTTCTTTGAACATATTTGAGTCTGGAAAATTGGTGTTTATAGGCCGTAGGATGAGCATCGAAAAGACGTAATTCCGTTGCACCCCTCGTGGAACTAAGTAATTTTTGCTTAAATCAAAAGATAAGAACTTATTTTATCAGAATCCACTGCTCCCCAAGCGACAAAGTTGCACAAATTGAAATAAAAACCCTCCGAAGTTCGCTGTGTTCGCCTTTCAAATTCTACGTAATCCGCCATTTCGTGTTGCTATGCCACAAGTGCTTTAGTATGATTGGCCAGTTGAGAACCGTCAGCCAATAAGCAAGCGCAAAAGACCGGATGTTGCTGCGCAAGGTAAACACACGCGATGAAACATGGAAGTGTAGGAAAGCACTTGAATAAATAAATATTACGGTCAGTTTTTTACACTTTATTATGTTTAATAGCCTCAGGAATATTTAAGAATAGTCTATTCGTCTGACAAACCGATTGGATTCTTACAATCTTGAGCACAGCATCCACAAACAGGGTGCATCGCTGGTTACTTTTGTAGCAACTTTATACAAGCTGCGCTGTGGTATTTCTTCGTACATCCACAACCAAATCATTGCAGGATACTGGTATAGATGGTAGAGTTAACGCACCAGGAGGGGGGCAATTGCCAAATGTTCCCCAAACGTTTGAAAAATGAAAATTTCGGTCACTTTTTGAAAGAAATTTCTGGTAATATTGCTGTTAAATATTCATGAAAAATTTATATTTAGAACTGTTTTAATATTAAAGTAATTTATTTTAACATTAACATAATATATTAGAGTTGTTTGCTGTTGCCCAGTTTAAAATTATATCACATGCCAGAGATCACATGCGATAGATTAAGTACCGGTACTCCCCTATTTTGGTGAGGAAACTGATGAGAAATCTAGTCGCATATGAAGTTACACATGCCACACTGCATCCGATGATTGACAGTCAACTCTTAATTTTTCAGGCAAATTTTTTTGCCCCCCCCCCCCCCCAGACATAACTAGTCAGGTATGCCTATGATTCTGTCTGATTTGGATCAAGGTATTGTATATGATATGGGAACTGTATGGCTTCATTCTATCAAAACTTGCTCAATGGGAAATATCAAATTTCCCCAAAGATTATACAGATCAAGGAGAAAATATTCTATGATGATGTTCAACAGTTCACGGGTGATTGGCTGGTTTTGTTTGAGAAATTGACCCAAAGGCACATCTGTTAATATATCCAAGTGATAAGTATGATTTTGTCATATAAACAGCTGACCTGTCAGCTGTTACAAAGGAAGATGATGAAGATGATGAAGATGAAATAGATGAACTTTTCCCTCTGTAAGACAACATATTGCAACAATTGGTTCACAGTGCCCTGCACATCAAAAACGAATTAGAAAACACCCAAGAAGTTCTTGGATGTTGATGCCATGTTAACCAAAATCATTCGTCACTACTACTACTTGGTGGCACTGATGTTTTAGATTCTGATCAGCAGTCATCATCAGGTACAGATATGTTGCACAATTAGACTTGTAATATAGCTCAGGATATAATATTTTCAGCTTCAAAAAGAAGGAAACTGACACCAAAACATAAAGGTCATGGTCTCACCTTACTGTACATACTGCCATTTGGCAAAAGTAAATGGCAATATGAACACAACATCCAATTCAGATTTGCTTGATATTTTGACAGGTGATATTGAAATTCTGGTGCCCTTATTCAATACCTTATTAAACTGCATAATAGCAAAATATTTGAGGACTATGCAAAAATATTCTTCAAGACAGTTACTCACTACATTGATGCAAATGTTAAGTGGGTTGATGTACTTTTTGATACATACTGTATGTCCAGCAATCAACAAAAATAGCGACTAGGACTAGACGAAGCACAAATAAGAGACCTATTTGCAAAGTGATTGATCAAGATGATTTACCACTGCCAAAAGTCTGGGAAAACTTGAAATAAAGCATACCTTGTGTCTTGGTTGTGAGTTAGTCTCATTACGTAGAATTTGAAAGGCGAACAAACCGAACTTCGGAGGGTTTTTATTTCAATTTGTGCAACTTTGTCGCTTGGGGAGCAGTGGATTCTGATAAAATAAGTTCTTATCTTTTGATTTAAGCAAAAATTACTTAGTTCCACGAGGGGTGCAACGGAATCTGTTTTATAAGCATATTTTCGACTCTCATCCTACGGCCTATTAATGTCATTCTGTCCAGGTTGTCCTTTTAGTTAACATTAATAACAATTTTAAACCATCTTTTAGTTTGAAGTTTGTTTATACTTTAATATATATCAAATATGCATAGTTGAGTGATTTACTGATTTGGCTTTGAGCTTGAAGCTCCAATTGTTTTTTTATTTTTGCTGTACAAGCCGTCTTATAAAGTTGTTTATATATTAACCTGCAAACTACCGAATGCTAGTCAATGTGAACGTCTAGTGACTCTAGTCAAGAGCTCGCTGATTTCTGAATTTGAAAACTCATTGGAACGGCCACTATAAATTGTTACCAGTGTGTTAATTGTCGTGGCACTTGTTATTATCTTGGATATTAATGTTTATCATTTTGGATATTAATTATTTGTTTATTATCTAAGATATTAATGTATCCCTTGAGTCTGACCCAGTCCATCACTGAATTTGGTCGCCATGTTGAACACGTTATCTGGCAGAGGCTTATTTTCTTTCTCTCTTCCCGTCATTCCCTGCGCGCCTCCGATTTTCCTACGCCGCCTACGACGCGCGCCTTTTCTAATAAAATATATAACTAAGCCTCTGCGGAGGAGAGAGTTCCCAGGCCAGGGCATTTGCCTCCACGGCGGAAGGTCGGCGAAAATGGCCCTGGGATCGGCTGGTCCATTCTATAATCCGATTGGCTTGTCATAAAACGCAATTAATTCAGCCGAGTATAATTTATTCATCTAAATCTGAATGCTGTCTTCAAATTTTAAAGCAAATTAGAAGTGATAGCTTTCGCTAAATTGGATATATGCTTCTTCACACCTTTTGTAAGAGATAACCATGGGTGTATGGTAGATTATTAAGCTTGTTAGCTGCTTTTATGCCTACGAATGCTGACATGAACAACTTGAAGAGCATTGAACATTTCTCATTTATTCAGGTCAACAAAGTAGACAAAGGAAATGGAACAAAGACCACAACAATTATCATATCTAAATACCCAGAAATTCTGGGTGTCATGTGACCAGCCGATCCAAGGGCCATTTTCGCCGACCCTCCACCGTGGAGGCAAGATGCCCTGGGTACGAAGTTGAAATCTCGGCAGTTCACCACCATTTCGCTTTGCTAATAAATGCGAGACTGACTGAGTCAAGTGGAGAGACCAGGGCCGTAGGAAGATGTTTTAGGTTAGGGGGCGGAGCGCCCTGAAGGTGCGAGAACCCTGTAGGGGGGGTTCGGGGGCATGTTCCACCGGAATATTTTTTATTTCTAGCTCTCTGAAACGCGATTTCCTGCATTTTGGGGTCAGTTTTACAACAAAATATTATGATCATAAGCAACATAATTTTAGTGTACATAATTTTATGTAAGGACATCCTATAGCGAGAACGCCGGGAAGAGCGCAAGCTTTATAATTATATATATATTAAGCATTGGTGATGCATAACATTTGCAATAACTGCGAGGTTCTTTGGCGTTTTCGCATCAGTAGCGTTAACTGTAAAATTAATCTTGGTTAACTTGACAACTTCAGTCCTTGTCGAGTCTTGTCGTGATGCTGGGACAAAGAAAGATTGAATTTTCCTTTGCGCCATACGTCTGCGCTAACTTGCAGCGGAAAAAACTCGTGCTTTTACATCTAATTTTGAGGGGGGGCTCAGCACCCTGTTTCTGGCAATTAGGGGGCGCTGGCCCCCCTTGTTCCTATGGTCATGCGCACAATATTTCACAGGGGCTTCGGTGGTCTAGTGGCCAGGGCCACTGCCTCCCACCTCTGAGGTCAAGAGTTCGAATCCTGTTTATTATTAATTTGAATTTATTAAATTAGTTATCAGCTTTACAGTGACAACAGGAGAAAGAAACAGGGCAAAGCCGGGACATTTGATCGCACGTGGAAAGAGTTGGTCAGCACTCGTGGGTTTTCTCCGGGTTCTCCGGTTTCCTCCCACAAGGAAGTTGACAGGGCGGGTTAGGATAAATAGTTAGGAAAACTAATAATGATAAAAACTGTAAAATAAATAGCTAACGTTAATTGATTGGGGTACTGGGTACTGAATGTAATAGAATAAATTGTCGATGTTGTAAAGCACATTTGATCATATACACATGCTAATTTGCGCTATATAAATAGTAAACATTATTATCATCATTATTACTTATTAAACCGGTAAAAAATACGCAAAAAGTACTGTTTACCTTTGATGGTGTAGTTTTTTACTAATACCAAACCTTTTGTTAGTTTCTGAAAGTTGCATTGCACTTCCAGTGAGTTTTCACATTTTATCATGTACCTCCCAGCTCGAATGACAGCAGCTATAACACCTGAAACAAATCACAATTAATCATCCACCTTTAATTTCGAGGTTCGGCCGATGTACCTTTCTAAGGTGGATATTACCCTAATTTGTGAGACGATACCCAAAGTTGTGAGACGATACGCTAAGTTGTGAGACTCGTTGTTGTAAGCTAATTATTCGCTGAAAACTAATAAGGCAGTTGTAATGTTCAAAATAGCAAATAATTTAGTGCCCTCTTACTTATCTAATGAGTTTACTAAGAGAGAAACAGCACATTGTTATAATATTAGGAGTAACCAAGTAAATTTTTCTATTCCCAAACCAAACACTAATTTCCTTAAATCCAGTCTTGCCTACAGTGGAGCAGTCGCCTGGAACTCTATAGCTGATGAAACTAGAACATCATAGATTTAAACACGATAAAACAAAGGGTAAATAACAGGCAAAAATACACAGACAACAGTTATGGGAATGACTCTTGTCCAGGTCACTTTGTTGTCACTTTCCGGCTTCCGCACACCAGCTGGAGAGGATCTGGGGATGAGAATGTCTCTTTCCAGAAGACAGGGATTTGACGACTTCCAGGGATTATTATAGGGCAGGCAGTTGAAAGCCTGGAACCTTTATTATATATGATGAAAAGGGCCTAGTCTACTGGGGAAAAAACCAAAAATTTTGCTTCACTACTGGGGCAAGCAAAGGGCCTACTTTGGTAAATGCCCCAGTAGTTATATAGTTAAAAAATGCCCTGACATCCAGTGGGCAATCTATTTGCTCGTCAATGCCTTGTATTTGCTTATATGGAATACGTACTAGAAGTACATATGCAAATTGGAGGGCAAACATCTTGGTTCCGGGCCTTTCTCTGCAATTCGAGAACCTCGCGGTCCAAAACAAGGAATCGTATATAAAGTTTTACAATTTTTGCGTTTCTTTTTCGTTATTTGTCTATTTGGCGAGTAAGCCTGTTGTTCTATGGTTACTTGGACCATTTTCTGCTGCGTAAAAGATCAAAATGATTGCTTTAATATGAAATATCAATATAAAATTGCCCTCCAATTTATGATCTCTATGATGCTTATTATATCACGCAAACGTGTACACCCTTCGTAGAAACCTCCTTATTAGAAATTAACAATCGGACACGTTCGTTTGTCTCCCACGAATATTGGCCGATTAAAACGGATCACTCAAAAGGCGCACTCGGACCTTACGGACCAAATTGCACTTGAAGCCACGCTAAAAATCTTGAAACCATACATGCTACAAATAATAGTATTTTTGCATTTTACAGAAAAGGTTCATATGATTGTCCATCTATCATCACGTTTTATGCATTGCGAACCAATACCAGAAATATGTGTCAATGATGTGAAAATCCAACCGGCTCCGGTTGCACGTGATCTCGGTGTTGCTGTAGATAGACATCTAAAATTAAATACTCATGTAAATAACATCTGTAAATCGGCCACTTTTGCTATCAGAAATATCGGCAAGATCAGGAAATATTTGAGTAAAAAGGAGTGTGAGAAGTTGGTGCATGCATTCATAACATCAAAACTTGACAGCTGTAATAGCATCCTATATGGCTTACCAGATACTGAATTGAGCAAGTTACAACGAATTCAAAATACAGCTGCTAGACTTGTTGCGGGGTTAAAAAATCGGAGCATATCTCCCCTGCGCTACCTAATCTTCACTGGTTACCGGTGAGATCACGGATTGTTTTTAAGATACTAATAATTACTTTCAAGGCTTTGCATGGCCAGGCGCCTGTTTATATTACTGATTTGCTAACTAAATATAAACCTACTCGTACTTTGAGATCATCTGCCCAAAATCTGCTACTCGAGCCAAAATCCAAAACGGTGACTCATGGAGACAGAGCATTCTCGGTTGCAGCACCAAAACTGTGGAATTCATTACCACAGGAAATTAGAAGCTTTGAAATGTTAAGTAATTTTAAGTCTGCAGTTAAGACTTTTCTTTTTTAAAATTAATAGTTATTGTTCCTAGTGTTAATATATGTAGTAGGCTTTATCTTATAATGAAACTGTAATTAGTTTTAAAAGTAACTTTAAGAATATATATATTGTTGTAAGAGCATTGAGACTATTGTATAATGCTCCTAATACGTCTTTATTATTATTATATGTTAGTATGTAGGTGGGAGTAACTAGATCTACCAGTACTATATACCCTCTACAACACTACCAAGAAAACTCTTATCTTCTAACCTTTATACATCACGTGACTTTTATTCTTGGGCAACTTGGTGATAACATTCACACCTTCTTGAAGCTCGTGCCTTTTGGCTTGTCTGTCAATCACGATGTTTCCATTCAGATGGCCATTTCGATAGCTCATCACATCACCGTCATCAAAATCCACCGTAACGATCATCCCCTCAATTGTGGAAATAACACCTGTTGTCCAATAAGTGAACAGGTATTTAGTAATACATTACAGATTCCTGGCTGTACAATAACATTGGATACAATACGAAAAACAGAAACAAGAGAACTTCAATATAGTTAAAGTGTCTATGAAGTGAAAAACTCGCTAGCATTTTTTTGCTCTAACGAACAAAGTAGCACGGCAGGATCGTTCACTGAAAATTTCAAGTGAATCTGCTGCAGAGTCTTCGAGCTAACAACTCTCAAAGTTTGTCCATTGGCATAGTTTCACGTTACAAAATAGGGAAAGACTGGGATTGAATATATGTGGTATATGACGTATGCAGGTGGATCATTAATGTTCAAATCCATTGTTCTTGTGCACAGTAGGTACATCTGCATACGTCACAAAAACATTTAGCCATGCCAAACTTTCAGAGTTGATAACTCGAAGACTATGCAGCAGATTTACTTGAAATTTTCAGTGTACGCTCCTGCCGTGCTACTTTGTCCGTTAAAGCAAAAAATGCTTGCGAATTTTTCACTTCATAGACACACACTTTAAGTAAGGGTACGATGTGTCCTCAGGGCCGCCGAGAGGTTCTTTGGGGCCCGGGGCAAAATATCGTTTTGGGGGCCCTGATGACGTCATAATTTCCAGTGGGCCGCATGTAATATTTAGTGACCGCATTTCTAGGGAGTCAGGGGGCCTGTTTCCACGGAAAGTTTTTGAATTTAGGGTCTCTGAAATGGCATTTCCTGCACTTTGAGGGCATTTTTGAGCAAAATCTAAAGACCTTAAATCACGTTTTTTTTGGTAGTATACCCATTATTTTTAAGAAAATATAAATAAAAATACAAAAGAGGCACCTTGGCGATAAATAATTGAATCACAGAAGAACATGTTTAATCAGAGGCGTAATGGAGCTACTGGGGCCTCCCGCCCCCATACATATACAGTATGAAATATTTCAAAAATAGGTTTCAAGAAGTGATGCGGAGCTTTCTGGGCCCCTTAATAAATGGCCTGTTGTCAGTTTTGAGGTCGGGGGCCCTTGTGTGGCTCCTGCGCCACAGTGGTCGAGGACCCTTACTCCCACCCAGTTGCCGTCGATTCCGATACTTTCTTTAATCTTCATCATGTCCAAAACGTCAAAAATTTTAGGGGGCCCTTCTCAAATCCCCCCCCCCCCTCTCTCCGCGGCCCTGTGTGTCCTTCAGGTCAGATGAATCTGAACTCATATCTCTAACCATGTCCGAAACATCGCGTAGTACGATCTTTCTATTTACTATTTTACGACATTCTCTTTATTCTGTTAGTTCGTTAAAATATTCGCGGCCGATGTTTATGGGCAGTTACAACGGCTCGCCTCGGCCGCTCATGTTTTAACTACTACGTAAAATATTCATGTATAAAAAGACGTAAACATATCTGTTGTAAATATATAGTCAGTGAAAGTTATTATTTATTATTATTATTATTATTACTATTATTATTATTATTATTACTATTATTATTATTATTATTATTATTATTATTATTGTTGTTCTTCGAAATGCCTTAAAAACATCTCCGAATGAATCAATAAAAGAACTTTGGAAATCAACTAATAACAGCACTAACATTCAGTATGATATTTACAACTCTACCAAGGAAGTCATCAAAGATTTCCGTTCTGGACAAGAGGATAAACTTCAAAACCAACTGACCTGTCAAGGCTCATTTTTCTCTAATGTTACAAAAGCTAAACAAATTCTGGTCTTCTTCTCAATCTAAACTACCAAAAAACATCTATAATTTTACGACTATGCGTTATATCAATAACTCTCTCCCTACCCGCAAAAACCTTTCAAGATGGGGTATATCATCAAGTTCTGACTGTTCCTTTTGCTTACGCCCAGAAACTCTCCTACACGTGGTTGCAGGATGTCAATCATTATGCAACCTTGTCCCCAATTCTGAGAAGCTCTCTATATAGTTCAACATTTGTCATATGCTGTTTCCAGCTGACTCCCAAAACTGTTTTAAGCATGCGCACATATATATAACAGCCATTAAGTGACTTCTCTAATTCCGGGGACAGAGTCAATGCTTTACACCCATCGAGAAGCACCGATTCCACAGTAGCTGTGAAAAAGCTCAGCTTGACCTTGCGAGACATGTGGGACTTCCATATATATACGATTCATATTGTTGAGGGCCTTCCAGACCAATGCCTTCCGCATCTTGATGTCTACTTCAGTGGATTACATCCATAGTCCCACTTGAAATCAATGACTTGCTTAATCACCTTTCCTGAGGTTGTAATCAGTGGATCATATTCTGGGATATTGTAGGTCATTACCTGTCTTCTTAACATTTATACCTAGCCCTATTTTGTTGCATTCATTCTCCACCCGTATAAGTAGTTCGTGAGCCTGATTTGTCTGGTTACACAACAGTCAGATATCATCAGCAAAATCAAAGTTTGTCTGAGTTACAGCCGGGATCCTACTGGATTTCCTTGGAGTAATAGTGAATCCAAGTTCAGCTTCTTGCCTAATGTAGAATGTCGAAGCGCATAATCCGGCAAGACAATAACAAAGAGGAATTGTGCAAGGGTGTCTCCCTACAGAACTCCAGCAAGGATATCAAACTCTTGTGTTTCCCCATCTGGTGTCACTACTTTGGCTTTTGTAATAGTGTACGTACTCTCTATGGCATGAAGCAGATTCGACGGGATACCATAGGCCTTGAGTATATTCATCATCTTGCCTCGATGAACTGAATCAAAGGCTTTTTTGAAGTCAATGAATGTTAAAACAGCAGGACGATGGTTCTTCTTTTCCTCTGCTATGAAGCGCCTGCCTGGGATCTGGGTAACTGTCGCTCTCGTGGGTCGAAATCCATTTTGATTAAACCGTCGTTTACTTCAATAAATCTGCACGCGTACGTGTTGTTTTAACTTTATAACATTGGCGACGAGGATTAAACATTGTCAATATGCCTCCGAAACCGAGGAAAGCATTGAAAATCGAAGAATTCGAACGTGATAAGATATCCTAGAGACTATATGTAAATGGTAAATCTGGAAGATTTGTTCAAATGTATTACTACGATATCACAAAACCAGAAGATAAGAAAGCGGCCGCGTGTTGGTTCATGGGGCGATAAAATCCTGTCAATAAACAAAAATGGAACCGAGCCAGAAGGTGACCTGAACGAATACGAACCAAGAACAAACTCGATTACTTCGTCGAAGAGGGAATATATAACGACCTGGACCAGACCGGGGGAGCCCATTATATACGCCCCACTTGTGATTACACCGAAAGGGGACGACGATGTTCGTATTACCACAGATTTCCGAATGGATCGTACCTGAATTACCACTAAGTACTTCTTTTACTCCTAGTCCACTTTTATCCGACGATAGCCATTATTCATGTCGAGGTGTGAGAACACTTTGCAGTCTCCAAATGTTGCTGATAACTCGTCTATTTGTAGGCCACGGCCTGGGGAAAATTAAAACACGAGACGCTTGCGCAAGGATGGATAACGTACAGCCAGGATGAGTTTGACAGACGAATGAACGAGAATCTAGCGGGAGTCCCTCGTGTAAAGAGTAACCGAGATGATTGCTTGATTTGGTGGAAAATGGAATGAGTACAACAGAACACTAAACCTGGTTCTAACACGTCTACAAGACCATGGTTTAACGTTGAGATTGGAGAAGTGCGAGTTTGGAAAGGAAGAGAGGGGGAAGTATATAAAACCATCGAAGATGAAGAATTGTAAGAATGTGGGGAGCCCAGCTCAAAAGAAGGAGTAAGAAATTTTCTGCAGATGGTGGGATATATGTCATGATTCATCACAGACTTTGCTCAAATTGCTGCACCACTACGACAGTTAACGAAGTCGATATCACCTTTCCGCTGGGGAGATCCAGAACAGATAGCTTTCGATAATCTGAAGAGCAGCTTGACGGAACAAACTTGCTTACTTAGTTCGTAGAAGACCAATGTCAAGCAATATTCCTGGAGGAGTCTGTGCCATATTATACCAGCAAGATGGTGAGGGACAATGGGATGTGTCATGTTGCGAACCGAGCCTTGACTGATGTGGAGACAACATCAGTCAAGGCTCGGTTCGAAGCTTATACTGCGATCAAGTTTGCATGTGTACACGCTTTCTACAAATACTTGGTTGGAGCACCAAGATTTGAGATCATCACAGATTGCAAGCCGCTTGTGCATCTTTTCAACAATCCAATGGTAAGAGCGCACCATTGCGTATCGCCGAGCGACAATATAAGGTCTAGATGTAGTAAAGTACGAGAAGAGAGTCGACAACGGATTAGAATGAAAGAGAGTGATATTTCCATGGTGAGATCCGTAAACGATTTGGATGAAGGATTGAAAACTTTTGTTTATTGAGAACAAAGATGAATATCTTTCCAGAACGTCAAAAGAATACGAGGACGACCAATTCCTGAAAGAAGTGATTCAAAGCAACCATTGAAAGAAATATGGGAAGATCCAAGAATTTCAAGATTCCTTGGAATAGTGTTCGACCTAGCTATCTGTTATTGAAGAAGCAATCCTCTATCAAGACCGACTTATTTCGCCGATGAACCAGCTGTTGTGGTGTAATGGCTGGGTTCAAATCCTGGGTTGGACTCAGTAAGTGGTTGGACGTTCGGGTGTTTTCGGAAAACGACCTCAAATCGTATGTAGGCCCTCGGAATCCCTATCAGTTGGGCTTTCCGTTTAACTAAGAGTGATAAACTGAATTGTCGAACGCTTAAAACATGCCGCCTCTGGCTCGGATAAATAGGGTAATCTTATCCTTCGTGATCGACTCATACTCATAAAAATCAATATACTCATACTATGAACAGTTGGAGAAGATTTGTCGAGAAAGCATGCCACATGAAGATTGGTGAAACCAGGTGAAACCGGCACATTGAAACTTCTTCAAGAAAAGATCTGGTTTCCTCGCATTGCAAAGCTCGGTAAAGAGATTGTAAAGAATTGTTCAAGCAGTACATGATCGTACTTAGGACGAGCCTCTTCAATCAACGCCATTGCCGCCAAGTCCTTGGCACACGATTGTATGTGCAGCCGCTATCCCGTTGTACATCGACAGCGTCGTTTTCCTGTGTGAAACCAATCCCCGAATTGTAGTTTTCGACGTTTGGCACAGTAAACGAGCTCAAGCTCCATTCAATGGTCATAAATTCGGGAGATATGCCAAAGAGAGAGAATTTATCCATAAACCAGTAAAACCTAGGAATCGAAGAGGAAATGGCAAAGCGGAGAAATTCATGCAAAATCTGAAGAAGATGGAGAGGATTGCAAAACAAGACTATAGGGATGAAATACACCATGGTCATCGAGCCACACCACATCCCGCTACAGGGAAAAGTCCATACGAGCTGATGTTTGATAGAAAGATGCGACTTGGAATCTTGCCAGAGATTCCGAAAATCCTCAAACATGAAAGCGATGCTGAAGTAAGAAGAAAACGGACAGACCAATTGAGCCGATTGCAGGCAGAGTCATCAAATTAAATAAGTGGAAATGCATGCAGTGACTGCCCGATTTGACAACGGAAAAGTATTTATACGAGACAAGTCACACTTCAAGATTATACGAGATAATTCGCATTCCGGGGGACAGGAAAGTGAAAGATAAGAAAGGAAAGTGACAGACAATTCACTAAAAGAGAAGAGAAACCATTAGGAGATATGCCCTGTGGGATCCGACTAATCACGAGTCGATGATGTAGAAGATGAGTCGATGGATCCTAATTCTACAAAACAGCAGTGTGCATCTTACAATGTCTGTCTATATGACTATAGATACAACAATGTTGCCTTGAAAAAGTTTCAGTTTTATATTGTAGTTACTACCTACATGCAACAAAAACAATAAACAGTTTTGTTGCAGGTTGCAACGTGTTACCGATGTAACATAATGTTAATAAGCTATAGAGTAACAATTCAACAGCACACTCTGACTCGCTATTAAGCGTGCTGTCGATAAAGGCAAATTGCGGACGTGGTTAAGGTAGACTTGACTTGTCGTCGTTAAACACAATTTAAGTAGTTTTTAATTTTTATATTGCAACAAGAAGTCAATATTAAATTATATGTATTGTTTAAAATACTCGCAGCAGTGTTCAGTGAACGGCTTCAAAAACTACTGCATCTAAATAACCATGTTTACCAACTATTTCAGTGATTCAAGCCATTTTCACAGAGAAAATCGAAGGAAAACTGTTTCTGTAAATCAGAACGAATCGTTATCACATATAAAAACACGGTGCGGTCATGATTTTCCTTTGTCTTTTCCACATAATTATTAATGAGTTTTTGAAATATATATATATATATATATATACGTGTTTCGTGTTTCCACAGCTCATCAGTGTAGCTCGGTACAATCCAGATATGGCACGAGAACTAATTATACACATCCGATTGCCGGCGACAACCGCTTGTAGGACAATAGCAGTCATGCGCACATCCAGAGAGCGTGAAGCGGTATGGTAGAGTGCTCCAACTCTGAAGTATATATATATATATATATATATATATACATGGGCGCATTCAAAACCAGATATCACAACCACACCAGCTCTTTCAGAAATCCAAAACGGAAACATGCCACTGAACTTAGCAAATATATTTGGAACTTAAAATAATCTGATATCCGATATTCGATCAAATGGAGAATAATTAAGCAATGCAAGCCCTATTCCAACAAAACCAAAAGATGTAATCTATGCCTGTATGAAAAATTTATTATAATTTGCCATCCAGAACTAAGCTCATTGAACACTAGGAACGAACTTATATCGACATGTAGACATAGAAAAAAACACTTGTTATGCAACCAATAACCGGCCATATTTCAACATATCTAATCAGCTAGTAATTATTCATAATCCTGTAAACCTAAACCACATATTATTGTTATGACGTCACCCGTATAATGGTTCAAACTAAGACCTATACAATTTCAAGTTACCAAGGCATCAACATCAGACGCGACAATCACCTGATGAGTGTGGTAAGTTCCGCTTACCATACAAAACAAATTTGTCGTGATTAAAGTTCAAATGAAGTAAACCAAGTTTGTCCTTTTGTCTTAATATATACACACACTTTTGTCTTATACACACACACACACATGCACACACACACACATATATATATATATATATATTATATATATATATATATATATATATATATTATATATATATATATATATATATATCTATATATCGAGCGGAGCCCTTCATCAGAGTAAGACGAGATGAAATAAAATAAATAGGGCTTATATATATATGCCAAAAGGGTGTTACAAGTAGAAAGTATATAGCCAATCAAATGCACGGGAGATAAACAAAGTAATAATTAATGAGATGCGAAAAGTTAAATCATTTGCTATTTTTACAGTCGATGAGAGGGGGAGGGAGAAATGATAATATACTGTTTGTTAGAAAAACAATTCTTGATCTTTATTATTGTAATGACAAGGTTGATAAAGGTGATACAGGTAAGTTGGACAGAACATTATGCTAACTATGTTTATGGATAACATTTCACTGGCTAATGCTGTGATTATCGGGAATGAACACAAAATCCTAATAAGAGAGTTATTGGCTCAAAATGATGAAAATAAATTGAATAAACGATGATGAACAAACATCATAAAAGTAAATTTTAGTATCCAGTCAAGAAAGAAACAATAGAAAATAATGGTAGTCCGGTGTTTTGACAACGTTAAAGGAAGCGAAGTCTGAAGACCAAGAAATACAACATTGATTTCATACAATAATAAAAAGTGCCATATACTGGACTACTTAATAACCTCGACTGTTCGGTACAATAAAATACCAAACCTTTGCCGCTAGTGCTCGGGCACTACAGGAAGATCTTGGTTAGATATTTTACCATAAAGACCTCACTCTTGGTCATTAAGTAGTTATAATAATAATAATAATAGTAAGTACTTATATAGCGCTGATTCCCTATTGTCCATCAGCGCTTAACATTTTAACATTAACTATGCTATTTAAAATAAAAATATTAAAATTTGAAGAAAAAGTTTCCTATAGATAAAATATGTTCCTAAAAATTACTAAATGTTAAATGCAGTTTTAAAAAAGTAAGTTTTTAACTTTTTCTTGAAAACTTCAGGATCTATAGTCGCGTCTCTCATGTCTTGAGGCAGTGAGTTCCAAAGAAGTGGGGCAGCTACTGAAAAGGATCTGCGTCCGTAGGTTTCCAATTTGTAGCGAGGTATAGTTAAGTAGTTTTTATTGCCAGATCTTAAAGCACGTCTAGGTACATATTGTTCAATGAGATCTTTTAGATAGGCTGGTGCAGAATTATTTAAACATTTGAATGTAAGAAGAATGATCTTAAAATGGATAGTTATTATTATATATATGGCACAAGCTACTTCAGATTAAATGATTGGCTGAGACACGTCATGTGCCGGTCCGTTATTTCCCGGTAAAGGACCAATTCGGATTATGTCAACCATTTTCTTTACAAAGGAACAAGCCGAACAATGATTGGAAATTTTGAAAAGCAGCAAAAATTGAACAAATTTAGTAAATTAAGTACTAAATCATGTATGAGTCGGACAATGAACAATCTAAAAGAGAGTCTTACTATCATGAAAACAATAGAAGAACAAGAACAAGATTGAAAATGACGATTCTGTCATTCAAAACGCATGTAAAGTGTGTTGATTGTTGTTTAAAAAACAATATAATAAACCTCTTATTATTCGACCGCGTGGTTATTACGGTTATATAACCTATGGGCTCGGTCCGTACTGTCAAGAGCTCGGTGTGATATTTTCCCGTAATGACCTCGTGCTCTGTTAATAAGTTAGTATCAACTTATTTTATTAACTTAGTATTAACCAAGGAACAAGGCATGTCTTTATTGGGCATATAGACCTCTTTCATAATGGTACCCAAATTAAATATTCTTTTATATTCATTTAAATTAGCCTTTCTTACCTCGTCGATCGTGTGTCTGTATAAATTCCAAAGAATCTTTGGTTTGTAAACGAGGCCAAAAGAATATTTGAACTGGCCGCCATTATGAAAGAGGTCTATACAGTAAATTTTACATTATGTTTCAACAACAGGAATAAATAAACTAACAGTGCTTTAATATGGCAAATTGTTTGCTACTCAAGCTTTTAACGCAAACTCGGAAAATGTTTCTGAGCCGCAAACGGGAATGGAACCCGCAACCTTCATGCCCAAAAACATATCTACATATATTGCTATTAAGCCTAAGAATATACAATAAAAATTTCAATGCTGATAAAATTGCTGATAAAATTAACACGAAGTAAATAGCGAAAGTGCGAAACTACAGAACGTAAATCATACGCTTTACAGACTCGGAAGACAAAATCTGACATATTGACTCATGACAACGTGGCAGAAATATCCTGAATGTCAGAACTTTATTTTATATCCAGGCTCGTCTTCCCCTAACAGAGTAGTATAGAAAGTGGGGCTACCAGCACATTTTTCCATTTTTTCATGCTTCGCAATCAAAATTGAAAAATTTGCTGTTAACCCCACTTTCGAGACTACTAAAACGATACGAAATAAAATTCGTTAAGTAAATTAGACTCGAAAACCATCACGCGTTTCCAGGAATAGTTTTTCAAGCACTAGCGCGTAGAAGCTGCAACTCTCTTTTACAACTGGCCATCCTTTTCCCAAGTACAGAATGTTTAAACTCCTTGTCTATTTCCTTACGCTCTAAGCGATTCTTAGTGAATAGTTGTCGTTTGAGCTTTCTAATCTGATAGGTGAATAACAAATATTTGTTGAGTCTCGCTATCTTTTCCTCTACTGATTCCACACGTTCTACGCTACTCTCCATGGTTACAGCGCTCATTACTGTGTTTGAGCGCTGTAGCCATGGAGAGTAGTGTAGAACACGGCGATACCAGGACGGTTTTCCGAAAGTCAGACCTGTTAGGAATCTAAGACGATGTATCCGGAAAAAGTGACACAGCTGTGTCGTTTGTCACACATTCCGTCTTGAAGAACATAGTAGTGTGATACATAGTCTTCGCTTCCGATAATATTGTAATTAGATAGCACTGTCTGCTTCATTCGGGGGTTACCCCTCGGGGATTTCCCCTCTAGACATATGGCTAAATACGTGTTTACTAGTTGTTAGTCCACCCGATAACAACCCTAAACAAGGGAGGTAGGGGGATACGTATGATATGAACTTCTCTACATCTCTTTTAAGTAGTTGATCGGTGATCAACTCTTTTTCTAGCTTTTCAGGTGATTCGATAGCGTTGAACCCTCCTAACGCGTGGGCGAACCTGCTTATTAAAAGGTCACAGAGAAACACGTTCGCTTTCTCCATTCTTTTTACCTCCCATTCTTCGTAGATCTTGTTGATGACTTTGTCTGAAGCCTTTTTGAGATAAGTGGTGGATTTATCTATCTCACCATCCTCTGAGAGTCTTCTTAGTTCGTCTCGTTTCTTGTCTACATCAGTTTGTGGAGTGTCGTCGACTTGTGGTATGTTGGTTTGTGACTCATCGATCACTTCCTGTTCTGCTTCTTGTATGTCTTCAATGAGTTCGTCGATTGTCTCAGTATTTTTTGTCTTACGTTTTGGCATGTCCTATACTATACGACATGTTTTGTTTTCGCGGAATAACTATTTCGTACGAGTACGGGTGTCTTAGAAATATCTCCAGTCTTGCGTACTCGTTGTCTTTCAACTGTTTTATTATTTTCTGAATCTCCGCTTTATCAACTCCGTTGAGATAATCGTCTACGATAATTTTCATATCGTTTCTGTTAGGGTTGTAGAATGTTACTAACTTTGAGATGTTTTCGCGATATGGTTTACTAATTGAGGTTAGTTGTTGTGTTATGACTATTGTGGATAGGTTGTAGTGTCTAGCGCTAAAGGCTAGTTTAACTAGTTCGCTTGTTCTGTTTTTAACATCCTGCCCACTAGCACAATCGTCTAATATTATTAGTGAGTTGGTGCCTTTATAAATGTCAGTCACGTATTTAAGAATTACGTCGACCTTGTCCTGCTCACACTGAATAGCTATGAAGTTTGGGTCTCTCAAGTATTTCCACTCTGTGTACGTTTTGTTCCATTCAAATGTTGGACACATAAGAATGATGAAATCGAAGTGATTCATATGTTCTTTCTCTATCATATCCAAGAGGTGGTACGTTTTACCACAGGCTGTCATACCAACAATTAGCATGTTGAAAGGTGTTTTCATATAGAATACTATATGTTTAGTACTGGATTGATTGTAGATCATTGTTGATGAGGTTTACGAGACCGTCGGATAGCACGAATATTCTACACATGACGTTAGCTGCTGTGACTTTTTTAGTGATTTCCATTAGTATTCCTGACTGGGTGTTCACGATCTTCTTTCCAGTTGCAACCTTATCGTTGTCTTCGATAGACCTAAGGTCAATAACCAAAGCGAAACCGTCTTTGTAGAACTTTTGGACAGTCATATGATCGTAGTCTAGTTGTCCGAACAACCTTTTTGCTTCTCCCCATAGTCTTGATTTAGGTATTCCTTGACTGTATACCATATTTGGTACGCCTTCTATGGTGAGTTTGACTGACTCTATGTTTGGGTAGACGAATAACTCACTGTCAGTTCTTGTTTTATTTGTGAATAGTAGAACGACAGCTTTCATAGATTTTCTCGGCAGGTTAATATTCTCGTTTACGAGTGTGATTCCTTTGTCCCACTCCACAGTCTTCATTAGCGTGACGTGTTCGTATGATAGAGACCTACCGGACGCGTATAGAGATGATACTTCATCAGCAATCTCTTGATTCTCGATAGTTTCGTACTCCAACTCTAGGTTCTCTAACGTATAGCCAGCCACAGCTGATCCAGATTGAGCTACCATAATATCAGATGCTTTGGGGAGTGTGATTATGTACCTGAAATTGTTGTTCATGTTGTATGGTGCGTATATACCATGATCTTCTAGAATCTTGTCGATTTGGATCTTTTGTTTAGTGTCGTGGACAGAGAACATCAGACCATCACTAGCTTTTTGTGTGTTTCCACTGGCTGCACCACTGTCGTCCTTCGAGATTAGCTTTCGAAGGTTCTCGTTTGCTATACCATATTCGACCATCTGGTCTCGCTCACTGTTAGATTTCCAGAGGTCTTTGTACGTACCGATTACGCTCTCACCACTGTTGTCGTACACAGTCTCACCTGCTAGTTTTACCACCAGTCTCTCGAGTAGTAGTCTAGAAAGGTTGTTAAGAAACCATGATTTCGCGTTCGAACTCTTAAAGTCGAATAGAAGATGGAGACTAGAGGGTAACAAGCAAGTGTTACCCTTTGTTTTGGGGATGTCGATGTATAACTCTTCCCCTGGATTGGCTTTGTTGGGGTTTAGCGTTACAACGTGACGGGTTCTCATGCCTTTAATAGAAGATATTCCGCGACGTCTATATCCAGGAAGCAACTCTCTCTCGTTAGTGTTCATACTATATTATAACACATGTTTTATTTCCTCTGTTTGTACTGGTCGTAGACGAACCAAGCTAGTGCTATCGCTAGGATCCACAAATTAGACGCTAACCAAGATATACCTGCAGCTCCCCACTTTAACGCAGTCGCCACCACGTTTAGCAGTCCAGCCAGTAGAGGGCCAGCCTTTGTGGCTAGATTAGCTATAGCTTTCCCTAATTTTCCAAGTGCTTGACCACCTTTGAAGACAACACTTCTAGCGGATATCACGATCGTGGTGATAAAAGAGGCTATGGTTATTCCTAAAGCTGAGGCACCCAACCAATTTTCCTTAAGCCACTCCTTTATTTTTTGTAACCGAGTGATGTCCTCTTCCTGTTGTTCTCTAACAGTCTCACGTTCCGATTGCTCTAAGGTCATGTCCTTAGCTCTCTTGAGACTTATCAATCGTTTGATCAACTCGGACTCCTCTGTGGAATTGGTCTCTACTCTGTTAAGAAGGTCTCTAGTCTCGTCAATAGTGTCCTGAAAATAGTCGGCTTGTATTCTTAGATATTGTGGTCTAGTGTCTGGATCTATACTGTTGTTTGGGTTTAGGACACCTCGTAGCTCACTATTTTCTTTTTCTGTTAACCCAAATACATTATCCCAGTCCATTTCTGTTTCAATTACTGGGAAGTCACTTGAAACTGAGATGTCTTCGTTTCCTGTAACGTTAGTTGAGGCGTTTTCATTTTCTGTTCTAACGTCAGTTGTTGAGGTGTTTTCATTTTCTGTTCTAGCGTCAGTTGTTATCGTTGTTGAGGTGTTGGGGATTTGCTCGACCAACTGCTTAAACTGTTCAATAGCACTCTTACTTCTATTGTCTGTACTGAAGATCAAACCAGTTTTTCCAGGTTTTAGTATTAGTCTAGGTCTCAAATATTCACCATCTTCTCCTACCGGTTTGAAAAAAATAGACCCTGAGGTTGATACGTATGACCTGTTGACTATATTCCTTGACACATCGTCATGACTAAGTCTTTTTTTATACAATTTACGTATTTTTCTATCTATTAGATTGGTTCTTTTTATACCATTTACTACTAATTCTTTGTTGGTTTCGTTTAGTTTACCCAACCTTCTTTCTATTTCACCCACCTCTTCAAAAGCTAAATCGAAACTCGCGTCGTGGACGTCATCATATGACTCTGGTTTAGCAAACACTACTGCTGAGGTTTTAGTGGTGACATCACTACCCTTACTAGTGATTAAAACTGTTTTCCCGTCTTTTCCACTAGTGAATGATGTCTCCATATATCTGTCTTGTACTCTGCGTTCTATGTCTATCTTCTCTAGTTCGAATTTCACCCTAGTGATTCTTCTGATCATAGCACTAAGATCTTGCGTTGTCTCATGTTCTGAGACTATACTACTGAGCATGTTGAGCTCTTCTTTTAACTCCTCGTATTTACGCTCCTCAAAATCGTTACGATCTTGCATTTCGATTTCATCGAACCCTCCTTCAGCCATTATATACTACTCAATGTTTTGAATATCAATCTCTGGTATCCATGAGTTGTGTTTACTGTCATAACCAAGCCACTTAACTAAAACCATATTTTTACCCTTGACCTTCTTTCTCTTCACTATCTTCTCAACTTTGTATACATCGTCTTTTTTATCAACAGCTGACAACTCTTCCTCGTAAAACTTACCGATGATGAGTTCCCCCTCATGGTCCTCTATCTCGTACACGGTAGGGTCACCACGCATAACCTTTGACACTTTAAATAGCTCCGCGGTGAAGTTAGCCTCGTATCCCTTTGCGAATATGCTTTTGTACTTTGATATCCTGACAGTCTCACCTACTTTAAACTTTGGCAGTGGGTAGTCACCGAAATGGTGTCCAAACAATGTCGTCCATACTTCGTTTTCGTTTTTCTTACTAACGTCTTTAGGTTTCATTAGAATAGTACTGTGTTTGGTATTGTTGTAATTCTCAACGAGCTGGTCTAAAATGTCTATCCACTTATACGTTCCTTTACTGTAGAAGTACTTCCACATAGACGTCTTGAGTGTTCTGTTAAACCGTTCTACGACTGCTGCCTTCTTGTCAGAGTTCGTGCTGAAGTACTTCACATTGTGTTTATCCAGTAGATCCTTCACACCAACGTTGTAGAATTCCTTACCGTCGTCAAACTGAACCAGCTTTGGATACTCATCAAATCTAACCTTAGCCTTCTCTAGTAACTTTGTGACAGCCTTAGTCATGTTTTCTGTGTCTTTCCTATAGACAGGTATTGCGAAAGCATACCTGCTAAGGATCTCAGTGGCTGTTAGTATCCAGTAGTACCCGTTGTTCTTGTGCTTGTACTTGCCCATATCGACCAAGTCCATCTGTATCTGCTCACCCAGATAGTCAACAAATGTTTGTCTAAACTTGTGTTTTTTAACAATCGGTTTGTACCTGGTGTACGTGTCTTGAGATTTTAGCCATTCCTTTATCTTTGCCCTACTAACACTTAGTCCATCTTCCAACGCTCTTTGGTACAGCCTCTCAGCAGACTGGTAACCAGTTGACGGGTTGTAGTAAATATCTCTTAGTTCTTGCTCCATATACACTACATGATGTGTAAATCTAACAGCACCTTACCAACGCTAACACTGTTATCGTCCTGATCTGTTATCTTGAACTCTAGTTGGTTGATGACTCCTTTGTTTATTGGGATTTTCGACCCAACACCAAAATGTTGTACAGAGCCCTTTAATGTTTGTGTGCTAGTTATTGGCAGTACTGCGATACAATCGCTTCTGTTACCGTTAACTATGTTCTTAGATCTGTCCACAATATTAGATGTTACTTGTATGTATCTCAGTCCTCTGTTAACGTTCACAACGTTAGGACTGGTTTTCGTGGTGGTTATTGTAGTGTTTTCGTCAAAACCTAAAAGTTGTCCAAATTCAAACAGTTCTATTTGCTGATCAGTTGTTATCGTACACGTCGAGTCGTGTCTGTTAGCCACTAGCTTGACGTCTCCTAACTCTTTCAAGTCGTCGGCGATCATTTTAAAGGTGTGGTACCCAGGGCTGAAAACATGGTCACTACTGTTATAAGTTATCTTGTTGTTAGCTGTGGTTACGTTAACGTAGTCCCAAAAGATAGTTGCGTTATTCACCAATATGTAAGGGTCTGAGTTTATTGCTAAAGTTGACTCTTGTAGGTCTATAGTTTTCGTTGAACCACTAATCAATACTACCACTCTCATATAACGTACGGTATGTTATGATGGACGCGTTCAAGAGAAAGTATCCTTATGCTGACAAGAATAGGTTTTTTCTTGACGTTGACGACAATATGCATATACATATATTCTTCGTGACGAAAACTAATATTGGTGACGTTAGTGTAGACTCAAGTAGGTTTAAGAGTAACCCGGAGTACACTAAGTATCTAACGATAAACAAACCAATGATAGTTAACCAAAAAGAGATAGCTAACGCCGTGCGAGTGGCTAAGCTGAATCTAGTCAAAAAGTACCCTCACATCACTTTGAGCAAGTTTGAGTTTGATCCAACTGTCTCACAAGATGGTGAGGTTAATGGTGTTGATATATACTTTAGAAACAACGACATCATAAGCACGAACATAACTAGTGATACCTTCAAAAATGACAAGAGTATGTGGATTTGGTTACACAACAACAAGTCTCCAAAAGGTCACAACGACAAGTTTCCAGAAATATGGCTATCTGGTGGAACTATCCAACCACTATCAAAAGGTCGTAAGAACCACTGGGGACTTTGGGATGGTTATCCAACGGAAAACGTGTTGAACTATCCAGTGAATAACTTTAGAGTATACGTTAATCAAAAGAACTACTTTCTCTCAAAGTTGCCAATACTACAAATCACCACGCCAAAGACAAAGTCAGAGTGGGACGACAACGAGAGCTACTATAGGGTCGTGTTTGCAACATATTGTGCAAGTTTCTGTTGTGGAGTGTCGTTACAACACTTATCACCTTCACAAGAAGTTCACCCTGTTATCACGAGTGTAATGAGGTTTCATCTATACTTTACTGTTAGAAGACTTCTCAGAAGGATGGAAGGTGGTGAGAGTATGAGATCTATAAGTAGAGAGTTTGGTGCTGGAGAATTGTATGGTAAGACAGACAAGATTCCTAAAAAACATTACTATCAGGGTAAAGTCCTTGCTGACGGTACAACAGGTGAGGAGAGAGTCTTCACGATTAACGACGTTAAGAACGACTACAAACGATACGTTCCTCTGGTGTCGAATGGTTTTACCAACATTGGGAGACAATACCTAAATCAGTCCATAGAAGCCTTTGTTTACTCCACACTTGGTGCACAAGCGAGGACACGTGTGTCAGTCGTTGGTGGTTCCGCAGGTAGTCTAGAGACTCAACAAGAGTTCCGCAAGTTGGTGGAGGACAGTGTTATAAACTACGACGTGTCAACGTGGATTCTCAACATGAACAAGTCGATTAGAGACACTAACGTTGTCCAAAATCTTGCGTTATCACCGTCTACATGGTTAATGCCAAGTAACGTTGTAATCCTCAAGAACAAAATCGCTGGGTACAACAACCTGTTGAAGACTGCTACACAGAGTATGAAGTTTGGAGTAAACAGTGGGTTGAACTACACAAAAACGACGGAGGCCAAGAAAGTACACCAAGAAGGTGGAGAGCATCTGGAGACACTTGATAAACCAAAGGTGACGAATCGTCTGACACCAAACGTGACACATCAGGAAGAGCACCTGGAGACACTTGATAAACCAAAGGTGACACACCGTCTGGAGGCATCAAAGGCGACACCAGGTGACAACACGACAGAGTTGGGGCTAATTCTAGTGGTTTCGGCCGTGTCTGGCTATTTAGTGAGCAAATATGTGTTATAACATAATGAGTCTAAGTTATGGGTTTGAGGACAGAGACTACGATAGTGACCCTAAATTAAGCATGAGTGGTGGGAAGATGTCTGGAGATATAGATATGGCTCTAAAGACACTCAAAAACATAGCAGATCCAGTCGATGACTTGGACGCTATCAGTAAAAAAGTATTAGAGTTCGTATATTTACCACAATACTTTAAGACGCAGTCCTATAACGTCATATTTGATTTTGACACCACAAGATACGCCGCAAGCGCGGTACTCCACAGTAGGACAAACAAAGTGAAATCCATTGGAGACATGTTAGCACAAAACGATTCAACGTATAGTCCTATTATTGGTACTAACCATAGTCGTATATTCCTATCCCCTATACTATCCTCATCTTTTCCACTTGAAGTTGGGATACACTTTAACTGTCCATGCATGCAATACTGTGATATATCCTTTTTTGTGGTAGTGAGGTTAGCCAAGAGGGTATCTACGTCAGATTGGGAGACGATTGTGTCAAACGACGACGGATCGCATGACAAATACATAGGGTACAAAGGAGGTAGAACTGACAAATTATCGTATGGTGGTGGCGATCCAGTAAAGGGGTACACATGCACAATCCCAAATAACATCGACACCACTGAGACACATATGATATCAATACATTGGCAGATGTATAACTCCCATGTTAGGGTCAACAACGTAAAATCAACAGACTCAGACTTCACAGCTAACTACAAAGAGATAGGATCTCCTTATGGAACTATCTTTGGAACACATCGGCCAAAATTGCTACTCACACCCTATAATTACCCGTCTTTGATAGAGTTTTACGGTATTAAAATCGTCTATGGTTATATGACAAACCGAGATATAATATTAGTTGGTAGAGATATGATGAAGGAACATGGGGTGAGTTAATGAGGAAGAAGTCAGTTGTTGTTTTCAATCACATATCGAAGGATATGTCAGAGGAAGAGGTGCTAGAGCTCAAACGCTTGTACGCGTACTACCACAAACTAGAAGCTTGCTACAAATGGAAATACAAGAGGTTGAAGAAAATTAAACTATCGTTAAACATGACTAGCATAGGGTTAACAACAGTAGGGATTGTAGCTGGGTCGGTAACCGCTAACCCTCTAATCATTGCTTGTATTAGTGGTCCTGGTGTGGTCATCCAAGGCTACTTGGCTAAATCCAATCTGACGAGTAGAGTGGAGCATTGTAAGTTTGCACACACTAGCTACAAAAAGATACTGACACAACTAAGATCGTATCTTAGAGGTCTTCCTTACAACGAGTCAATGCTTCTCTCAGACGTTAAAGTGTTGGACGATATCGTAACTGACTTATGCCCACCAATCAATGGAATGGTAAAAAGGTATAATAAAGTATACGAGACACAAGGGGGGTCCGATTCCGACCTCCCTTCAAACACGGGTCTACACGTAAGAACCAGTGATGTGTAAGTCGACAAGTTCCAAAAGTAGGTGCTCAGAATTATTACCATCAATTAACTCATTCTGACCAACCCCCCAAAACGGGGGGTTGGTCAGATCGTGTGTTTGTGCTAAGCAAATTATTGTTTTTTAAACCCCGTCGTTTCAACGGGGTTTAAAAATATATACCCAAGTACAGTCTATATACCAGAAACAGGAGTAAATAGTAGTAAAATATTAAGGCACTACATGTGACCCCCTACTGATAGTATGTTTGTGATCGATAGAAGGGTCATTTTGACCAAGGTCCCAAAACGGGGGGTTGGTCAGATCACGCGTTTGCGATATTAAGTGATTACTTTCTTAAGATGACTACTATTTAAACATAAAATAAAACATGTGGTATAGTATAGGTGATGAGTCTCACTAAAATATTCAGAAATAACGACATGTCTGTCACTGCTGTAAAAGATGGAGACAATATTTGGTTCTATGGAAAAGAGGTAGCTAAAATCTTAGGGTATAAGAGATCATATAAGGCTATAACAGACCACGTGGCAGACGATGAGAAAATAAAGGTCCAAGTATCAAGGTCGCATTTTGGAACCTTGGTCAAAAGTATGGTTTGGCAAATAAATGAGAGTGGTTTGTATAGACTAATATTCTCATCTAAGTTGGAGTCAGCTGAGACTTTTAGAAAATGGGTATTCTCAGAAGTTCTACCGTCTATAAGAAAAACAGGTGTTTACACACAAAACAACCAGTTATCAATAATGAACGAAACAGATTTACACTACGACATTGTGAAGTACATTAGAGAGTACCACCCAACAATAGTCATCCCAGGGTTGGGAGAGTACCAAGACACATCTACTAAAAGAATAGATGGATGGAAGAAGGGTTACAGTGGTGGACAACCAGATTTGATAGTTCCGCAACTACACAAGAGACACAATGGTTTTGCTATAGAGTTCAAAACACCGAAAGGTAATGGGGTTATTAGGAATAACCAGGTGAGGATATTAAGGAGACTAAGATCACAAGGGTACAACACGTTACTATCCTCAGACCAACATGAGATAATACATTTCATAGAAACATATATGAGAGACTCCAGAGTTCTATGTGAGTTCTGTAATAGGAGATTTAAGAGTGAAACCACACTGTCTAATCACCAAAGATACTTTCATCGAATACTATATCTATGAGATAATCTATGAGATGACTGTGAGGTCATCTGTAACAAGACACCACATATAGTATAGATGACTGACAGTGAGTCCGTACCTATTATAACGTCGACAACAAGGGTTAAAGACCCTAAGAGAGTAGAGGCAGGGAAACGCTTGGCTGCTATATCTAAAGCAGCCAAAGAGAGGAAGATGAGAGAGAGAGTCACAAGTGAGGACGATAGTTTTAACTATGGATACATCATAGGCACTATAGGAGTGGTAATAGCCGCTAGTTCGCTGTATTACACGATTAGTCAAGACAAACAAGTAGTGACCGAAGAGCCTAAGACCGTCGTTATAAAACCACCACGTAAACTCGACAGCTTCGATTAAAACATATCGTATAATATATGGCATCAATAGACAGGAAAGAACTGATGAACGAGCTATACGACGCAGCCCTTGTGACTGCTGGAGCCGTAGCTGTGTCCATGGCATCAAAGAAAGTACTAAAAGAACCGTTGGGTACCTCAAGTTAGCAACTGCTGTAGGTGTCTCAACGCTACTCATTAAGTGGGCACAGAGTAAGAAATACTTACCTATTGACCCGTTCTCAAAATAATCTAACGTAATACATAATGGCTAGCTTGGTAGCAGGAGGGTTGTTCAATGCTATAGCATTTGCAGGAGCTGGATTTCTATTCAGCAAGCTAAACCATACCGGCTACGAGATAGAGATAAAGAGACACAACAAAGCATTGGAGAGTCTTGCAAGAGCGAAAGAATCATTCTACGAGAATGAGATTCGTCAGAGAGACAAAATTCAGGAGTTAAGACAACAACTGTCAGATGCTAACGCAGACATAAACGACACGAACCACGCTCTAGACCAACTAAGACAAGTACTGACGATACAGTATGATGGGAAGACGTTTAGTAAAGAGCCTGAGTTGTCAGACTATTACAAACCCTCAGATGAGATGAAAGAATACCAAACGGTATTCGTTGGAGCTGTTGGGTTACCCATCGGTTACTTAATATATAGAGTAGTATAATGAGTACTACTTTAAAGGAGATGGCTATTGAATTTAACAAGAAGCGAGACTTGACACTCCAGACTCAGATAGAAGAGTTGGAACAACTACTATCAGACGCTCTAAAACAGGTCTCAATAATAAAGTGTGAGTGGGAGTCACTCAACCACAAAGTTACTACACTATAGTCTAAAGGTATATATAGTATAGTAACTTAGATGGTTGACGAACGCACAATGAGAATGTTCTATGCTGGGTACACACTGGATGAGATTGCATCAAAAAAGTGGAGTGGTACTACACTAGGGTACACATTGGACGAGATCAAGAACGGAAGTAGGGACGCGAAACCAAAAAAGTGGTACGACACCACATACTGTTACGAGTGTAGTAACCACAGAACCCAAATCGAAGATGGTGTATTTAGTTGTAACAAGTGTGGAGAGACTACCTACGGACGTGTGAGGAACTTTGTACCTAACATTTGGATGTACAAGAAATCGGCTCATAGTTATAGTAAGTGGTTAGGGAGAATGTTGACTAGTAAAAGACTAGTTAACGATAGTGACATACCAATAATGGTCAGTGATTTTATAGAGATAATATGGTCTCTTAAAAGAAACAAGTTGATTGTCAAGAATGTATCGAAATACATTTTCTATGTCATAAGAATATGCTCTAGAAAAGGTATAGAGTTGAGAGGTAGTCTTAACGACCTCAAACCTGGTAAAGTCAAGGCACGATTCGAGTATAACCTGTATAGTGTAGTATACAAGGATCTAGGTTGGGATGGGAGAGGAGACCCATACTACAACGAGTGGGTAAATAAAATATACAGTAATATATAATGGCAAGACCAAGAATTTACCAAACCAAAGAAGAAGCTTTAATAGCAGCCAGAGCGCAAACCAAAGAGTGGATGAGAACTCATAAGTGGGTGTGTGAGACGTGCGATCGGTCATACCACGTGACCTCTAAATATAAACACATCAAGACTAGAAAACACTTGAGAAACCTGAGCAGCTAGTTCCGAACTATTTTGTGATGTCCATACGCATAGCTAGATACACCGTCTGGTCGTATGAATCGCTTGTCGTCAAAGCAGCTCAACGATATCTTATTTATTTCATAGCTTCCTAGTCGGTGGCTCTTGCTCCGAATAGTTTTAATTATGTGAGACATTTGCTCACCATTTGCCAGGACACTTTTATAGTTGTCATGTCTTATGTTATTTCTCACAACGCTCTTCTTAACACCTTTAGCAGTCTTCCCACCTTTTCCATCCTCTTTCACGTAGCTATACATTTTTGACCTTAAACCAACATACTCAACGACAGGGACTCCAAACGTCTCGTCCTTCATTTTACCAATGACCTTCTTGTTAGTTGAGTCGAAGTAGGGAGATGACTTGTCATATCCACTAAAGTCGAACACTTCTTTGTTAGCGTACATGTCTTTGTACACATTCTCCGTCTCGATCTCGTACATTAGGCTATCTGTGTCTGTGAATAGTAGTTTGGCTTTGTTGCCATACTTCTTTTTAATGTTATTGTAGCGGAAGTCATATACCAATGTCTTCGACAGGTCTAGAATACACATACCCACATATGCTGGTCTATTTAGAGTTAGTGTCTCTTTGATCTTGTGAACTGCTACCAAGTTATTGTCAAATATCTTACTGCTCACAAAGGTTGGTTTTGACGTTAGTTTCTTCAGTTTTTTCTTGTCTGTTACCAACTCCACATTCACACGCTTTCGTAGATTCTCCATAGTCTTTCCAAATACACTATTGTTCATAAGTTTGAAAAAGTCTTTCTCAAAGTCATTCTTTGCTTTGGTTCTCTTGTCCGTGTTAAAGTCAATATATTGCTTAAGCCATGGTGACTGATCGAATTGAAGTACTCTATGTACCTTCTTAACATTCATTCCCAAACTCATATATAATTGTAGGTTTCTATAATGAACTACGTACTTAGTCTTGTCGTTTAGGTTAGGTACAAGTTTTGCAACCTCTCCTACAGATATCTTAAACTTATCTTGGATTGTCTTACAATAGTTTGACAACATATCACTACTCACTTTCATCCTCTCAGGGGCTAAAGGATAGTCGTTATGTATATCATGCAAATCCTCTGGATACTCTAAATCAACCTCAAGTATCAACCCCTTGTCTGAGTCGTTACCATACTTGTCTAGATCATTCATGTCAAAACCCTCGACCCACTCAAACCCACCAGTCGGTAGATACTGAGACATAGCCCAACCATAAAGGTTATTAGCATCTAGATATAATATGTATTTCGATGTCTCGCTACTATCGTAGTCCTTCATATATTTGTTATTGGCCTTACCATATCTATGTGTTATACAAGAGACACCACCTCGCATTCCTTTCTCAATAAACTGAAACATATCAATGTTAGTCATCAACGTTAGTTCCACTCCCGTCATCTTTAGAGCAGCGTCCCACGATAGTCCAGGTGACGTGAAGTAATGACAAGGATCTAGTTGATAGTACTGCTTACACGTCCTTCTGAAGTTCTCGAACACGTCAGCCAGTAGTAATACATCAGACTTTAGGTATAGGTCGTGGTACCCACCCATACTCTCCACACCCATTGTCTTCCACACTTCTTGAGCGTGCTCATAGTCTGTGTCTGACACATGCTCATCGTTTAGGATGCTGTAGAAACTCTCCTTTGGTGGTAACTCAAGTTCGTTAAACTTGTCGAAACTATCCATATAGTCATATGGGTACACACCTTTTCGTGACACCAACTCTAACTCCTTACCTTGAAATAGTTCAGACGTGTACTTGAGACAGTCCTTTGGTAGGTTGTTCACTAGGTCGGCTAGACTAGAGCTCATGAATTGAAAACTATCTAGAAACACTAGATGTTTACCTAACATGAATGCCATATATTTCTCCATATTATTTGGTATGACATTGATTTTCAGACCTATCTTACCTATCTCTTGCATTATGAAGTGACTGTCGTACCCTCTTAGATTATGGAATATGACAGGTATCTTATCAGTCAGTCTATAGTTCCTATTACATAACTGATGTGCTGAACCTCTATATTTACCAGTGACATGACAATGATCTCTAACTCTCACGTCTTTACGCCTATACTCCCCATTACAAATATGACATTTAGTCGATAAGTTAACCTTATCAGCCGTGGTCATCACCATGTCCTTATTAAAATGCTCCTTTCTAACTTTCTTGCAGTATTTAACCTCCTCTAACATCTTTTTCATGAACTTCTTAACCGCTTTCTGACCTCGAAACATCTCTACTGGTTTACTATATTTATCATCGTAACAGCACACTACTTTGTATCCATACCCACAGTCCGTGTGTCTTTGGTACTCGCTAGTGTACGATCCTGTGAGTGGTGTAACGTTGTCGACCTTCTCTGTGATAGCCTCGAAGTCTGCGTATATTACAAACGGTACTTCTAATTGTTTGTGATAATTTACGTACTCAAGAGTGCTGTCTTCTTCGAATGGCATCTTGATCGCTTGCTTACCATTTACCACCATACAAACCTCCTTATGATTCTCTAGAATCTTATTGGTAGTAAAACACTGAAGACAGTACCTACAGAAATTCTTGCGACACTTGTGATTAGACTGACCGCACATAAACCTACCGAAGTCTTTTATGTACACGTAGTGTCGTTTAACACCATTCGTTATTAGCAGCAGGTCCATATGATCCTCGAACTTCTCCTCAGAAACGTAGATAGGAAATGGTTGCTTGTCCTCATACCCAAACACGCTGATGCTAATATCATTCTGCCTCTCTATCTTTTTGTACTGTTTCGTATCCACTGGAAATCTCACTCCCTCATAATTGACAGAACCTACGTTCTTCTTGTGCTTCGACACTCTCTGCGGATTCTTTCCCACAGGACATTTGTGTAACACGTGACACCACATGAAACACTTGTCATCTTCATTCTTTATATTAATCAAACCTTTCGACGCGTTCCTCAACTCCTCTGGTAGCTCAACATCCACATTAATATAGTGATCACTAACACTGTCTACAACCCACCCAGACCCTTCTGACAACCATACAGCTATACGATTTACTATCTCCTCACTAGCTTGATTCGTAGTTCCACTAATATCAACACTACTAGTCACTGTTTTGACTACACTATTGAAGAAGGCTGTCTTAAACACAGACTCTCCGTCACCAATTTGTTTCTCTAGAGTTACTTTCAATGTCTCAGAAAACTTTAAACCTTTCAGTCTCTCTAACTCTTTCTGTAAAGCCAAGCCTACTACTACTCTAGTCTTGACTAGTTGTTTTAGTGGATCCTTATTGTCGACCACCTCAACACTATACGACTTGGTATACCCTTTGAGAGCAGCTTTCCTTTGTACTACAGTAGGACGCGTCTTAGCAATAAGGCTAGTGATTCTCTCATACTCTTTGTCTAAGACCTCCTGACTTAATCGTGACCTCTTAACATATCGTCTAAGATCGCGTCTAGCCTCTCGAATCTTTCTGACCTCCCTAACTCTGGTGACTCTACTAATAACGTTCTCTCTAGATACCTTTCTAATAAGGTCCATCCACTTATACCCCAATGCTTTAGCGTCAGCTAGATAGCCAGACATCCTCTCTAGAAAACTCATCTTAACATTCGGTATAACTAAGTTACCAGAACCTATAGCAGGATCACGTGCGCCACCACTCGATAGTGTACCACTACGAGCGACATTACCATCCACAATAGGGTTACGTTTACTCTCAGACATTCTCACACGAGTCGTTTTATTATTTAATATAGCCAAGTCCTTAGACCATTTCATGCGAGTCGTTTTATTATTTAATATAGTTAAGTCCTTAGACCCTTTTGAATCATGACCTGAAATAAAGCCCACACCAGGACCACGCGTAATATCACTTGACATAGTCTTGTTACTAGCGACATCCTCACCCACAGCAGCCCCATGACTAGACACCTCACTCTGTATCCTACTAGCTGACACACGTCTCATAGACTCCAAACCACGTGACATATTGTCTATTAGTAGTCTCGAAAGTGGTGGTAACAGCACATTTTTTCCATTTGAATGTCTCAACTTCTCTGGAGAACCAAGCACTTTTTCCGTTTTTGGATTCCACATATTTGCTCGACAGATATATGCGGAATCCAAAAACGGTAAAAGTGCTTGGTTCTCCAGAGAAAAAGTTGAGACATGAAAAATGGTAAAAATGTGCTGGTAGCCCCACTTTCTATACTACTCATGCGCACATCCAGAGAGCGTGAAGCGGTATAGGGCCAGGGTGCTCAAACTACCACAAGGGTAGTGGGCTTTGCATTATCGCTAAAGGACACCTATACCAACTTCACAGAGTGCTCAACAACACCGAAGTGAAGGAGCGTAATATATATATAAAAAGTTAAGTAGAATGCTGGGTAGGCAGCGTTTACGATGTATAGCAAAGTGAAAAGGTGGTGAACTGCCGAGATTTTGAACGAGATACTGACGTTTCGAGCGGAGCCCTTCATCAGAGTAAGACCAAAGGGCTCCGCTCGAAACGTCAGTATCTCGTTCAAAATCTCGGCAGTTAACCACTTTTTCACTTTGCTATATATATATATGGTGGTGCGAGGTATGGCGAATGGATCTCAACCAATCCAAATGCGGTCTTCTTAGAGTGACGAGGGACCCCATACAGACATGCTACCATCTGACAGAGTTGTCTTCAGCAGTATTGTTTCCTGAATTTTTCGATTTGTCTATCGTCAACGATTTCTCTATAATCCACCTGTACATGTAATCATAGAGCCGTAGATCCCCTTTTTAGTCATCAGCTTCAATTTCACGTCTTAACACCTCAATGAAGCTGTCCTGTGGGAGGTTTTTCTCTAGATTTATAAACTGCTGCTCATAAACTGAAAGCTATCCAGAAAGACCAAGTGCTTGCCAAGAATGAAAGCCATGTACGTTTCCATGTTGTTCGGTATCACGTTGATGTCTTGTTTGAATTTTATACCAATTTCTTGAATGATGAAGGAACCGGGGAGATTATAACCGCGGAGATTATGGAAGATTACAGAGATTACAGATACAGTTATCGTGAGCCTGAAGTTCACGTCGCACGATTGGTAGCAGTGGTCTCGAACTCTGTGTCGTTGTACTCCACACCACAGATATGACAACCTGCAGCTTCGTGGCAGTCTCTCTTGTCACTCCCGTTAATACCATGTCCTCTTGGTTGAAGCGGTCCTTTATCGTTTCCCAATATACTTGACCTTCTCCAACATCTTTCCAATGAACTCATTTACTGCGTTCTCTGCACCGCGACATACATGAGTACCTTGACTGGCGGCTTGCTATGGTGATCGTCGTAACAACAGACTAACTTGTATCTACAAGTCCTCGTGACTCTGAAAATGGTTCGTGTACGACACACTGTCTGACGGTGTAGTCGTATGGACCTTTCGCGTGATAGCCTCAAAGTCTGCATATATCACGACTGGGGCACGTTGAGTTGTTTTCGGAAGTCATTGCACTTTAACGTGGTGCCCTCAAATGGCTACTTGATGCTTGCTTTCCATTTACTACCTGCACATAGACTTTGCTGTGGTTGTCGAGGATGACCTTAGAGCTAAAACATTGTTGACAATACCTACAGAAGCGCTTCATTTCCTTGTGTTCAATCTGCTTCTACATGAATTTATTGAAGTCTTTGATGTATACATACATGTATTTATTATTATTTAACTGCTAGATATTCGTTGAAATTGGAGGTATAGGTGCCGTACTGTATGGCCAGCTTGCTTACTAGCGTTTGCTACCTAGCAATCGAGCTAAGCAATGGGCAAGCAATAGAGCAATCCTGGGTTCAGGAGCAAAGGCTAGTAAGCAAGCTAGCCATATAGCAATCGAGCTAAGCAGTGAGCAAGCAATTGAGCAATCCAGCCAATCCTATGGGTTCAGGATAAGATTGGAAGCAGTAAGAGGTCACCATGACAACTCTGCCAAGGCAGACCTCCCGGCACCTGTCACACTGAAAAATCAGTGGAATAGTGAGTATATATAGCACATGTCTATATAAAAGATTACTCCCTGAAAGCAAAAAATAAAAAAAAGGAAGGAAGGATGGAAGGAAGGAAGGAAAGAAAGAGGGGAAAAAAGAACAAAGGGGAGGGTTGGGTACGGGTGAAGCAAGCTAGCAATCCACCGCTGGAAGCTGTATAGCAATATTACTTTCTGCAAAGCTAGCAACTAGCAAGCAAGAGCGACCAACGAGCAGCAATGTGCCATGCTGTAGCGACGTGCTCGCAAGCGTGAGTGACACTTGTGTTCGCCCTTGACTTCTTAGGAACTTGGGACTCCCCAAGAACTATGAAGGGAAGACCGCTGGCCAACTACATCCGCAGCTAACTTTGCCTAAATAACTTTAACTACATTATTTTATTATTTACATACGGTAATCCTTCAGTCTAAAAATAGTCTGATTTCCAAGGAGCCGTATAAACTACACTACATACATATTCCTAAATGATTTGAAACAATATACAGTAACATTAATAGATAAGATAAAACTATTTATTATATGGTAGCGAGTGAGATACTAGAAAATACACAGTGAGATATTTTCCATATCTTCACTAGTGAAGATATCGATCACCTGACTAACAGAATTGAACGTTTAATTGTGTTGTTTTAATGTTTCCATATAATAAAAAGAACATTACACGGTGGCTTGAAGATATGAATTTTATCTTCTCGTGGCAAAAACAATATTTTACTCATTCGCTTCGCTCATTCGTAAAATATTGCTTCCACCACTCGAAGATAAAATTCAAATCTTCGCGCCGCCATGTAATATCCTCTATATATACAATAACAAAGAAAACATTAATTAACCAACACCAATAACAATAGTCAAAATCTATGATTGTATTAAGCATCTATGTCTCTGAATAGAACTTTAAACCTCTCTAACGAGATATTGTCTGAACTCGGGTAAGCTCAACTCCCATAGTTATAGTATTTTACTAAAGTTTAATTCTGGTCGCAATTCAAACACAATATAATAATATATGCGCAAACTTATGAATTGTTGATGTAAGTTATGATATTGCAGAACAACAGTTTTAATATGTTTTTGTTAACTTAGAAATAAAACTGTGAAAATGTGCTTTAATTCATTATTATCTGCTTTATATAATCAGTGATGGCCCCAGGTAGGGGCCTATTTGTTGAATTTTGTATTCAAAAGCAGTCCCCGCAATGGTGTGTATTTGAGTGATGGCAAAAACAAATCCCCACCTTTCCCTGGGGTGGGGGTTAATATTGACTCATGCAGGAGATCAATATTTAAGAAATAGAAAACGAGTCGCGTGCGTTTATGGCGTGATAATGCACGCGGGAAATGTTGGGAGAATACGAGAGAAGCGTGTAAAATACGAGGCGTAGCCGAGTGTTTTACACACTTCTCGAGTATTCTCCCAACATTTCCCAAGTGCATTATCACACCATAAACGCACGGAGACGAGTTTTTCTATTTCTTTTATAATATAAGAAAAGATAATATATAATAAACAATTTTATTCAAAAGATGAATATTAAAATTCTCATAACATGTAATCCGGGAGAGAGCTAGGAGAGTGCATTATTGCGTGACAATGCACGCGCATACATAGCTCGGCCAAAAGGACTGAGCACGAGTTACGCACAGGAAACCCAAGCGATGTTCAGTTCAGTTCAGTTCATTTCAGTTCAGTTCAGTTCAGTTCAGTTCACAGTTCAGTTCACAGTTCAGTTCACAGTTCAGTTCACAGTTCAGTTCACAGTTCAGTTCACAGTTCAGTTCACAGTTCAGTTCACAGTTCAGTTCACAGTTCAGTTCACAGTTCAGTTCACAGTTCAGTTCACAGTTCAGTTCACAGTTCAGTTCACAGTTCAGTTCACAGTTCAGTTCACAGTTCAGTTCACAGTTCAGTTCACAGTTCAGTTCACAGTTCAGTTCACAGTTCAGTTCACAGTTCAGTTCACAGTTCAGTTCACAGTTCAGTTCACAGTTCAGTTCACAGTTCAGTTCACAGTTCAGTTCAGTTCACAGTTCAGTTCACAGTTCAGTTCACAGTTCAGTTCACAGTTCAGTTCACAGTTCAGTTCACAGTTCAGTTCACAGTGAAACAGTGCACCTGTACTGTACTGTACTGTACTGTACTGTACTGTACTGTACAACTTAATGAGTTAAATACATGTTGGCAAGTCTTTGTAGTGGATTTCTCACCTGGGGCTTCCTGATTCATCATAGTTCTTGAATGCCTATAATAAAATATTACACATTGAAAAGTATCAAAATGAGAAAGGTGCCAACATAGAGGAATGAGCTGACACTGGCATAATTTTGAGAAATGGAGGGAAAATTTCTGTTTATTATATACTGTAGTCATAGAAACATAGCTTTTAGCCAATCAGAACACACCTTTTCATAATACTGATACACTGTAACTCACTTAAACCTCAAAGAAATCTGTGTGAGACTTTTCATAATCAGCTTCTCTTAAATGCATTTTACCACCACATTCTAAAATATGGCAATAGTATGAAAAACGTAGATGACAACAACATTATGTCACTAAGCTTCAATACTGAGAAATACAAAAAACACATGAGCAACAACAACAACAACAACTTTACAGCAAATGTCTGGTCCCACCATTGACAATATTACTTGCAAGTATGAAGTACCTGTACCTCGTATTACACCCATAATCAAAGGGTGTGGAATGGCAGATTTAATGTGAAGAGATTTCTCATATAATTTCTAAAAAAATAAAAATTGTTATCCTGACAATGACTGCAATAACGACCTTAAATCGTAGGCCCTCAGAACCCCTGTAATTGGACTTCTAGCCTGTTGGGGTATTCTGATGATACATGGATGATCGTCAAGCTCATATCCTCAGAAAAATGATTCTGAGTCCCTGGATACAGGAATCGAACCTGTAACCTTCTGACTAGAACATTGTGTATATTAGCACATACAGTACTTATGACTGATTCTGAGTACTGTGTTTTTTCACCTGTGTGCTTTAATGCTTGATGCATAACTTATTCATGTGAAGATGTACAGTGCAGGGCCGTAGCAAGAGAAAGTCAATTGGGGGGGAGGCAGTAATGGGAGTGCACTGCTGGGGAAATTTTTTGAAATTAGGATCTCTGAAATAGGATTTTCTGACTTATCTAAACTGGCAAGAAATTGCCAGAGGAAATTATGGCCCCATGCCCTGCTACAGTATATGGCCATGCAGTGAGGATGATGACATTACTCCTTGTATTAAATTAGATCACAGATTCCATGAATGTTACTCTGTAATTATTTTACATTTTACAATCACCAAACATTACAAACCTTCAGTTTCTTGTTATTTTTCTATAAAAGAAAAGAAAGCTTGATTAACACATGTAACTGTGCCAAGTAAATGTTTTATTTACTTACGCAGTATTTGAACTTACACGGCCTTCAAGATTCAGGTCTACTGCTCTAACAGCTGAGCTACTGTGCCAATACTGGGAGCAGTGTGCTAATTAATCCAATTCAAAAAGTGCAGAAAATAATTTTGCGACAACTCGACACTAAGCCATAAGGCCATTGGGAATGAATCAATGAACGTTTCTGATTTGCATCCACCGCCCGCAAGCTCCTGTCTAAAAATTTCATTATTTACAAAAACTTTCATTATTTGCACAAAAAAGCTCTCCATCACAGAAATTCAAGTTCCAAATCACCCAACAACAGTAAACGGCATATTTACGCATTTATTACATGGCCCTGCTTGTAGTTGTGCTTTGCTTTTGACATTATATTCGGTGTTTTCGACAATATATTCAGTTTGCTCAAACTCATATATAAATATCAAATGGATCTGCTATACGTGCTATTTAACATTTTTTGGTATGTAAAGTTAACTTTTGCACTTTTCCGAGCGCTTTAATTTCAATGAGGTGGGTAAGAAATAAAAACTAAACTAAAGAACCTTACTAGACATAAATAGTGAATATAATGAAAAAAAGCCA
Organism: Chrysogorgia sp. JL179-B06; assembly: GCA_035772405.1. Classification (NCBI taxonomy): domain Eukaryota; kingdom Metazoa; phylum Cnidaria; class Anthozoa; order Scleralcyonacea; family Chrysogorgiidae; genus Chrysogorgia; species Chrysogorgia sp. JL179-B06. The sequence continues at coordinate 1,405,779 of JAYKKM010000266.1, forward strand.
CATGCAATTTGAAAAATCTACGGACGCAAATCAGTAACGTTAATTCCCATGGCCTAAGGATGTTTCAATTCTATTTCAGAATTGTCCTCACAAGAACACAAAATGTATTGTCAATTAATAAAGTACTGTACTCAATACTGTATGGCTGTACCTGGGCAGTGTACATTTGAATCTCCAAGGCATATATTTCCAATAACTGGGTCCCTTTCTTGAGATCATCCCCACCATCATCAGTCTAACAAAAAAATAATACTTATGAAACCTCTACCTGTTGTATTCATCAAATTATAAGTTTAATACCTGACATGACTGATGAAGACTTGCTTGAGAATTCTAGAGAGCTTAGCAAATTCTTCTCTATCATAATACAATTTACCAAGCTAAAAATAAATAAGCAATAAACATAATGTGAAAGTGAATCTGTACAGAACATACATAATGTACCTACATATACTGTACTGTACAAATATAAATATCAGCAAATATAATACAATATTGACTGTGAATATTTATCTTAATCTTCACCTTAGTATTTGTTTTAAACCGAAGTCTGTCATTTTTGGCATCTTTAAGAGCATCTAAAGTTGTCTCATAAAAATCTTGTAGTAGTTCCATCTATAAAGTAAATGGTTTGAACCTAGGAGTATCATTAGATGTGTGAAGTTGATCGTCTAGGTTGTTGTAGTATATATTGGTGACTGGCGTTTCGAGGGCATCAACGGTGAGGCCGTCGCTGAAGCCGTCGAAACATCAGTCACCAACAATAGTCTTTCTCAAGACGACAACCTAGACGATCAACTTCACACATCTAGTTCCATCTATAGTGTATACACGTTAATAAATTATGTATAAAAAACCAAGATTCACTTTGCATTGCAAAATTAACATCTCTTTTTAACCTTCATCGTAAAATACCTGTTTGGAAGTTGAAATGTAATCAAGAATAGAATTTATAGATTTTTCAGAGTAATTTCTTGTGACTGCACTCTGTCAAAAACAAATGTTAATAATATAAAAATTATAACTTGCTGAGTGAATTGTCTAATCTGTGAGCTTTAATAATTCCTACAAATTTTTATATCTTTTACACACTAGGTAGTAATATATAGTCATTTCTATAAAAAAAACAAGTATTAAACAAGTATTTTTCTAGTTTCTAGTATTGACTACAAACTATCTTCAAATTTCCAGGCTTTGAAACATGCAATCAGAACAATAAAATGAAAACATTCAAAGATTATTAATAGTGTATGTTTTATTTCAATGCACAAAGGTCAAAAATAATGATGTATGACCATAAACAGAAGACTTTAGATTTTTGGCCTAATGGCTATAATAATATAATATTATACACCCTGTACTGTATTATACCAAAAACAGAGAGCTAGATTTGTACCACATGATCAGTCAATTTATCATAGAATTATCCCCACTTTGTGGTATTTGAGCTTGAATATGCCACCACTGTGGTGGAGAATATGCCACCACTGTGGTGGAGAATATTTTGGTGAGTACCTTGTATTTGAGTATAATATATAATTTATAGACCCTCTGTTAGGGGAATTTGACAAAATATTACCCCTCGGGATGCCCAAAATATTACCCCTTGGGTGCCCAAAATATTACCCCACGGGGTAATATTTCATTGAATTCCTGTCATATCAAAGGTGGCAAAGGCACAAGTGGTAGTTTGATATATTATCCACATTTAGGAACAGAACAGCTTCTTATAACATGCTTTTTTGGTGGAAAAGCTCAAGCGTGGAAAACAAATCCGCAATACTTCATGTTCAATGTTTATATAATGCAATGTAAACAGAAACGTGGACATGCGCAGAACGGACTGGATGGCACCTTTAAGGATTATTAGTACCTTAATATAATTAAGTAAGCAGCTGTTTGTATCTTTGCATCATTTCGGTGTAATTGCCCTATAATAATACAAAGAGGTATAGACTTAATTAGGCATACTACAATTACTTCGTTTTATTGTGCAGCTCATGGTTTATTCATCTACAACCTCATACCCACACTTTTCACTACCGAGGTGGGTGAAAAGCCTGGGTACTAGGTTGGCAAGAGACTTGGAATCTGTAATCTATAAATTGTATTAAGTATACAGTGTTATATAAACTATATGTAGTAATGTATGGCACTTACAACGTGGAAATTAATTTTAGTCATCTGCTTTAAGGCTTTAAAACCCCATTCTCCTTTCTCTTCTTCTAACTCTAATACCTTGCACAAATAAATATATACTGTAGTTAGTGAATATTATAATGTAATGTTTGGACATAATATTAAGCAAGTGGATTATTGCAGGTTCTGAGCAATATATATATATTATATATATATATATATATATATATATATATATATATATATCATTGTTCTGCCCACGGTGGGCGGCGCCGGGCGGCAGCGCCCGGCACTCAGTCGTACCGCCCGGCACTCACGCGATAGCGGACCTTTCCGCCCGGCACTCAAAGTAAGAAAACCTCATATTTTTTTATCTTCACTGAACTTTTATTCAAACAATATTATTCGTTTAAATTTAGCAGCGAAATGCGCGCTATTTTAGCTTCTGGTGGCAAATTATGCGTGAAATGGATCAAATGGCTCATTAAAACTTCTTACTGTAAGGTTGTTCGTACAAGCATCCAGGATAACCCGTTATGATAACATTTTTGCCGGTTACCACGTCAGGTTTTGTCTTTTAATATACATTTTCGGCAGTTTTCTCAACACGTTTCGTCTGCGAAAATTTGGCTTTCAGATGAGAGAACAGTGCCATTGAGAATGGCTTCTTCAGATTTCAGAATAAAAACAAACAAATCAATCGATCGTATAGATATGAATTTGTGTATATATAACGTAATATTCTCGCGAACACTAACGAAAAAACCAACTCTTTATTTTTTGTGTGATCTTGGTGCACGCAAGTTCGCAACTTCGAGGAATTCTCACGACGCTACAGACAACAGTTCTAAAAGACGTTTATCATTATCCCGAGCGCTAGGAAAGACGGAAAGAATCAAGAAGTGAGACAACATTTTTCGTACGGTTTCCAACATTAGAGAAATGACTGAAATCGACGCGCGAAATCGCGGTTCAACGTTCAATTCATTGACGCTTATTCCTCTGAGTTTTTTTCTGAGAACTCGCCATCACCTTTACTTGTTACGAGCTTACGGAAGACTTGATACACAATAAAAAACAAAACCAGTTCATTAGCGCGAGTTATTCAGTTAGCAAAACGTGATTTGGGAGTTTTCTCTCGCTTCATGTGAGTAATACTGTAATTTTTCCTATACTTTCGAAAGGGAAAAGTATTAAAACTCTTTCGCCCATATGATAAATCGCACGTCTGGACGATTTATGGCGGGCGCGTGCGATCGCAGGCCTCATATACAATGATGGTTGTATGTTGTAAACAAATAATATTATGATGGTTGTATGTTGTAAACAAGCAGTGAGTCACTCAGCAAAGAAACTTTTTCTACAGAAGTTCCACCAAGTGCCTTTATAGGAGTACACATCCAAAGCCGATTTACTATAGATTTGATGGCTAATATCACCCAGCAAAACGTAACCACTGACATTTTCATGGGGGGGGGGGGGGGCAATGACTCTATACTCCTTGTACCCGGCACTCACATGGTCCTGGGCAGAACCTTGTATATATATATATATATATATATATATATTATATATATATATATATATATATATATATATATATATATATATATATATATATATATATATATATATATATATATATATATATATATATATATATATATATATATATATATATATATATATATATATATATATTATATATATATATATATATATATATATATATATATATATATATATATATATATATATACGAAAGTATACAATGTGCCCTACCGGCTATTACCATATGGCTTTATGGTAACTGTGGACTTGGGACCCACTATGTACGGCTCACATTGAAGGATTGCATTGTGGAGTCACCAGAGTGCTCAAACTGCGAGCAGTGAGCGATGCATAATGCTAACAGTAAACGTCTCATTGAGAGAGACTCTCCGCCCAATCCATGAGAGTGCTCAAACCACATGAGCGGTGAGCGTAATATATACGAAAGTATACAATGTGCCCTACCGGCTATTACCATATGGCTTTATGGTAACTGTGGACTTGGGACCCACTATGTACGGCTATATATATATATATATATATATATATATATATATATATATATATATATATATATACTGTACAACCCCAAAGGTTAATCAGAGCTGTTGGGCATGAAAAAAGAAAAACACAGCTGCTGGCATGAATTGATGCCATCCATGTATCTGTCCTTTAATAGATCATGGGCAAGAACCAATAAAAATGCATATATAAGTCACGTGATTGTATATAATAATATACTGTACACAGTATATAAATATCATCAATGAACCATCACCACCACACATTTTCACTATACATACATGTACATGTATCATATATGGTATTTAGTGTACATAACTGAACTTAAAATATATTTTACATAAAAGAAATAACTATTCATCATCACATGCACATGAAATACGATCTGCACAACTCTTCACAAACCTTTTGGAAGCTTTCGAGAGCTGTTTTAGGATCGTTTTCTTTCAACGCTTTTGAATTGTAGTATTGATTCTCCAAGTCGACATCTGGTTCAGAGTTAGTATCTTCTTCGTATTCCTGTGCATGGGGAAGGCGAAGAAAATGATCAAAATGCTGTGCAAATTTTACATTTGTAGACTGCAGTTTTCAAATATTCGTGATTCATAATGCATTACCAAGTCGTAATCATCATCTTCGTCGCACATAAAGTCGTCATCCATGTCAGACATCTTTTAAGTTGGCAAATTTTGCAGTTAGATCGCAAATTTGCAAATAAAAAATAGCTAAAAAACTGTGTTCATACATGTATCTCAGAAGTGACCGAACTGATCGGGAAATGTCGCAGACCTGTCGGATAAGTCGGAAATAGACGGATAATATTAAATTTCGGCTATGATTGATTAGATTGAATGCCTCAAATTATAGCAAAAATATTTAACACACGCGGATAACATCTGTCGCGGAACACCATCTAGACTTTTATTAATTTAAATGATACTGAATGAAAGGTCCAACGTCCATTGGAGTTTTTACAGGACTGGGAGACTGCTGGGATGAAAAAAGTCTTTGGTTCGGTAGCACTCTGGAAGATGGGATATAGAAAATATTTAAAGTGTCCGTTTTAATTTGAAACAAATATGGCGACCGCCTTCGATAACAGCAGTGGCTACGTTTCCCTTTTGGGAATAGCTGATGCTTTCCTGAAATCAAATCCACCAAGGATAAGGCACTGTATTCACTGCCTGGAAGCCGTTCTCAACTATCAGCTGCCCCCACAACTGGAAGCTCATGTCAGAGTTCAGTTAGCAAGCATATTGTTTAAGTACACACAGAACGTCGACTTGGCAAGGTCTCATCTCGAACGATCTGTAAGTTATTAACTTATTGATTGATAAGGATTTGGGGTTTTAGTCGTAGCATGGAGAGACCACTGTTTCTAATAAGAGGCGGCAGCAAAAAGCATGTCAACCTAATACGACGGAAAACAAGTGCTTGCACACTGGCGAAACAACTAGCGTCTGTAATCAATGGCTACGCTATTAACGCTTGTACATATGTATATTCTAAAATACATGTCATTATAAACATGTAAACCATTATTACTTCGAAATAAATTACAATGAAACTTAATGCGTGTGTTTGTTAATATGTCCAAATTAATTTATGCGCTAAGTCAAGCTGTGTGATCTCCTAATTAACACAATATGCCTCGCTCTCATGTTTTGCTCTGAAAATGTTCGTTAAATTACGGTAGCCTGGTTCCCACTACACAGCACAGCGAACAAGAAAGTGCTTGGGAAGATGAAAGATGAAACGCACGGAATCCCTATTCAAGAATTTGTCGGTCTTCGACCGAAGATGTACTCCATCCTGTATGTGGAAAACAACAAACCAGTAGAAAAGAAGACAGCTAAAGCGGTTAAGAAATCAGTCACAAAGAAACAGATAAGACATGATAATTATAAGGTTTGCTTATTCAATAAGACGCAAACAAAAGCTTCCATAAATCAGATTTGCAGTGACGGTCATGAAATTTACTCAATTAAATTAAATAAGATCGCTCTAAGTCCATATGATGACAAACGTTTTATTCTGGATGACGGTGTTAGTACTCTAGCTCATGGACACTGCAGTATTACTCTATAAATACGTATAAGTACGGTATAACTCACCAGATGTAATATTGTAATACGATTAAAGGAAAATATGGCTGTATGAAGCAGATAACAGTTGTTAGAGTTCTACTCAATTAGTTTAGATAACGCTAAGTTTGTAATTAATCTAAGTTGTGTGTTTATCAATATATATTTATAAAATCAAATTTATACGTCTGTTATTATAGTGTGGGGGAAGGGAGGGCAAACGTTTGAAACGTTTATATGAGAAGGAAATGCTCCTGAGAAAAATGTCTTAGCAATGAACTCTAAATACTTCCATTCCGCTGAGCGTGAATCTCTCGCATTAGGCTCAAGCTTGCCTCATAATATACTAAATTATTCGTTTCACTAATAATATTATAGAAAAAGGCTCCCTGATATCCTTTGTTTAGTTAGTTTCAGCCTAACTGCTGGTATAATATACAGCTAAATCAATTAAGGTTGTCCTCGGTGAAAGCCAAGCGCGAAAAGTATGATGGGAATTACTGTATGTAAATAGCTAAGCAAACAGTATACCATATTTTTTATATAATACTCCCAAAATCAGACAAACAAACCCCGAAGTTGACTCTTAAATATGAACACATTGATGTCACATGTTATTATTATTATTATTATTATTATTATGTTCGCTATTGCACTTGAGAACAGGGAGAATGTTTGTTTATACCTTTGGGAATGCTCCTCATTACTTAATGTTTTCTACATGTTTAAGCAGCCGGTAAACTAAACAATCTTACATAATTAAACAGTCTGTTGGTAATTATCAAAGTACGCAAGTATTATCAAAGTAGGCAGAAACTGGTTATTTGTCAACCGTGACGCATTGCACGCTCGGTCGGCCATTTTTCGAAGCACGAGATTCCCTTGGTGAACTGCATCCGTAAATATCTTGCCAGTCCTTGATATAAATTATTCTTTTTGTCTTTTAATTGAAAGAAGATATACCTTAGAAAGTAATTATTTCTGCATTTTTCACAAAACTCGACGTTTTCTTGACTTTCGTTTCGAATTATATCAGCCTTCACTGACGCGAAGCGTGGAAGACCATGTGACGCGGTTCATACAAAAAAAATCAGGCCAAGTCGATGTATTTGGATGAATAAGAAAGCCTCTGTAGGGTTTTCTGAAAAGACTCGTCGAATTTCCGAAGACGTCAAAACACTTTGTTATCGTACGGAAAGATAAACACAAACGCGCAATGCACGACGGTTGACACTCACTCTTTAACATTCAACCTCATAATTTCTGTCAAGCTTTTAGCTATTGACCACAAGTTTCCCTGTATTTCAACGACGTTCTTTACACAAACAGGGATTAAAATTTGTCGTTCCCAATGTACTTTTCGCGCTTGGCTTCGACCTTTCAGCTTTGTCGGAGGACAACCTTTAGATTTGATTTAGCTGTATATATATATTCCTACGCATAGGCGTAGGAACGGGGGCTATAGTAGAGAAGCTACTTAAGGTAACCTACCTACGTGCTTTATCTACACGTGATTTTACAAACGGGTGTAGCCTGAAGTGTTAGCCAACCCTAGCCTCCTCCGCAGGCAACTCTGTGGCTTCCTTTTCCGAGTCAAATAGCTTCCAAAGCCTGTACGAGCAATGTTTTCGTTGGGATTGCAGGGAAGTATAGGGATTGTGAAGGGATTGATTCACGAAGAGGGGACAGCAAGGGATGAAAAGCCAACCCCTAACCCTTGCCACGCGAGTGTTAGATTGGTTCCCAGACCCTTCTGTTAGTAATAGGCGCAAAAAAATGGCGTCACCTGGTAATTAGAGACAGCAGGCAACTCTTGGATTCATTTGAACTACGTTCACTGTAGAATTAGATGAAAACGTTTGCTCAAATTGTCTTTCCAAACTTCTAGATTTCAAAATTTTCCGGGGAAGGACACCCACTGCTTGTCCACTTCAGAACCACAAAATTTAAATCCGTACCTACGCCTCTGTACCTACGTGTACAACTACTGTGTTCATTTTATTTCAGCAATATATCTGGGCAGCGGAGATAGGTCGATAATCTCGCCGCGGCATGTATCCATTTCTCACCAAAAATCAAATCTTAAACTTTAAACTCTAACCGCGAAAGGATCGATGAGAAGACGTGATACAAATAATTCTGGCAGGTTCAGTGTTTAAATGCCGTGTTCATACAGCGAATATTATTTTACGATGAAGAGCAATCTGGTTGTCAGAAATAGTGGGCCTTGGGAAATGAGCATTTATTTGCAGTGCTTGTATACCCATGCATAGTAAATGCACACACACGAGGAACTGGTCATTTAGAGGTACGACGTGCTTGATATCGAAAGTTCGCCGAGATCGTTTGTTGCTTCACTAGGTAGGCTTCTTCCTTCGCTTATTTGGTCCACGATAGATATTGAATTACTTTTGTTGTTTATCTGAGCCATTGTGTTTTCACTGACCAACATTTTAGTCAGGTTCTTAAATTTCACTACTATATACGAATTTAGGGGGGCCACTGGCCAGTGCTAAATTGGCGCCCCCAGAGATGCCAAATCCAGTTGCAAATCTGACATAAGCGAGCGCCGAAGGCGCGAGAAGCGAGCGCCGAAGACGTGAGTTGTCCGCTTTCTAGGGGGGTTCGGGGGCATGCACCCCCGAAATTTTTGAAATCTAGAGTCTCTGAAATGCCATTTCCTGCGTTCTGGGGAAAGATTTTACAGAATTCCCATGGTTAGAAAACAACATTTTTTGTATCAAGATTTACAATTTGTTTAGAAATTTATAGGGTTTTACAAGAACGAAGAGACTGAAGAGAGACTGTTAGAAAATAATTTTGTTCCTGGTCAAATGTCAATAACGTATAGTCAGAATATACTATAGCCTATAGGCTAAAGTTTATGCACGTTGAGCATAATATAACACTAACTTAACAGTTTTAAAAGACAACCGATTAACCGAATGCAAGTCAATTAGTCAAAGTAGAGCTTTTGACAGTTCGGGAGAAAGCTTTGCGTACAAGTTGATGAGACGGTCTTTATCGCATTTGAGCAAAATTTTACGCTCGATTGTCATTGAAAGCAACGATTCAAGTCTCTCCTGAACCATGGACGAACGAATTCGAGTCTTCACCCTCTTGAGTGCAGAAAATGAACGCTTTAATTTAAATTTTACACACTAATCCAGGCCCTTCTTGGTAATTTTGGCGCCCACCGTCCGTGTCGGCGCCCCTCTTGAAACCATCGCTGGGGGGGCCATGGCCCCCCGGCCCCCCCGGCCACCACGCCACGTCAACACTAGTGTTTCAAACACCTAGTGTTTGCAATGACCGACATTTTTGCAGGCGTTATATTCTGTGTTTCAATGGTTGGCTCGTGCGGTTTAAATTTAATAATGAACAAACATGTAATCCTTTAATTACGCTCCCACGCTTTTATCGAAGATCAGGTGGACAAATTTATTCAAGCTGCTAGAGTTAGTCCGCTTTATATCCTCGTTCTAACTCCTCGCTCCGTCGTTCTCTATGAAGTAAAGCCGTTCAACCAATTGAAAACTCCTAGATATTATACTTTTTCTAGCAGGAAACCTTATTTTGTCAATTCCTGATCATTTTGCGAATGGTTTCTTCAGAATACTTTACCGCCAAAACTAAGTAACGATTTATTATTTTTCTATGTCGATGCGTTTGAGATCTTGAACAGTTCTTCACACTGTTACCCGAAAGGTTTCTTCCTCCATTGGAATCCCGTGCATTAACACGAGATATAATAAGCGATAATTCGGCCAAAATGGTTAGGGTTCATGTATGCAAATCTTAACCTTAACAACGTGAATATACATCATAACAACGGCGTCATAAAATAACCGAGTCATCCAGTTTAACCAAGACGTTTACATTTATATTTTTTCAATATGTTTGAGATCTTGAACAGTTCTTCACACTGTTTCCTGATGTGTTTCTTCATCATAGGAATTGTGTACACTAAAGCGATATAAGCCATAATACGGCCAAAATTATTAGGGTTCATCTCTTTGTATAGATGCGGTGAAAACACAGGTTCAGTGCTCCTAACTTCGTCGTTCCCTATGAAGTAAAGCCGTTCAAGTAAACCAATTTAAAACTCTTAGAGGTATATTTCAGCTTCTCTTGTCCGGAAACATTATCCCTTTGTAGATGCGGTGAAAACACAGGTTCAATCGAACGTTGAATAGCGTGAAGGGAGCGTGATGACCGTATAAACTCCCTCCTACGAACGGGCCAAAAGGCCTTATCGGGCCAAAGAAGGCCAGATAGGGCCTAAACGGGCCTAATACACACACACACACACACACAGCGCCGCCTAAGTATACGATGGGGGTCCCAAGGGTACACGAGACTAGGGTTAGGGATCGTAAAGGTGAAAGAGGCTTAGATATAATTACTTCCGTCCCTCACACGGAATATTTAATAATGTAAAAACGACTACGGAGAAGCAAAAAGTTGGTTTTCTTATTAGAAGAAACATTTAAGTTGCTGTAACTTATTGAACGGCGACCTGATCAAACATGTTCCGATTACACTTTGTTATTCTGTACGTACGCTATTGCGTAACCTCAATGTTATTTTTACTTTAATGACATTGCTAAGGTTAGATTTCTACTGTAGTTATATTGCACGGAGTCCTTGCGTGAGAAAATAAAGTCAACATCTTAATATACCGTGTCAATACTGTCTATTACCTTGAACAAATATGAAACACGAACCCTAATACATAATAATAAGAGACAACCGCGCCGCAGTCCTTGCGTGAGAAAATAAAGTCGTCATTAGATTGTGATATTGCGTGATGGTATTTTTAGACGTTGCTTCTCATTAATCCGAATTTATCTAGTTAATATAAATTGGCGCTATTTGTCTAGGTTTGCAATCACGTTGGTTTTCTTCCCGTCCCACCGTTCGGTATCTCGACATAAATAATATTTACTCTAATCGTGTCAATATAAGGTGAATCGTTCGACTGGATCACTCGTTCGATTTCGTCTCTTTCGACAGTCAGTGGCTTTCTAGACATGAACGACAGCGAAATGGGATACTCAAGTTGCGTCGAATTCATAATAGACCACACGACCAAGTCAATTATTAAACACCTGCCCGATAGGCCTTTTTGGCCTGACTTTAGGCCTTTTTTGGCCTTACTGGCCTGACTTTTGCCTTTTTGGCCTTTGATATTAAGCAATAATCAGAAGAAAACAAAGCATACGAATATATACATAAAAATCAGTACCCAAATATATACATAAAAATCAGTACCCATAACCGGCATAAGGTAGTGTTTTGTATTCATCAACAATAACATGTTTATTATACACGATTAATCGATAATCCTTCTTCGTGCGTTTCGTTTCAATGTCCTTTGTTTTGGTATTGCAAGTAATCTTGTACGGGATGTCAACAGACATTTTTTTCGTTCACTTTACATATTGCGTGCAGACCAACTCACGAACGCAACCTGTACGCTCATTATTATTCTGTACATACGCTCATTATTATTCACACTTAATCCTATTAAATCACTTCCTGTCGGCATCTCTTTGTTACGGTGGATGGGGGGGGGGTTACCTACTGACGGAGGACATATACAAAGACATATACACTGACAAAGACACGTTTGACTTTAGTGGATACGACAAGTCATCTCCATACTTTGACCAAACTAACAAAACGGTTATTGGTAAAATGAAGGATGAAACGTTAGGAGTCCCCATCGTCGAGTTTGTAGGTCTAAGATCTAAGATGTACAGCTATCTAAAAGAAGATGGAAAAGGTGGAAAGACCGATAAAGGTATCAAGAAGAGTACCATTAGAAAGAATATAAGACATGATAACTATAAGGATGTCCTAATAAATAGTAAACAATTAATGTCTCACACAATGAAAACCATAAGAAGCAAAGACCATCAATTAGGAAGTTATGAGATTAAAGTGCATATAACGTCTGTGGGGATTTAACATATTTGTAATCTATGGATTCTCCTGAGATAAATTGTAATATATCTTGTCAGCTGAAAATTTCATCTTCATAGACTTTTTTGCTGTTAAAGTTGACGGAAATGACGTCAAATCGGGAATCTGTCTATATGAAAACCTCTTTACAGATGCCCGATTTGACGTCATTTCCGTCAACTTTAACAGCAAAAAAGTCTATGAAGATGAAATTTTCAGCTGACAAGATATATTACAATTTATCTCAGGAGAATCCATAGATTACAAATATGTTAAATCCCCAAAGACGTTATAGGCACTTTAACAAAATATCACTAAGTTGTTTCGACGACAAAGCTACGCCTATGGACACTACAAAATAAACTAAAGAGATACCCAAACAATATGTCACCAACAAAAGATAAATTTACAATTTAAACAATTTTCAAATTTAACCAATTTAGTCCCAACCAACAGGTCCCACACGGCTGAACCATGGCAGTCACAAAAACCTAACACACGGTTTCCACAAATTTAACCATACACAAAGAACATGGGGGTACCAACGCACTTCTCCAAATCGTATAGATTCCAAATGGATCTGACTTTTCAAAATCATATAGATTCCGAAAAATGGATCTGACTTTTGGAAAATCGCCAGATTCTAAAAATGGATCTGACTTTTGGAAAACTGTCCTGGTACCCCCATGTTCTATACTACTCTTATGTTTCTGAACTTCGTCAAATACATGTTTTTTGGAGGCATTTTTAAGCGTAATTTTGATAGTATTACGAGACTCTTTGTAGCAATTCCAATCATTGATATCGCGGGTCTGTAGAAAACGGTTATGGAGTCTATCTCTATCTCTCATGAGGTCCTTTATTTCTGATGTGACGTGTTATGGACAGAGTCGGCTGCGAACTTTCATGGTTTTTACTGGCGCGTGGATATCAAGAGTAGAGTGAAGAATATCATTAAAGGTTGCTAATTTGGAGTTCACATCTTTTCCTGAGAAAATGGATAGGAGACGATCAGAATTAGTAGCAAGGTCAGAGATAAATGACGAGGGGTCATAGTGTTTGTAACTTCGTACGGTAATATAACATGGTGGTTTCTTAGGTCGTTTCAATTTCAGTATGACGTAAATAGGTAGATGATCGCTGATTGGAGTACTAAGAACACCACTATCACGTACGAGTGACGGAGACGAAGTGAGAATAACGTCAATAAGTGATTGACTGGTGTTAGTGATCCTCGTTGGAATGGTTAATAACTTGTGTAAGGTTAAGTTCAGTAGAAACATCGGCTAGAGATTTCTGCTCACGATTTTCCTTCAGCATATTGCAGTTCAGGTCACCGAGTATGACGATCGGTTTGCCAAATAAAAGAACTTGCATGTAATTAGGTTTGAAACTATTCTCAAAACAAGCTAATGGGCAATCAGGAGGACGATACGAGATTTGGATTTGTTAATTTGGAGATTTATCCAAAGCTGTTGGAAATGAGTTTCGGAAGTCTGTGAAAGTTCTTTTAATGACGTAACTTTTATTTCTTTCCGAATGTATGCGCAAACGCCGCCTCCTTTCTTGTGAAGACGATCGAGCCTATACAACTTATAACCGTCGATACTAATTTCAGAATTAGAGACCGTTGAGTTCAACCATGTTTCGGAAATTGTAAGTACATCGATATTATTTGAACTGGCAAGATCCCTCAGCTGGAGAAGGTGAGCTATATTTCTTAGTGAACGAATGTTTAAGTGTGCTATTTTCAGACCAGAGTTAGTTTTCCCGCTTTCCTTTGATGAACCTGAAGATTCAAGAACATTCGTTTCATGTGTATTGATTTGAATGAGATTCTCAGGGTTGTATTTATTTGAAATAATTTGTGACTTTTTTACTGGCCACTGGTAGTTGGTGATTCTAATTGGGATGTTACAAGAAACTCGATCGTCTGGATAAATCAGGCTGCGACCGAGCACATGCAGTCAATAGGATCACCCGTAGCCGACGTATGTCATAAGAGAATATATTGAGGACTTGAGACAACGAAGAAGACTTCTTCCTTTGGGCAACTTTGCGGTGTTCCAATTATTTAAAATTGAATCACAATTCTCACTATTGTGCCAACTTTTCTTTTGGGATTATGACTGATTTTGACTTCTTTGTGAGCGCACTGTTCTGGTGATTGTTTTTGGTCATGGACAAGCGAACATTGAATCTGATTAGTATGATTTTCGCACTTTCTTATGTTAACGCCAGTAGTCCCTTGACCCGCACCGCTAGTTAGTCGCCTTGTCGAAGAAACAGGAGTGCTTTCAATTGATTGCACCATTTGTAAATCTTTCCTCGTTGCGAGTTCTTTCGTGCTTGAAATTATTTCCCGGCTCGAAGTTCCTTCTGTTGAATTTCCTTCGATTGGTTAGGTGGGTTTTCTTTTAAATTCTTGTTTGAGTGCACTTTTCCAGTGCCAACTGCCGTTACTTGATTAACCGCGCATTCATTATTGCTACCATCGCACGTATTAACATTATTAATATTGACGTTATGCAGATCTTTTAAAACGGAAAATCTATTAGTGCAACTCTGGCTTTGATTCGAAGTATTGTTTGTTATTTTACTTTTGGGTAATTCCCGGCAGACTTTTCTAGACGACAGACAAGCTTTTACCCAAGGATTTTCGTTCGAACTGCATTGTTCTCCTTAGTTTTTATTTGACGTGTTGTCTTGTGTGATTAGAGTAATTGCAAGCCTGAGAGAATCGTTTGTTTCTTCAATCTTAATGATTTTATTCTCCAGGGAATTGATAGTCTGATTTAGCTCATCGACTTCGGAGTTCCTCTCTCTTACAACTACCTATAAGCAAAGCTCAGATATAGGCGTTATATGCGTTATATGCGTTATGTGCGTTATGTGCGTTATGTGCGTTATATGCGTTATAGGCGTTATGTGCGTTATAGGCGTTATATGCGTTATGTGCGTTATGTGCGTTATGTGCGTTATGTGCGTTATATGCGTTATGTGCGTTTTAGGCGTAATGTGCGTTATAGGCGTTATGTGCGTTATGGGCGTTATGGGCGTCATGTGCGTTATGGGCGTTATGTGCGTTATGTGCGTTATGTGCGTTATGGGTGTTATGTGCGTTATAGGCGTTATGTGCGTTATATGCGTTATGTGCGTTATATGCGTTATGTGCGTTATGGGCGTTATATGCGTTATGTGCGTTATATGCGTTATGTGCGTTATATGCGTTATGTGCGTTATGGGCGTTATATGCGTTATATGCGTTATGTGCGTTATGTGCGTTATGTGCGTTATATGCGTTATAGGCGTTATGTGCGTTATAGGCGTTATATGCGTTATGTGCGTTATGTGCGTTATGTGCGTTATGTGCGTTATATGCGTTATGTGCGTTTTAGGCGTAATGTGCGTTATAGGCGTTATGTGCATTATGGGCGTTATGGGCGTCATGTGCGTTATGGGCGTTATGTGCGTTATGTACGTTATGTGCGTTATGGGTGTTATGTGCGTTATAGGCGTTATGTGCGTTATATGCGTTATGTGCGTTATATGCGTTATGTGCGTTATGTGCGTTATGTGCGTTATGGGTGTTATGTGCGTTATGTGCGTTATGGGTGTTATGTGCGTTATAGGCGTTATGTGCGTTATATGCGTTATGTGCGTTATATGCGTTATGTGCGTTATGTGCGTTATATGCGTTATAGGCGTTATGTGCGTTATAGGCGTTATATGCGTTATGTGCGTTATGTGCGTTATGTTGGTTATGTGCGTTATATGCGTTATGTGCGTTTTAGGCGTAATGTGCGTTATAGGCGTTATGTGCGTTATGGGCGTTATGGGCGTCATGTGCGTTATGGGCGTTATGTGCGTTATGGGTGTTATGTGCGTTATAGGCGTTATGGGCGTTATGTGCGTTATAGGAACGTTATGTGCGTTATAGGGCGTTATGTGCGTTATGGGCGTTATGTGCGTTATAGGAGTTATATAGATGACGACCGACCTAAAATATGGTTTCGTTTGCCTTACCTAGTAAAAAATTGCCTTTATAAAATTCGCCGTTCTCTTAAAGTAAGTACCATTAAAAGGATTTGGCAAAACTGTCTATAAAGTCGAAATATTACCATTTATCTTTTACTCATATTTTGAGTCATCAAGATGTTTTCCTTCGGTTTATGTTTTCAGTTTGTAAGTTGTGTACGTTATCGGCATTATAATAATTATAGACGTGAAAGTAATTTATTATTTTGGTTTAATATTGTTTATATACGGTCGCCTAATCAATCACAAAAATGAGAAGATTTTGAGAAGGTCGTGTGGAGAAAATAAAAACTCCGAACAAGAACAGGACACTTTTTTACAAACACTTATATCTATAAATACTATACCATGGACAATCATTCAATGAAATTGAGTTACTAAATAACCACTGTGTGATTTGCACTCATAGTTATTGAAGTATTTATATATATATAATTATATTATATATATATATATATATAACAATTCGTTAATAGGAAAAACGGCGAGCGTTTTCATTTATACAAAACAAAGGATACCTTAAATGTTTCTAATATATCCTAAACAAACCAGAACGTTTTTTTAATACACTAGTATTTTAGTCTATATACACCAGCTTCATTCATCTGCTTTCTAAAATACCCATTCAACCTTTAGTGTAAAGGTACCAAAATTTCCAAAATACCCATTCAGCCTTTAGTGTTTTTCGTGCAATTTTATCCGTGATATAATATCTTTCATGCTTTTTTGAACTACATCAAAATTAAAGCCAAGATGGATTATTCGACTGGCCAACTTGTTAAAGTACCGTCTAACATTATCTGCCGTAACTGTTATTTGCAGGCTGCATATACTTCTGTCGGAGTCCAATGTTTCTTTTGCTCCATGAATTATTTGCCAGAAGTAGGTTTTATTAAAAGGAGTGCTTTACCTTTTCCTTGGGGATCCCGACGACATAGCAAACGGGCATTTAGACAAGACTTCACGTTTACCAAAAGGGTTTTCGCATTGTTTGCACGAGCAACCAAGGATGGCTACGATGTTGCTGTTGTTTGTATAACAATGATGGTGACATACTTCCAAACCAAAAGGACAATCTATCCCTGCTACCGCACGCAGATGTTTCTGCATCGGTAGAAATTCAAAATCAGGTAACCCAAAAAAGCTGCTTGTGTGAACGCAAAACAATACGCATCCATATGTCCTTGCTATAGGGTTTTCGCATTGTTTGCACGAGCAACCAAGGATGGCTGTCACAATGGTTGCTCGTGCAAACAATGCGAAAACCATATAGCAAGGACATATGGATGCGTATTGTTTTGCGTTCACACAAGCAGCTTTTTTCGGTTACCTGATTTTGAGTTTCTACCGCAGAAACATCTGCGTGCGGTAGCAGGGATAGATTGTCCTTTTGGTTTGGAAGTATGTCACCATCATTGTTACAAACAACAGCAACCTCGTAATGACCAGCTCCAAATTGGTCGAAAGCTATAGGTAGACTCTGGGAATAGCATTTCGTATACAACTGTTGGACTAAAAGTATACTGGCATTGTTTCTAGAGATGTGAAATATTAATAATGGAGTAGAAAGTAAATTGGCTAACGCATGCAAGAGGCATTGTATTGCCACGTTCTCCTGTGAAATGTCCAGATTGTAAAAACAATTCTGCTTGAGTTTCCAAAGGTGTTGATAAAAACGCCTGCAGGTATCTATCGGGATTAGTCGTCCACTCCGTTACTAGCAGCTCGCGAAGCCTCATAGCAACATCAAAGACTGACATATCACTTCAGTCTTATATCCATGTGTACTGTTCCATAAACGTTATTGCATTTTCTGCGCATGATTCATTATTTCCCATCATATTAAGTAAAGCCACAGCTGCGCTGTAGAAAAAGCAATCCCCTTCATCTTCACTTCTCAACACTTCAAATCCCCAACCCTGCACTACAGCATTAAATCTTTCTAAATGCCCTTCAAAATCAGTTTCGTGATCAGTGTTTGCTTTTGTGCAGTGAAAAAACAAAGAAGTCACTGAGTTCATGAATGGTATGTAACGTTCATTGAATACTGTTCTGTTTATTCCTTTTTCCTTAATCTCTCCAACGATCTGTGTAATCAATTTAACTTTTTCTAAGATTTCGATAAAGTGATTATCAGAAATATCATCGTTCTCATCAATCGTCGGTGTTGTTAATCCGAATTTAGGAGGTGTAGGAGGGGATTCTCCGTTGCCGATCTGTTCGGTCACATACTCAAGAATGCTTTGACGTTCCAATGGTTTTTTCAAATCTTCATTATAACGATCGAATCCTGACATAAGAAGCGCGTGTGCCAATTCTGTTCCTACTTTGGAGTATTTCATAACATTATTAATTCTATATGTAATGACTCGTCTTTATTTGTTCCTCTTCCGGGTTTAATATACGAGAGATAGCCCTTGTTAGTGTGTGATCTATTAATTTCTTCTAAAACTTGTGGCGTTAAAATTACTTTACCGTCATCGGTGATTTTACGTCACTCCATCGTCGAATAAAGGTATTTAAACCAATGTTTCCGATCCAGGTGTAGAAAGTTGTCTTACATCACCTAAATCACTTGGATCGGCCTAAAAACATGCTTCAATGATGCAACAAAATCGTTGAATATAATGAAAGGCTCTTGGAAGTCTTTTTGGTGATCCTCTGTATCACATAAAAGTCAAGTTTGATCGCAACCGCCTCACCGAAAACGTTCTGCAACTTCTTTCTCACTTTGCAACAATCGTCGACATATATTTCTCGTATAATTTTATTTTTTGCCTTGAGTCGCGCACTTATTTCGTTCAAAAACAGTGTCTTGTGAGGTATCGTCAGCTAATTGCCAGGATAAAACTTGGCCAATATCATTGAGAACTATAAAAAGTGACATAAATTGTTTAGTCCATTTTGCACCTTCGTTGTCGCGAGGTTGGTATAAACCAATATTTGTAACTGATTTAAAGGTAATGTATGATTGATCGCAACAACTCCAGTCATTGTTAAAGTCGTGCATTCTTTTTCGATAATAGGTCTCATACTTCCAGAAGTTATAAAACGACGACAACAAAATCTTACTTCCAGGGCACTAAATCATACCATTTGTTGAATTCTCAAATTTAGGAAAATTGGTGTTCTCCGAATTCTTCTTAAGTTTAAAAGAAGACAAAATATTGCGATAAAACCTTTCCTTTCTTGTTTCACGTAAGGCGTATTCAACTGATGAGATTTTTTTGCCCTGTCAGATCAACGTTATGACCTACGAAAGACACTGAGTTGTAAGACCAGATCGGTGTGATAATACAAATGGCAAGTGGCCAGGACAATTAAGGTAGTGCTATTAGAATTCGCAAATAACGCACATAACGCCTATAGCGTCAATATGAACGCACATAACGCCTATAGCGTCAATAACGCACACAAATTTAATAACGCACATTTAATTTGTGGATCATCAATGCCTTATGCTGAAAGGTTGAAGAAACTTGGTTGGTTAACTCTGGAAATTCGTAGGAAATATTTATGCCTAGTTCAACTTTATAAAATCATATTTGGTTACAGTGACATTGACCCTAGTATATATTTAGATTTATTGGGTCCTACAAGAACTCGGTCAAATCATGATCATAAATTAAGACCTAAATTGTGTAAAACTAACTATTGCAAATTTTATTTTTTCAACCGATATGTTGAGGAGTGGAATTCCCTCCCTTCGTATGTTAATTTTAATAGTTTAGTTAATTTCAAGAGCAGTCTTAAACGTTATCTAGAAACTTAACTGTTAACTGTATGTCTGTTTCTTTTATATATGTATTGTGTATGTTTTGTTTTATTATTTATATAATTTTTTAGGAGAGCAGTTATATAAAGATGGGAATTTTGTTTCCCCCTACTGCTATCCTTCCATATTACTTACTTTTTTTTCTTTTTTTTCCTTTTTTTTCATTTGTAAGTTTATGGTAAATTGTTATTAAAGTATTAAAGTAACGCCCATAACGCACAAAACGCACATAACGCCCATAACGCCCATAACGCCTATAACGCCCATAACGCCCATAACGCCTATAACTCACATAACGCCTATAACGCACATAACGCACATAACGCACATAACGCCCATAACGCCTATAACGCCCATAACGCCTATAACGCACATAACACCTATGACGCACATAACGCACATAACGCACATAACGCACATAACGCACATAACGCACATAACGCCCATAACGCCTATAACGCACATAACACCTATAACGCACATAACGCCCATAACGCACATAACGTCCATAACGCCTATAACTCACATAACGCACATAACGCCTATAACGCCCATAACGCCTATAACTCAAATAACGCACATAACGCACATAACGCCTATAACGCACATAACGCCTATAACGCACATAACGCCCATAACGCACATAACGCCCATGACGCACATGCATAACGCACATAACGCCCATAACGCCTATAACGCACATAACGCCTACAGTATAACTCACATAACGCCTATAACGCGTACACACATAACCCACATAACGCACATAACGCCTATAACTCACATAACGCACATAACGCCTATAACGCCTATATAACGCACATAACGCCTATAACGCCTATAACGCACATAACGCACATAACGCCTATAACGCACATAACGCACATAACGCCTATAACTCACATAACGCCTATAACACACAACGCACATAACGCCTATAACGCACATAACGCACATAACGCCTATAACGCACATAACGCCTATAACTCACATAACGCACATAACGCACATAACGCACATAACGCCTATAACGCACATAACGCCTATAACACACAACGCACATAACGCACATAACGCACATAACGCCTATAACGCACATAACGCACATAACGCCTATAACGCACATAACGCCTATAACGCACATAACGCACATAACGCCTATAACGCACATAACGCCTATAACTCACATAACGCACATAACGCCTATAACGCACATAACGTACATAACGTATAACCCACATAACGTATATAACGCTGATAAGACTACTACAATACCCCTGTCGGTGTCTACTCTATGTGACTACATTATATAGGCAGAATGATGACGTCATTTGAGTACTTTTATATGGAAATTAACCCAAACATTCGCATTGCGAATATTCGGGGAGTCCCGCGCATCACACATAGCTCGTTTCGCCGCCCTTTCTTATAGACGCCCTGGCACAGGCTAGTATTTCCCCGGCAAAGTCCTGTTAAAACCCCGGGGTCCGGGTTTTAGTCATAATTGTATATCAGGGGGGGTTTTCTGAAAATAAATAAATATGGTCGACTGGTCGTTTCGTTTTCGGTTTTCAACTTGACATGACTCCAATTATTTAAACATGGGGAACTCGCCTTCAAATGTGAATAGTGATAGCGACGAGGAGGAAGGTGATACATTACAGGTTTGGGAAGAATTACTTGTTCTTTTTACAGGTGTTTGTGAATGAGATTTGAGTTTAATAAGTAGAAATTGGTTGACTGATGCTGTTGAGTCATAGTGGAAAATCGGACACTTTAGCGAGAGATATCCTGCGGAAGCATCGAGCGAAAAATATGTACTGCGGAAATATTTTGCGGAAGAAAAATGTAAAATAAAACTTGCGGAAATATTTTGCGGAGGAAAATGTGGAAAAATAAAAAAATGTGGAGGAATATTTTCAGAAAGTCAAAAGAGACTCCCGTATGCATGTCGTTTATATGAGGTTCATTTTGAGTGGAACTAATCAACTAAAAACCAATGTATAGTGAAAATCGGCCTTACTCATATTCTAATACTTAATTCTAATAATTCTGCTACAAATTCTAACGGCTTTTGCCCAAACGGTCCAAGTGTTCTGGGGCTCGACGGGAGACTGCGGACGCCTCCGAAGTGGTCGGAGGTTTTGCGGAAGCCTCCAGCTGTTGAATTGTGGAAACCTCCTGCGGAAGAAAAGACCTACTTTCCACTATGTGCTCACTGAGATGGTGGTTAGAAATATGTGTTTTTAATCGGGGTTCACGATAAGCGAGGTAACTTGAGAGTTATATTAATGTCCAAGAAGTACGCCATTGATATCTTTCTGTTGTTTTAAATGTAAAAAATATTTTGTAATCAGTAATATACTAAAGAAGTAAGATAAGATAAACACTATTTATAGAGAGTAGCACATTAAATTGCCATTGGCAGGAGAGCTTTACGTGAATGTATATGTATTATTAATAATTATTGACTGTTAAGTTTTATTTCTTATCCTTGTAGGATGTGAAAGATTTACATGTTTCAATCAGTAAGCATTTTAAATAACTAAATTAATTAACATAAACTATTAATAGAAATGGAAGCATTTATAGGAACTGGGGGAGGGACATTGAGGGTGCACACCCACTAACTTTTATAAAAAGTGCCAGATTGGTGCATCAATATGGATTTAAAGGATGAGAGTCAGTGTCGTGCATTGCACGTGTGTGTTATTGTTTTCATATGGGAACCTTGTTGTAAACTTCTTGCCATAATATTAAATCTGTGGAATGTGTCTGGTACTCCAAGGCTATTAAAAACATACAGTAAATTTATTATATATAATGATGGCAATGACAGACACATGCACAGTAAACACTCAATTGATGTTTGAAGCTCTCACCAGATCCTGGGGAGGATTGTTGACCTGTCGGTTCTTCACAAATATTCAGTAAATAATATGCAAATTGACCATGAGTCTTATGTAAAAATCCAAGCGAGTCCTTCACTAACCAAACACGTCAGGTTGTGGCCTGATTCGCTTGGGTTCAATGTCACAATTTGGCCTACCAAGCTTTGGTGGTGAAGCACTTGTAGAAGCCCTTACAAAAAAAGTCTATAGGTTGGCCTATAGAGTACTCTATAGGCTAACCTATAGGATCCTATAGAGAATCTTATAGGGATGCCTATAGGTTTCTATAGAAATACCTATAGGTTTGTATAGGCAATTGGAACGTTTTCTATAGGCGAACCCATAGAGAATCCTATAGGATTTCTATAGGAATCCTATAGGATGTCTATAGGAATCCTATAGGATGTCGATAGAAATCCTATAGGCTAACCTATAGGATCCTGTAGATAGTCTATAGGGATGCCTATAGGTTTCTATAGAAATACCTATAGGTTTGTATAGGCAATTTGAATTTTTTTATAGGCAACCTATAGGGAATCCTATAGAATGTCTATAGGAATCCTATCGGATCTCCATATTATTCCCTATTGGTTACTATAGAGGATTGCTATAGATTCTTAAATTACTGTAGCTGCCTACCAAAACAATCATGTAACACATCACTTAAACATTTATTATGTGGAAATGTTTGTGAAATTTAAAAAAATTACATAGTTATACTTATAGTTCATAGTTCCATGTTATTTGGCAAAAAATGTAACTCCAAGGACTTTCTGTGAGAATTGCTCACGACCAGTGATTCTAGTGTGGTGCTCTGCCAACTTAGCTGGATGGTAATGCCATATAATTATTACTAATGTCCAATTAATAGTGTGAAGTATATTCTACCCAACATGTTGAATTTTTATGTAAATCATAATGAAATGTTTGCAAGTTGGTCTGGCACTACTTAAACTTATCAATCAAACTTCAATGTCGCATAGAAGTATTACAATGTAGCATGCAGGAGAATCCCTCGTTTGGTCTTTAAATAACATATATAAATATATATATACATAGGAGGTATTATAAAGTTTATTGTCATTATTATTATTATACATGTCCTAAGGCTGCTCATCTTTTATTCTTTTTGACTCGGTGTTCAGTAGCTGCGTGATTGCTGCCTTTACCTTCTTCTCATCTGAAGATGTGTCTCTTGTAATGAGTGCTGCATAAGAATAAAAAATAAGAGATATATAAGCAAACAATTGTCAATAATGTACAATTCCATGAGAAGGTGGAAATGAATGGTGATAGTAAAATAAATTTTAAAATTTATTATAAGTAATAACATGACTTAAGGGAAATTAGCGATTAAATTTCCCCGCAGCCGAGGGAAGATTTGTCCTTTTGTGTCTCATCATCACATGGATTGTAGATCGAGTAGTAATGGCTAGGGATGCACCGGAACTTGGTTCCGGCCGGTTAGTTCCGGCCGGAACTCCGATTTTTCCAAGTTCCGGTTCCGGCCGGAACTCATGAAAAATGTTCGGCCGGAACCGGAACTTATTTGTCAAAATATGGTCAGCGGTTGATCTGTAGTGTTCAGTCTTTCTGAGACTATGCACGGCGTCAACACGATTAAAAACAGATCGACTATTAGGAAACAAAGGATTTTCTTGAGAATATTCAGTATTCACATTTGATTGGACAAAATGTTCATGATACCAGTATGGAAAACAAAAAGTTAAAACATTATAAAACTAGTTTTGTATGTAATGGAAATATGAAGGACAATTTTAATAATTTTCCATCTGGTATTATTTAATGAGGGGTTATTTTCACTTTTTGACCACTTCATTCCACAAGGATAATGTCAGACTAAGCTACTCTGATACCCGGTTCCGGCCGGTTAGTTCCGGCCGGAACTTATTTCAGTTCCGGCCAGTTCCGGTTCCGGCCGGAACTTTTAAATTTGGTTCCGGTGCATCCCTAGTACTAATGGCATAAGTTCAGTCGGTTTTGACGACAATTTTAAGCATCAGGCATGGGCTGAAAAGGGGAATCGGTTGGAGGCAGTGTCTACTAATTTTCCCTTGCATGTGAATGAGGGAAAATTAGAAGACGAAGAAATCCTTTGTGTTCTACTAAATTTCCCGCATGCATATCATGAATTAAGGAAATTTAGAAGACAATGGAAAAATTTCCCTCTTGCAGAGCAACGAGGAAAATGTGAGGTTTACATTCCCTTGGAGAACAAAAGAATCCCAGGTGATCATGTTATTATAATATAAAATAAAATAATAAAATAAATGTAATAAAATAAATTAATAAATTGGTGTGATTGTGTACCACACTTGTTTTATTTACATATTGTTTATGCATTAAAAGAAAGTATGTTTTTAATCACTTTAGTACAACTTATCCAACATATTATACGTATATATATATAAGTTAGATTTTAATATAATCTATTCAACATATTATACAGTAGAACTTGAGTTTGATGACCACCCCTGTTGCCAGACAAAAGTGGTTGTAAATGGCAGGTGGGGGTAAATGGCAGTTAGTAATGTTAGGTAATGATAACCATCTTGGAAGTTGCTATTATGTTTACAACTAAATTCTTACTCGCTAGTAGACAAGCTAAGATGGCTTTGCTATAAGCCATCTTGTATATTAAAGCCATCTTGGTATATTTCTTGTTTGCCAAAAAGTGGTTGCTGGTTGCATAAGGCAGGTGGTTGCTCAGTCCAGGTACATTTTAACTATTATAAATATTTTCCACAATAACCCCTCATCAGCCTTTTCTAACCGCACACCATAACAAATTGCAAAAGGCTGTTTCGTCATATGATTGAACGTAATCGTGGCCAATAATTACTCGATTTCAATTCTGAAAACAGATTTGGAATTACCGACTACCGAGTCTCAATACATAACATATGTGTCTATTATATTACGAGAACGTGCATACCCAAATGAAAATCAATTAAGTTAATATAATATTCGTACTTATAAAATACTTACAAATTACATTGTCCACATCTTTAAGTTTTGGCTTTGCAACTTTGCTGCTCTTAAAGGCATTGCTGGTTTTTCCTGTCAGGGAACAGCCAGAAAGCACCTCTGACGTGTAAAGCATTCTCAACAACTGGTTGGTATATTCCCGCACACTTCCTTTTTTGGAATACAACAGCTTCCATTGTGCTTCTGTTACTTCAACATTTTCCCACAAAGTTATCTACAAAGGAAGAAAACCAAGTAATTTTGTAAATTCAAGCATATTTTCACCTTATAAAAATTTTAAATCCCTGGTATTGTTTAGGATTTAGTTTTCGTGATTGGTCAGTTACCGTGTTTATATCAGGCTATATAACATGGATGGATGACGCCATCGTGATACGCCATCAATTAGCCATCATACGCCATCAATTAGACATCACGGCGCAGTAAGGAGAATTTACGTGTTGATAAAAAAGATATTTGTACATTTTATTTGCTTTCTACTTGTTATTTTATAAAAGAAATAGAAAATATTTTTATCCGTGTTCCCATACGTTATCTTATAAACACTCGTGGAAGTTTGGGAGAACTCGAAATCGCGTGGAAACACTCACCCTACGGGCTCGTGTTCCCACTATGATTTATCGTTCTCCCAAACTTCCACTCGTGTTTATTAACTGTATGTAAACACGGAAAATATTTTCTATTTCTTAAATAATATGTATATGATATTTAAAGTTTTGGTATTTTGAAAATACCAAAATATCGGTACACTGCATCAGCCTATGGTAGAAACAGTTCTTACCATTTTACACTCAGACTTGTTCATGTTGATTGATGCCAATGGAGATCTTGAAGCCAATGGAGATCTTGAAGCCAGTGGGGACCTTGAGGATAATGGTTGCAATGGTGACATTGATGGTGAGTCAGAAGGAGGCGTCACTGCAACTGGCAACTTCCCAGATGGCGACATGCTTTCAAATCTTTCTTCCATCTTTTTAAATGCCTCCAAAATATCTGGTATATCTTAAACAATAAATTTATAGATTGTGAAATAACTAGGATAAATTAAATGTGTATTTCATTAGTAGGTGTATTTGGAATTGTACATGGAGTGTGTAAGTGTAATTGTCAGAGTGTAATTAAGTGTAAGTGTAATGGTCCATTCTTGCCAGACCAACCAATCTGACCGTGTAAATGGAAAGCCCGCTAATTTCTGTTTGTAACAAGAAACTTACTCTTTTGATTTTGGAGCATCTGGCTAAGGTTTTTCTTGTCTTCCTGCAACTTTTCATTTTCACGTTCCAAGTGTTTTACCCTTTTTTTATGAAATTTTAATTCCTGTTTCAAAACACAAAATGAAAAACATTAACTTTTTAAAACATAATTATTTTCAAATAGTCTAGCATAAACATACCTCAAATAAATCTTCATCCTCATCATTTGATTCTCTTTCCTTAAACTTTTTTGCCTCCTTCAATGAAAGAAGTGGTCCTTGTCAATATTGCTAATAGTAACTTTATAATTCCTTTTTTAATTACAGAAAAGAGCTTACTTACATTCACACCTTTCAATTTCACATTCAGATCATCAGCAATCTTTCTTGATAGTTCCACATCTTGTCCAGTAACTGCCATAGCTTTTCTTTTTCTGGCTGGAGCCTTATACATATAATTAAAACAATCCGAGCAATTAGCAATTCTTCAATGCAGTTTTCAAACTACAATATTTTCCAGGAAATTACATGCATCCCCAGGATTAGCGAAGTTGGGGGGCACAACTTTTAAAGGGCATGGTTACTTCTTCACATGTATATATGTTTTGTCAGAGAAAAGGGCATTTTCCAAGTGCCTATGAAACAAAAATTAAGTTTGTTTCATTTGAAAGAACTTTTAAAATAATGAAGAATATTAATTTACAGCTCTTTCATATTTCACTTGGTTCTTGAGATATTTAGACTTATGTGATATTCAAATGAGATAACCTATGACGTCAAGAGGTTTGCAATACATTTTAACATATTGGAAAACCGTGTATATCTTTAAGGTTATTAAACAAAATCACTTGAAACTTTGCATGTGGATACAGACCACTAAACTGAAGAACATCGTTCTAGTTTTATGGTCGCCATGGTAACAAATTAGTTTTCATACTTCTTGATTTCTAAAATAAAATGATTTGTTTTCTCTTCCACTCCAAAATTTTTGGGTTGGTACTGGTTGAGCAAATTTTCACTCACTTAACCAATTTGAAACTGAAGTTTAGCTTTGGTGAAACAATAGCTATGTCAGAAAACACAGATTTTTCACAAAGATAATTAGAGGTCTGGGAACTATACTATTACAACATTAAAACTAGAATGATGTTCTTCAGTTTAGTGGTCTGTATGCACATGCAAAGTTTCAAGTGATTTTGTTTAATAATCTTAAAGATATATGCACGGTTTTCCAATTGCAAACCTCTTGACGTCATAGGTTATCTCATTTGAATATCACATATAAAGTCTAAATATCTCAAGAACAAAGTGAAATATGAAAGAACTGCAAATTAATATTTTAAAAGTTCTTTCAAATGAAACAAACTTAATTTTCGTTTCATAGGCACTTTAAGGGGAAGACGTGTGCCTAATCAGGGTCTGAAATTTAATTTTTTGTCAGTATCCCATTGGGATACCAGGGTACAAAGTTTTAGTATCCACCCTACTGTAGGAATCCAGTATCCCACTTCTGGATACTAGTTACCATGATTTACAGTATCCCATCTATTTGTCTGTGTGACTGACATCACATCTAGCACAGTCACCATCTAAGCTTATTACAAGACCAAATAATATGATGTTTAATACAATATTAAATATCAACTTGTACACCACAAGTCATGATCACAAGTGCAAAACATTAATCATATAAGTACAGTTTTATAATATTTAATACTAAAATCCATCAAAGTCACTTTCAGAGTCGGACTCTGAATTAAATGAACTAAAGTAAGTGGTTACATTGGGGTTAGGCTATGGGGTCCAGTGTCGGACCTGTATCCATAGCGTAAACTAAAAAACATCAACATTGTTCAAATTATTATTTTCAATTTGTTGAAAATTTTCAACGATGTTTGTAACAAAGCTATCGGGAGACAACAGCATTTACTGTGGGAGACCGGAGCCATTTACAGCTACCCCAATATTTGAAATTGTGTTGTATCCCATCAGATACAAGTAAAACAGAAGTTAGTACCCAAAAACAAAATTTTGGTATCCCGTGTATATCCGGATACAGCAAATTTCAGACCCTGCTAATGCCATCAGACCCTGTTCATGCCACTGTGGAGGAGTATGGATTTTTTTCTGGAATGACCCAATAATGCAAACGAAATTACCACATGTGCACAACTTAATACAATGAAAAGTATCTTACCGCAGGTTTTGCTATTTCATCATCCCCATCATCTTCCTCCAAATATTTGGAGTTCTTCTTCCTGAATCTTTTATCCAATGATTTAGGTGACAAGATTCTATCAGATCCTTTGGAAAGCTTGTTTGCAATTTCTCTTAAATGCTGAAGATCACCTGTAATAAAGAATTTTTTTAGAAAGCATAAAATCAAATAGGATTTAGATTATTGTTTTCAAACCACTCGCACTCAGTCACAACAGAATCAACATACATGTTCTAAGGATTTATGGTGAAGGATTGTTGGAATACGGTATATACATTTTTAAGAGCAAACCGGGACCAGTTGCGAAAAATGCAACTTCAAGGCCTTCCGACTGGAATTGACCCTGTGATGCTATTGCAGTGCTCTGACCACTGAGCTACGGGGACCATTGCTGAGAGCCTAGTCACAAGTTCTGTATATATAGTGGTGGTAATGCCGGGATAAGATTCTGGGTATATTACAAGTAATATTTGGCATTTCACTTGATTAAACTACATGTTCTAAGGATTTATGGTGAAGGAAAATTTCGAGTGTTGGAATATATACATTTTAAGACTGCGTAGCTCAGTGGTCAGAGCACTGCACCATGAGGCAGATTTTATGAGGTAGTTTTCTGCTACTACATTTCTACTACCCGTAGTTATGTAGTTGAGTAGCTTCGCAACTGGCCTTGAAATGTATATAATATTCCAACACTCTAAATTTTCCTTCACCATAAATCCTTGGAACATGTAGTTTAATCAAGAATCAACATACTCTGTATAGTATTGTGTTTAATAATTGAGATTAATAACTTACTACTAGTTTTAAGGACATAATTATGCTGCACACTCTTTTGTTTGGCCTTCTACTACGTGGATTTGTTTCTTCCCCAAAGTTTTTAAGCACTTTGAATTCAGTGGCCATTGCACAATTACCTATAATTAAAGGCAATTACAGAAAGTCAACAACACTGAACAGGCACATGCTCAACTTTTATGACAGTCAGTTTTTTCTGCAGTTCCATAGTTTACCCCCAGGATACATTGAGATACAAGAACCCCCCTCTGGATCACTGGATGGGCGCCGGCCATTTTATGAGCCAATATACTGGCAGTTGACTTCGTTTTCTAGTTTCCAAATGAATCCATCGATATCTTGGGAATCCTTTCAGAAAATGTGTAACTTTGCAATTTTGCAAAGATACCAAACTAAATATTTTTATTACTATTTGTTGTAAACTTCCCCTTATGGATCCGTATAGAGGCGTATATGATAAGTTAATTGAAAACAATATTAACGCACACGCTGACAGTGACACGCACAATAATCGTTTATGAGAATTTCAATTTATTTTATAGCCTTTATAGCCTCGTTAAGAAGAAATGATTCTTTTGAATTGTAGACACACTAACAAGGCAAGAAAGGAAAACGAAAAACTTATTGAGATGCGCATAAAAGATATGGGCCAGAGGAATGTAAATAAACGGGCCACAGGAATGTAAATAAACGGGCCAGAGGAATGTAAACAAATGGCCTGAAGAATATAAAAATAAACTCCTGTTGGAGCCAAGAAAACAAAGAAAAATTCTTATTGTTATTGTTGAAATGGATATATGAAAGGTTTTGTTTTATTTTAGACTTAATTATATGCTTATGTCGCTGCAAGAACGTTTTCACAAACGCAAGAACGTTTTCACGACTGTCTACGGCTAATCATAAAGATTAAAGCTTACCTCGGTCGATCTAGACAAATTCTCGACATCAATGATTAGGTAATCCACTACCCACTCCCACTCACCGACATCGATGGTATTTTCTTCAAAGAAATCAAACAAAGCAAATATCGCCATTTTTACTTCGAGCAGTTCGAAAAGTTCCCTCCTTCGACTTCGAGGTCCAAGCACGTGTGTGGAACAACCGAGCGCGCGAGCTGGGATCCCGGGACCTACCGACCAGAACCGACCAATAGCTGCCTGTTATTTTATCTTCGGAAATGATCGGTTTAACTTTCGTATCTATTTGTGATAAACTATACAAGGCCAAGGATAAGGATGTCTTACCGGCGGCGATATAAACAATATCTAATTGATCCGACAGTAAAAGTGCCAAGAACCACCCGTTTTCATCATCGGCATCGCATGATAGAAGAATTATTTGGGCGCTCAGAGCAGCTTCAAGACGAAGAATCTTCCACCAGACAATGTGTCCACAACGAGGTCCACAGTGACACGGATGCCGACATCGCTTACGTAAGTTTTTCGTCTCTGTTTTGTATTTTATGGTAACACTTTTGTATACCAGCTGAGACATATTGCCATTGGTGCCCATTGCTCATATGTTTCATAATAAAATGTATGAAAACAAATATGTGACCCAAACATAAACCCATATGTTGACCAGTCAACAGACTGGATTAGTGCATTCTAATAATATATACACTTCATAAAATAACATTTTGAAAATATGAGCTATGGTTGGTTGAAAGCAGTGTTTCTATAACTGTATTAATATACACCATATAATTTATACTATTTGTTTTCTATGCCTATGCGTTATTATTTTTATAAAATAAATAGTAGACATTTTTATCTGTGTTCCCATACATTATAGAACACGAAGTTTGCCCTGCTTCTTCCACCATGTTTCTATAACTGAATGGAAACATGGAAATTGTTTCCTATTTCTTAAGCTTCACTAAATAATATTTCCCTGTTTGGTTTATGTTTTCAGAATTATCTCTCAATTTTGTTTTATTCTCTTTGCAGATAGGGGCTGTCAGTGCCATGCATGAGCACCTTGAGACTGAATTTGAACAAATCTCAGATGAAATAGGTGAATTTGACTATTCAAATGATCATGAGTCACTCTACAGTAGCTCTGAAGAAGACAATGATGAACTGGATGGAAATATATGTGAAGAGATGAATGAACTTTTTGAAGAGGATGAAGAACATGATGTAAACATTAATTTATATTATACTAATACTACTAACTAATTATGTGATTGGGTCATTCCAGAAAATATCCATACTCCCCCCACAGAGGAAATGGCAAATGGGTCCTCCCCTCCTCTTCGGACATCCTATAATAATTTCAGTTGACCTTTAGTTCATTTTACCCTTTCCCCCTTTCGACGGCACATATTTCCTCCGTGGGAGATGTGGATCTTTCCTTGGACAACCCATTGGGAATTCAATCAATGATAATTACAGTAGTAGAAATGTACTTGATTGATCAGAGACTGAAATTTAAGGTAAAGGTTTTTACAAGTGTCAACAACTTCTGAGACTCAACTGAGACCAGTTGTGAAAAATGGTGAGAATCAAACTCATGACCTTACCAACTGGGCCCCAAAGGGCCGTTGCTGAGAGCAAATCACCTGCATAAAAATAATGTTGAACCATGAGTATAGTAAATAATTTTTTTCAATATCTGAACATTGCAGGCATTCAACATTTGTAATGGGAACCAACCAATTCATCCTGGTGCAAAAATTTCTAAATCACAGAGTCTGTTGCTTGTGATGTCATTTGTTTTACGACATGGACTCTCCAATGAAGCTTTGGATGATCTTCTGTCGCTGCTAAATCTCCATTGTCCTGGTAGTGTCCCCAGATCTAAGTATTTGTTGTACAAATGTTTTGGAGATCCACAATATGAGGTATGTATCATCCAATACCGGTAACATTCCAATCAAACAGTTTATTTCTGTGAAGAGGGACTGTAAAAATATAACTGTATTTTTTAAACCAAAAGGGTTGTTTCTAGTGAGATGCAATGTACCTGTATATAATAAGTCAACTGTATGAAGAGGATTCAAACAAGCTCACTATGTTCTCACTGCCATATCACATCACAAGGCCTATTTGGACTTTTTTCTTGCTGCCATGATTGGCTTTTAAAATAGTGATTATTGGCCTTTTTAAAGCAAACAAAATTGTCACTCGCATCACAAAACTGATGACGATGAAGGAGGTCAGATAAAATTTATATAACTAAACTTTTTCTTTTGTTCATGTACTTGTAGGTTCACTTTTACTGTAAATATTGCAAAGCTTACCTTGGTCCTGAACATGAAGATAAAACCTGCCAAAATTGTCATAACCCATTTAATGCAGATACCAGTTACAAAAAGGGAGAGTATTTTGTTAGACTGCCCGTCAAACAACAAGTTATCAACACTTTAAAAACAATTAATACCGATGAGCTGTTAAATCCTAAAGATGTAGTTGCTGCCAATGCTGGGCTGATTGAAGATATAGTTGATGGACAGGTACAGTAACTCCAATTTATATTTTAAAAATTATCTCTGTAACCCATACATACATACATACATACATGTATGCGTATACACACACGCCACACATACATACACGCATACACACACACCACACATACATACATATACATATATACAGTACCATGCCTAGGATAATTCGGCTAGATTAATGTGGATAATCTCACTATAGGTTATCCAGCCAGATACCAGATAATTTGTTTTTAAATTTACTATTATTTTGAGATTGCATTTACTGTATAACATTGTTATCAGGGCCGTACTCAGAAAATTTTACAGCGGGTGTAAGCTCAATACAGAATGAAAACATGACATTTTAATAAATTTATGTCATGTCTCTCGTTTATACATTTACATATAAACAATACATTTAACATTAACATTAAGTCTTAAATTTGGTAGTTTGAAATTAATTTAAGCTGATAAGTGCTAAAAGTTAATTATTCTACTTGTCCGTGTTAAATTGAACACATCTAAAAAGATTTTTGGGGTGGGTGTCGCACGAATCGCACCCCCCTGTAGCTCCGGCCTGATTGTTATTGGTATAACTGCAGGCTCAAACCCTCATGAATCGAATCAAATTTCTGTCATGATGCAGGTTATAGCCTAGAAACTAGTCAAATAAGGCAATTCAAGTATTCTACAGTATTCTTAATAAATATCTGGTATCCTTGTATACTTAAATATCCGGTATCCAGCTAGATAGTAAAAAGCACTATTCGGTGCACCCCTAACCATGTCTAAATTATTGTAACTTTTTCTTTTCCCTTGGTATAAATACTAAAATAATAATGATCTTCTTCTAGGTGTATCAAAGTTTGGTTCGTGATGGCAAAATGGGGAAATCTGATTTGTCCTTGCTCTTTAATACTGATGGGATTGCAATGTTTAAATCCTCTAATTATTCAGCATGGCCTATTTTAGCAACCATCAATGAGCTCCCACCACATCTGCACAAAGAACACATAATAATGGGAGGCCTGTGGTTTGGTGCAGAAAAACCACAAATGAACACATTTTTAAAACCTTTTGTTTCTGAACTAATAGAACTAGGAACAGAGGGATTGTGTGTAGGTAATGTGGAAAGAAAGGTCTTTGCACTGTTTCTATCTACTGATGCACCTGCCCGGGCTATTGTGAGGAATAGCAAGCAATTCAATGGTGCCTTTGGTTGTGATTGGTGCTTGCAGGAAGGAACAGCACTTCCAAATGGCAATGGTCCTCCTCTACGTGTTTATCCTTATGAACACAATGTAGCACAAAGAACAGATGTTTTACAGAGGAAGGCTGCTCTAACCAGTGAATCAACTGGGGTGTGCCAGCAAGGAACAAAAGGCCCCTCTGTCCTTATGCTTCTCCCTAACTTTGACTGTGTCAAAGGTGTTTGTGCAGAGGTACAGCATGCAGGTTTCTTGGGAGTGACAAGGCAGTTCTTGAACACCTGGCTTGACACATCAAATAAAGACCAAAGTTATTATCTTGGCAGACAGGTGATAACTTTAGATGAGCGACTGCTAGGAATTTCTCCACCAAGTGACATATCAAGATGTCCAAGGTCGTTGAAAATGAGGAAGTACTGGAAGGCGTCTGAGTTTAGGGCATTTGTTTTTTACTCGCTTGTTGTTTTGAAAGGTATATTACCTACTGTTTATTTGAATCACTGGTTTCTTTTTGTTTATGGAATTTACCATCTAATGGGTCAATCTCTTTCTCCAGAATCTATTCACAAAGCAAATGCCTGCTTGAACAAATTTGTGCTTCTTAATGCCAAACTTTATGGGGATAGGCATTAATGTTCACTCTCTCTGTCATTTTGCACAGTCTGTATTTAATTCTGGGCCTTTGTGGGTGACATCTACCTTTTTATTTGAAGGATACAATAGGACTATTGGAAAACTCTACCAGGGAACTCAGAAAGTTCCCCTGCAAATTGGTGAAATGTTTCTGCTGTCTAAGAACATGGCAATATTGGCAGGCAAATGTGTTGATGCCAACACCCATCCTGGTGTGTGTAAGCTATATCAATCTCTGTCTAATGGTTATGTAGACTCAGGGCATGACTTGATGGAGGGGATTAAGGGGCTTGGTAGAGGATGCGCTGTTACATTGTTGGCTTCTAGGGTGGTCGCTGTGCAGGATCTTGTTAAAGTGAGGATAAATAGGGTGGCTGTTTCTTATGCTAGGTTTATTTATAATAATCAGTTATTCTCTAGTGTTGAGTATGTTAGATGTGTACGTCATTGTAATTCATACATTAAATTTGCACATGCTAACTACTCATTTGGAAGAATAGATGCACTTGTGTTGGTTAAATTAGGGTGTTCTTGTGTTTCTGGCATGGTGTGCTTTTGTGAAAAAGTATGTGTTCTTCTGGTTGAGCCTTTTCAAATTGTTGGTCAATCCCAATTTGTGGATCGTGGTTTGATGTGCTCTTCAGATTTTTTGGTTAGAGTAAGTGGAACTAATCAATTAATCGGTTTATACGCAAAAGATATTCAACAGAAGTGTATTTATGTTAGTTGTGATAGGGATTTATACTTATGCCCTTTGCCATGTAGGTTTTATTGGGATTAGGTTGAAAATAGTTTAATGTATATCTTGGAAAATAATTAGAGTTGCACCAATATTGGTATTTTTTTACAGACATATGTTCACTGTGCCACTGCATTTATAAAATAATTTGGCAAATAAAATACTGTGTACTGGTAATCAGCTATAGTACACTGCAGACACAATAGTTAATATAAGTTTAATTTATTTCTTAGCATTTCTTTAAACAAAATTGGTATTGTGGGAACTGATCATCAAATATCAGTTATCAGTGAGATCCTATAATTATTGGTGCAACACTAATGGCATGCATGTATAATATATGGATTGTATATGTATATAATATAGACATCATTTGGAATCCCAGCAAACTTTGTTTTACGTTGATTAATAATTTAAACAGCACGGTTGAGCGATTCAATGAAAACGTTGCCATTGGATGATATCA
Source organism: Chrysogorgia sp. JL179-B06 (assembly GCA_035772405.1). Taxonomy (NCBI): domain Eukaryota; kingdom Metazoa; phylum Cnidaria; class Anthozoa; order Scleralcyonacea; family Chrysogorgiidae; genus Chrysogorgia; species Chrysogorgia sp. JL179-B06. The sequence goes on from JAYKKM010000266.1 coordinate 1,442,442, forward strand.
TTATACAGAAAATACAATGTGTTCAGAAACCATGAAAGTGCACAAATATGCATAAACCTGAACAAAAACATAGAACAATCACTTTCGTCGAGTTTTCAAACTATGTCTATTTTCTATTAACTATGATATACAATGAAGGCTAGGAAATTTGATCCCTGCTGAAATGGAATTGCACTAATTGTTTCTCTGTAAATTAAAACTCTAAGGATCTCTCTTGGGACCAAATTTGATCCTGAGGGTGTCCGAGAGTGAGTTCACTGTATATTTGTATTGAGAATAAATTAAATAGTTTTACTGTTAAAAATAAATTAGTTTACTGTAAATAATAGTTGATCTGCACTAAGGATGTATGCAGGTTTTTAAAACATGCAAGTTTGGTGTAAATACATTGATTTATAGTTAAAAAATTCTGTAACAATGCTTTAATATGTCAACACTTACTTAATAATTAATATGTAGTAAGATGTTATAAATATTTTTTGCCTAACATTTTGTTAATATTCTAATAAAATATCTGATAAGTTCTGTTTGTTTTGGAATGAGTTATAACTCTATATTAGGTAACTTTCTCACCAGTTTTTAATGTCTTGGATAACTTCAATTTGCAAAAAAACTTGCAGTACAGGTTTAATCCTGATTCAAATTTGGCTATCACCTTGTGTTTATTAAAATCTGATGAAAACTTCTTGCCCAGTTTTTAAATAGTACTTCTCAAACTCATTAATAATTCATGAGCCAATTAGCCAATGAAATCACTTTATTTTATCACATGACTGAGGCTGGACCACAGTTATTAGATCAAACCCGGTTTTGATCTAATTGCCGAGATCTTAATTAATAATTCATTTTTTTGAAAACGAAACGACCTGCCTCCGTCTTCGCTCATCCTCAACTGAACAGAGTCTGTTAATTTTCTGAATAAATTTTACACACCCTTGTGAGGGTTTGTTCTCAAATGCGTTTTAAGTAAACATCCAAATGCTCGAAAACAATAAAAACACTCGTGCTTCGCGCTCGTGTTTTTTGGATCCCCTGATGAAACACTCAAACTCATTGTTCATATATTACATCAACATAGTTCATAATATTGAAAAAAAGTTTGGACCAAGCTAACAAAGCTGCTGAGTTTGATATATGACCAAATCTATATGATCTAATATAAATGTAAAAGTATTAGTGGGCAAATGTTCCACTGATAACAGAACATGCAGATGAAGAACTTTTCTGGAAGAAAATTAATGGAGCAGTTTATGAGTATAAACATATTTGGACTTATGGAGTTCTATTTCCACTTATGAAGCAATAAAATATTGATGGTTATAGTACATTCAATCCTCTTAACATGCTACCCATATATTTCTATAGGTTATATAGATCTCTATCAGGGTGTTAGCCAGAAACGAAAAGTTTTGTCCGTAACGCGTAAATTGGGAAAGTTTTTTTGACCGATCAATTGTGGTAACTATGGTGAGAGGAATTAAACTGTTATGATCTCATCGATACATTTTCTTTTCTAGACTACATGCTAAAATACCGCGTGCTCGGAAATTTTGAGCTCTAGATTTGTAATAGAATACCGTTGTTTGCATCTAGGGAAAAACCCTTAACTTTGTATAAAAACATTATCATCGCTTTTCTTAGCGCTAATTAAGTTGATGACGTGTTCTCCTTAGATGTAAACAACGCGTACCGTAAGCTTCGTTTTGTACATTTCATTTCCGGTGAATGAACACGGAATGCACATCGATTACACTTTGTTTTGTACATTTCATTTAAGTGAATACACACCGAATATGACTTGAAACTCAATACATTTTGAGAAAATAGTTAATGGGGAAAAAGTATTCTGTAAATAATACGTTCTTTGAATGATATAATAGTATTAAATCAGACGCAATACACTTTCTCATCAGAAAAAATGAAAATCTTCCAGTAGATCGACCAGTTGGGAAAGCCCCTTAGCTACTTCAATTGGGAAGAGTCCGTCAAACGGACGCTATATGGGCTAGCTAACACCCTGTCTATAACTGCCTATATAGGCATACAATCCTATAAGCAACCTGCCTATAGATCTCTATAGGCAACCTATAGGCATACAATCCTATAGGCAACCTGCCTATAGATCTCTATAGGTGACCTATAGGCATACAATCCTATAGGCAACCTGCCTATAGATCTCTATAGGTGCCTATAGGCATACAATCCTATAGGCAACCTGCCTATAGATCTCTATAGGCAACCTATAGGTGCCTATAGGCGCCTATAGGTTGCCTATAGGCACCTATAGACTTTTTTTGTAAGGGAGCTGACATATTAGAACAATATTTTCTACATTAGCAATCAAGATCGAGTTGGAACAAATAGATATATAAATATTCAGTTTAGTATATTATCACTTTGCAAAATTACAAAGTAGCACATTTACTTCAAGGATTCCCAAGATACTGACGGATTATAAAACAAACTCGCTAAGTCGGCCCATAAAATGACTGCCGTTAGTGCCGCGTGCAATGCATGACCCCATGATAAAACGATAAAGAATGGTTTTTACAGTTCTTTCATATCTTATCTTGTTCATGAGTTATTGAAGGTTGTGTAATATGACCTACATGTATGACATCACAAGTTGTACCCACCATTATGACCAATCTGAAAATGAAGCATATCTCCAAAACGTTTGAATAAAATTGCTTGAAACTTTGTGCACATCAATTTTATCATTGCCACCAAGAGTAACAAATTAATTTTCAGATAATGCCATTGAAAATATACTTCCACCGTCAAAAATAATTTTATAAAAGGCAGAAAATGAAGATGTTTATTAAAGGAAGAAAAGAGTCTGGGAATTAATTAGAGAAAGTAATCAAATTAATTTGGGAAAGTCTCAAGTGTGGTAAATGACTATAATTGGCTTTTAAAATATGTTATACTGCGATCGCGCGATTTTAAGAAGAAAAAAGAATCGAAAACTGAAAATGTACTTGTAAAAAGTAAGGTATTATTTGCCTAAGATGATGATGTGATCAGTGGACATCTGCAAAACGGAATTAAAGTAATGAAATCTCATTGCGAGAAGTTACAAACAAAACACATCTCACCTAGCGAGAAAAACGTCATGTTGAGCCTGATGCACTAATTTGACAGTTTCATTGTAGAACAGAATGCATCTAATATAAACAAGTTTGTGTTTTTCTTGATAAACGAAGGAAATATCACTAGAAAAAAGCCAGCATCACGGCAGGATGTTATTTATCGAAAACGCCGATATATATTGATGTTATTGGTCGATAACCGATAAGCCTGAAAGTTGCCGATTATCGGCTTCTACCGATAAATATCCGATTATCGGCTCATCCCTAGAATTAATCTGTTCTTTCAAATAAATCAATAAAAAGTCATCTCAATTTTCGTTTCATATACTCTTTAAATTTGTACCCAGTTTCCCCCCCAACAGATTTTCTACTTTCCAGAGATGAGATTTGATATGTCAAATTTTATATAATTAGATATTTTAATCCCAAGGTAAAACCATCACAGTTGGCAGGACTGTAAAATCCAATCCCATCAACTCTGTGTGCACAACATTGAGCATATTAGGTGCATATAGTTGAGCAACAAAGAAGTTAAACTTTGATCTTTTGTGCACATCTCACAAACTAAATTTCTATTCTAGAATACATTGTGATGTAGACTGGCATATTGTCTGTACATATAATTATAACAACAATGTCTCTACTAAGTCTAGAGTACTGTACATGACTGTGATCACAGTTAATATAATGTCTGCAATTCAGTGATGGATCCAGCTTGATCTGGTAGGGGGGTGCTGAGCGAGCGAAGTGAGATCAGGCCTGCGGCGTGGGGTGCAACCGAGGCAGGGTGGAGCACCGCTGAGGGAGCTACAGTAGGGGTCTGGGTACGAAGATTGAAGACTTGCTTGCAATTTGAATTGTCTAACTATATTGTACGTTATCACGCTATTATCTTATTTTGTCTCTATTTTATGTTTGTTTGACAATTGCCTAGCCAAATCCAAAAAAAATGGAGTTGACAAGGCAATTGGCACCCTCTGTACCTCCCTTGGCCAAGGCCAGGGGGGTGCGCACCCCCTGTAAATCCATCACTGCTGCAATTATAACAACAAGGTAATCCAGTCTAGAGTACATGACTGTGATACAGATTGACATAATGTCTGCAATTCTAACAACAATGTCTCTAGTCTAGAGTACTGTACATGTGATGCAGGCTGGCATAATGTCTGTAATTTTACAATAAGGTCTCTAGTTTGGAGTACATGTGATGCAGACAAGAAAAATGGCTGGCAAATGTACCACAACAGCACACTGTTGTGCCAATTATCATGGGCCTGTGAAATATTATGAAATTAAAAAATAAAAGTATATACAGGTGGTTGCTAATTGCAGGTCCATCTATTTTAACTACAAATAATCCATACCAGAACAGCCAGTGGTTGTAAAACATAGGGGTAGTAAAACTCACGTTCTACTGTTGTATATATACAAATTTTACACATTTCAAAAGCAACAAGGTTGGGTAAAATTCACATAATTTACATTATGTTTTGTAGAAGATGAACTGGATAGCTGCTTTGATTTGGGTGTCTTATTTGACCATAAACTACTTAAGGAGTCCACGTCTAAAATAAAGTAAGTTCATTTAGCTAATTACCATGTTACAGCCAAATTCTTTCACAATGTGTTACTTTTTTTGTCAAGGTTCTGCATATTCTATGAAAAGTTTTACTTTCTTTTCAGTAAATGCAAAATATTCATTAAAATAAGGAAGAACAGCATGTTTATACGGAGCCCTGGAAGGGCCATTGTCAGAATAGATGATATTATTGCGCGATAAATTCATTATTGCGCGATAAATTTATTATTGCGCGATAAATGTTATTATTGCGCGATAATTTTGTTATTGCGCGATAATTTTGTTATTGCGCGATAAATTTATTATTGCGCGATAATATAATTATTATTGCGCGATAATATAATTATTATTGCGCGATAATATAATTATTATTGCGCGATAATATAATTATTATTGCGCGATAATATAATTATTATTGCGCGATAATATAATTATTATTGCGCTATAATATTATTATTATTGCGCGATAATATAATTATTATTGCGCGATAATATAATTATTATTGCGCGATAATATAATTATTATTGCGCGATAATATAATTATTATTGCGCGATAATATAATTATTATTATTATTAAAGTCTTTAATATCAATAGACACAACAGACGTGTGACTTTACAAGGAATCGTAAATTACATACTGTACTGTTGCGCTATAATATTATTATTATTGCGCGATAATATAATTATTATTGCGCGATAATATAATTATTATTGCGCGATAATATAATTATTATTGCGCTATAATATTATTATTATTGCGCGATAATATAATTATTATTGCGCGATAATATAATTATTATTGCGCGATAAATTTCGTAGGACTGCGGGCTCGTACAATTAATCGGCAATTTTACATTTAATACAGCGTGAAAATGGATGCTTTTGTGTTAATCCCCTCGCCCGGAAGGCCTGAGGGCGAGGGTGCTAATATCGACCGGCGTTTAGTCCCTTATCATGACGGGGGGAAGGGCAGAGTAGAATCGAGTTTGTTTGTTTTTATATATGCATCAACGGCCGTCCGCGCGACATCGGAAAATTTGGTCCTGGTAACTAGATACTCAGATTGGCATTAATATTTAAATTGACCGTCACATGATTCAAAGGGTTTTTTCCAAAAGAGCCAGAGTATGTATTTTGACTCGCTAATTCCAAATCTGTTTTCAGAATTGAAAACGGTTATATATTGATCGAGATATTCAAAATAATATACGATGAAGTATCATAGCCGACAAAGCCGATTAGCCGACTAATTTCTAAGTACATAAACCATTTTTACGAACGGTCTTCACGTTCTCGTAATATAGTAGACACATATGTTATGTATTTTGACTCGCTAATTCCAAATCTGTTTTCAGAATTGAAAACGGTTAAATATTGATCGAGATAACGTTCAAAAATAATATTGACCGGAGCGACTAAAGCCGACTAATTTCTAAGTACATAAACCGTTTTTACGAAGGGTACTCACGTTCTCGTAATATAATAAACACGTATGTTATGTATGTTGAATCGCTAATTCCAAATCTGTTTTCAGAGTTTAAATCAGTTAAATATTGGCCGAGATAACGTTCAAATATTTATTCGACGAAACGGGCTTTTGCAAATTGTGAATGTTTGCAAAACACAAATACACGGCGTGCGAGGTCTGGGCACCATGGATGTGGAAATTCCCATAGGGGCGGGGGGGGGGGGGGGGGGGGGGGGGGTGGTATAGAAAAGGCGGGCGCGGGGATTGGTGCGAATTCGTATTTCTATTATATCCCCTCGGCCGGCGCGAAGCGCCGGCCGAAGGCCTGAGGGCGAGGGTGCTAATATCGACCGGCGTTTAGTCCCTCATCACGGATTCCAGGCGTAATGTAGAGTCACTTTCAGTTTCCTTGTATATATATATATATTCAGGATCACGATCATGCGCGGCATTAGAAAATTTGGCCCTGGTAACGAGATATAGACAGAAGCTGATTGGTAGACCTGAGCCTCTGCATTTGAATTAATATTTAAATTGCAACCGTCACATGATTGCGAATGCAAAAATTGAAACGGTATTGAAACGGTTTTTAGTGCGTTGAATTTGGCGTAATTTAAATTTAAATTGACGCCAGCGCGACAAACCGCTTTCCGGAAGCAGCCGCCATTGACGGCGAAATTTATATTGCCAAAAAACCTACTGCATCCGATGATTTTGTGAGGAAATGCCAATGTTTGTTTGTAACAAACATTACTATAGACATTATCTGCTGATTTCAAGCCGAAACTGTAGTGTTGAAGGACAAGATAATCAAAGACAGACACAAGTAAAAGGTAAAAGGACTATTATAATTATGTACATTAACATTGTGATTGTCAGCGACTCACCAGATAATGGTGCTATAACATGTATGAACAGATTAATTGAAACATGGAAAATAGCTCTTTAGTGGTAGATATGATGTTAAAATGCCATGGAATTTCCTAACTAGCATTACACAATGTAACTTGCTTCTAATACAAGAGGTACAAAACTTGGGATTTCTATTAACCAATCAGTTTCAAGTCTCAACTTAGGAAAGATCAGTTTCCCTGACATGCCTAGAGACCTCGGATTATGACCATCAATATTTAGTTATCCATATTCCTGCCAGCACCACATCACAGTAGTCGAATGTGGGTAGAAGGATATACAACTTTTGAGTTAAAATTAGTTTTTGTAACATTGAACTGTACATTGATGAATATGTGTTGAAATTTGTAAGAACTGTAATTTGTTAGAAAACAAGACCCCCGTATACTATACCAGTGTTAGCATTGAAGGGGCTATCCTGTATAAATATTATTGTATTATTATTGTATTATTATTATTATTATTATTATTATTATTATTATTATTATTATTATTATTATGACATGAACTTTATTGAACAAACCCTACAACCTGTCAACAACTCTAATCTCTTCGTTGATCTTCCTGGATATAAGAGCCCTTCAATCATAACTGGTGACACGTTCCGCCCAGATCTGCTTCTATCCATTTCCACTAATTGTCTCTATATCGTTGAACTATCTGTCGGATATGAATCTAATCTGCAAACAAATGTTGATCGCAAAAGAGCAAGATACAAAGATCTCATTACACAGCAAAAGGAACATTTTAAATCCGTCAAATTTGTAAATTTGTCAATAAGTTTCCTTAGGTGTTTTCTCAAAAGAATGTCATACCTTTTTAGATATGTTGAGCGATCTAGGTCTTGATAACAAACACCAAAATTATTGTATAAGGAGAATTATGTCTATCGCCATTAGAACAACATATTATGTATTTTGTTGTAGAAATAAGGACTGGACAAATCCGGAATTACTGAACATCCTAAAGATACATTTTAAATTAACTTTTTTTTTTTCTTTTTCTATATAGTTTGTAAACAATAAATAGGTTCAAGTAGTCAATTATAAATTACCTAAATTAGTGAGATTTATTATTGTATATATATAAAGAATTTCAATAAAGTTTCCATTATTATTATTATTATTATTATTATTATTATTAATACTAATAATAATAATGCATTGACAATAATACCACTAATAATAATGCCTAATGCAGATTGCAGATACCATATTTGCCATGTAACAAAGCATATATATGGCATTGTGTACTATAGTACTATAGATGGAGTACTGTAAACACAGATTATATATGGAATACATGCCAGTATACAAAACATGGACGTCAAGATCATATCGTCAGAAACATAATATTCCTGGTTGAAAACATTATAACCTTCTTATTGCCAGTGACGGCCTCTAACCATTGAGCCATCGAGATTCAGATGGAGAGACGTTACAATGATGCACTGGTTCTAATGATATATGTACTGCCTATGCACAGCAGTTACTATATATTTCAGTAATGACTAATGATTGGGTGTTAATATATACACTGCTGTTATATCAATAGAATCAGTACATCAATGTAACGTTCACTCACCATCTGAGTCTTGGTAGCTCAATGGTCAGAGCATCTCACTGGAAATCAGAAAGTTATCCCTGTCCGGACACAGAATAATTTTTTCTGAGGATATGAGCTTGCTTGACAATCATCCATGTACTGTATCGTCTGTTTCCCCCCGAGCTCTCCCTTATTCACTACAGCAGTGTATATATTAAGTATTAACACTGACAAGTATACATAGTAATGCTTGTTTATTGCTACAAAATTGTAGGCCAGGCCCAGGTCATATAAACACAGCAATAGTATGCATGTTTTTTCACCCTAAACTATATAGTATTTATAACTTGAGGTACCCAAAAATAATAAACATACTGTACATGCAATTCCAAAATTTGTACTACACTTACTATTCAGCAGTATTATAAAGAACAAATGGTATATATTTTAAACAGGCTAGGACTGGCCATTGTGCCATCTTCACATCCTGTGCCAGAACAATGGCCAGCCATTGTGCTGGCACAAAGTGCCATTGTTCTGGCACAAGATGGCAGTGTAAAATCAGGCTTGGACTGGCCATTGTTGCATGGATTTAATTCCAACTGTCAAAATATTATACATATATGTTTTGAAAATTCAAAACATTACACACCTTCAAATTTTCCCAAATCTCTCTGTTAAGTATTTCAAAATGTGTCTATTAGATTTCGGAGCTTGGAGCAAATACACAATACAGTGTACAATTATTTAAATTACATTAAAATTAGCGAGTTAAGTCAAAAAGTTAAACGATAAAGTGAAGCACTGAACTGAAGGTAATGGCTATTCGTACGGTAGTCGTACGGTAGCCGTACGACGCTATAGTCTCTTAGAATTCAACGAAATGCGGGTAAATATCATCAAAATCCTAAACCTAACCCTAATCCTAACCAAATTGCTAACCCTAACCAAAAAAAAACTATGCAGAAAAGGCAAATTAATTGCTCAACATAGACCGGTGTCATCAATATTGTGATAAAAGTAATTTCTTTCTTAGTGATTGATGGTAGAAACAGCAGTAGACCCCCACTATTCTGTTGCTGCACTCAAAAATTAAAAAGTTTGGACTGCATGTATTTATTTTGATGTCCTACGAAACAATTAAATTCAGACAATACAAAGCTGAGAGATATTGTCCACTGAAAATTTATTTAGTTTGGCAAATGAAGTGGCTATTATCTAATTCAAGTAATTTAGAACCAAAAGAAGTATTGTACTGTAAGTTTCAAACAGCAATTGGGCGAGGGGTTGTTGCGTATACGTATTTCTAGTTAGTATACGTAATCCCAAGGCCTTTGGGCGAGGGTGCTAATATCGACCGGCGTTTAGTCCCTTATCACGCGAGATCCTAGCGGTTCCTGATATTGGATCGGGTTTATAGGTATATTTATATATATATGCATCAACAGTCCTGCATGCGTGCCATCGGAAAATTTGACCCTGGTGACTAGATATGGTAAATATCTGCATTTGAATTAAAAGAAAGTACGTGTTTTGTCGGGTTATACGGTGAATGAAGATTTGTGTTCAAAAAGATCGTGAAAAGGCAGCGCAAATACAATATATCGTCGTCGGAAGATGTCAAGTTCGTAAATCAAGTTTTATACGTGATAATCAAAGACAGACACAAGTAAAAGGTAAAAGGACTATTACTAGAAATACGAATTCGCAATAATCCCCTCGCCCGCCTTTTCTACCCCCCCCCCCCCCCCCCCCCCCACGGGAATTTCTCCATCCATGGTGCCCAGACCTCGCACGCCGTGGCCGTGTATTTCTGTTTTGCAAAAATTCACAATTTCCAAAAGCCCGTTTCGTCGAAGAAATGTTTGAACGTTATCTCGGCCAATATTTAACCGATTTAAACTCTGAAAACAGATTTGGAATTAGCTAGTCAACATAAATAACATACGCGTTTACTATATTACGAGAACGTGAGTACCCTTCGTAAAAACGGTTTATGTACTTAGAAATTAGTCGATTATAAACTGGTCACTTCATCGTATATTATTTTGAACGTTATCTCGATCAATATTTAACCGTTTTCAATTCTGAAAACAGATTTGGAATTAGCGAGTCAAAATACATCACATATGTGTCTACTATATTACGAGAACGTGAATACCCTTCGTAAAAATGGTTTATGTACTTAGAAAGTTAGTCGGCTTTGTCGGCTATGATTATCTCGATCAATATATAACCGTTTTCAATTCTGAAAACATATTTGGAATTAGCGAGTCAAAATACATAACATATGTGTCTACTATATTACGAGAACGTGAATACCCTTCGTAAAAATGGTTTATGTACTTAGAAATTAGTCCGGGCTTGGTCGGCTATGATAATCTCGATCAATATATAACCGTTTTCAATTCTGAAAACAGATTTGGAATAAGCGAGTCAAAATACATACTCGGACTCGGATTTCTATTTCCTCAAAAAACTATGTCTCTTGTGACGGTTCAATTTAATCTGAGTATCTAGTTACCAGTGCCACATTTTCCGATGCCGCGCATGAGGACGGTTGATCATATATATATATATACCTATAAACAGATCCTAGAGCTAGGAACGGCATAAGGGACTAAACGCCGGTCGATATTAGCACCCTCGCCCTCAGGCCTTCGGCCTTCGGCCGGCGCTTCGCGCCGGGCGAGGGGATAATTATGTACATTGTGATTGTCACCGACTCACCGGTCTGTGTTGAGCAATTAATTTGCCTTTTCTGCATAGTTTTTTTGGTTAGGGTTAGCAATTTGGTTAGGATTAGGGTTAGGTTTAGGATTTTGGTGATATTTACCTGCATTTCGTTGAATTCTAAGAGACTATAGCGTCGTACGGCTACCGTACGAATAGCCATTACCTTTCATTTCAGTGCTTTTTGACTTGACTCGCTATAAATTTTAATGTAATTTAAATAATTGTACACTGTATTGTGTATTTGCAAGCTCCGAAATCTAATAGACACATTTTGAAATACTTAACAGAGAGATTTGGGAAAATTTGAAGGTGTGTAATGTTTTGAATTTTCAAAACATATATGTATAATATTTTGACAGTTTGGAATTAAATTCATGCAGTGTAAAATCAGGCTTGGACTGGCCATTGTGCCATCATGTGCCAGAACAATGGCACTTTGTGACAGCACCATGGCTGGCCATTGTTCTGGCACAAGATGGCACAATGGCCAGTCCTAGCCTGTTTAAAATATATACCATTTGTTCTTTATAATACTGCTGAATAGTAAGTGTAGTACAAATTTTGGAATTGCATGTACAGTATGTTTATTATTTGATTACAATTATAAATACTATATGCTTGATAATTAGCCTATATATACAGTAGTTTAGGGTGAAAAAACATGCATACTATTGTTGTGTTTATATAACCTGGGCCTGGCCTACAATTTAGTAGCAATAAACAAGCATTACTATGCATACTTGTCAGTGTTAATACTTAATATATACACTGCTGTAAGTGAATAAGGGAGAGCTCGGGGGGGGAAACAGACGATACAGTACATGGATGATTGTCAAGCAAGCTCATATCCTCAGAAAAATTATTCTGTGTCCTGGACAGGGATAACTTTCTGATTTCCAGTGAGATGCTCTGACCATTCAAGAGCTACCAAGACTCAGATGGTGAGTGAACTGATTCTAATTCTATTGTACTGATTGTACTGTACTGATTCTAATTCTATTGATATAACAGCAGTGTATATATCTGTACATGTACTGATTCTAATTCTATTGATATAACAGCAGTGTATATATTAACACACCCAATCATTAGTCATTACTGAAATATATAGTAACTGGTGTGCATAGGCAATACATATATATCATTAGAACCAGTGCATCATTGTAACCTCTCCATCTGAATCTCGATGGCTCAATGGTTAGAGGCCGTCACTGGCAATAAGAAGGTTATAATTTTTTCAACCAGGAATATTATGTTTCTGACGATATGATCTTGCCGTCCATGTTTTGTATACTGGCATGTATTCCATATAACTGTATAATCTGTGTTTACAGTACTCCATCCATTATGGAACATGTTAGACCTACAGTACTTAGCTGGCCTAGTGGGTCACAACTTATTCTGTCAATGTAAAATACAGCTTATTATTATTATGTTCACATTGGGTATGTTGACACTGTGTGTGTTAGCTAGATCATTGTCGACAAGCAGACTTAAGGCATGGCATTCTGAATATAGGTTATAATATATATGTGCACGATATATAATTTAGATACTATAGTACACAATACCATATATATGCTTTGTTACATGGCAAATATATGGTATCTGCAATCTGCATTAGGCATTATTATTATTAGTATTATTGTTAATGCATTATTATTATTAGTATTAATAATAATAATAATAATAATAATAATAATACAATAATATTTATACAGGATAGCCCCTTCAATGCTAACACTGGTATCAATATATGGGGGTCTTGTTTTCTAACAAATTACAGTTGTTACAAATTTCAACACATATTCACAAATGTACAGTACAATGTTACAAAAACTAATTTTAACTCAAAAGTTGTATATCCTTCACATATTGTCAATTAAGGCAATAGATAATGGTGAGGAGCACGGGTAAAATTGGTACAGGTGCCATTTGTATGTTCAAACAGATAAATTGAAACATGGAAAATAGCTCTTTACTGGTAGATATGATGTTAAAATGCCATGGAATTTCCTAACTAGCATTACACAATGTAACTTGCTTCTAATACAAGAGGTACAAAACTTAGGAAAGAACAGTTTCCCTGACATGCATAGAGACCTCTGATTATGACCATCAATATTTAGTTATCCATATTCCTGCCAGCTCCACATCACAGTAGTCCAATGTGGGTAGAATTATCAACTTACTGTACCTTGGAGTAGAATCCCTAATATGTCTTAGTAAATCTAATTTGAATGGACCCCTATACATTTGCAATATATGCATGCCATTAAAGGACACTCATTGTGTGATAGAGATGCACTTTCTTCCTTCAACAGCCTTTGGTGTCCATACACACAATACTGCATTGATTATTTCGTGAGTCATCAATATTGTGATAAAAGTAATTTCTTTCTTTTCAAACAGCAATTGGGCGAGGGGTTGTTGCGTATACGTATTTCTAGTTATTTACTCTTCCGTCAGCAATGCTATTCCATTGGGGAACTACTTGCCAGTTTTCAGACAAGGTAGAAATACAAGAAACGCATTAATCATGGAATATTTCCACCTTGGCTTCACTTAAATGGAAATTTTAGGATTTCTTGCAAGTTTCCATGGTATCATCCTAAGTATTCGTCAATTAAAACGAATTCTTAGGCTTTACGGACTTGGGAGAAGAGCGAATCAAAGTGAACTCGAAGATGTGGTTCATGCGGTGGAAGAAGAGCTTGACAGCAGTGGAAGTTTGATTGGTTATAGGGCAATGCACCAGCGTTTACGTAATGATCATAGTCTGGTCGTTAGTAAGAGAAACAGTCCGTCACGTGTTAAGGATCGTGGATCCTGATGGTGTAACAGCACGTTTGAAACATAGATTGAGGAGAAGAAAGTATAAAGCAAGGGGATCAAATGACCGATGGCACATAGACGGATACGATAAATTAAAACCATTTGGTTTCTGTATCCATGGATGCATAGATGGATACAGCCGTCGTATCCTATGGCTAGAAGTTAGTTCATCCAATAACGACCCATCCATTGTAGCAAAATACTTTGTCGATTACGTTAGCCACATTTCTGGGACTGCAAGGGTAATTCGTGGAGATAATGGCACTGAAAATACAAACATCGCTGCCATTCAGCGCTATTTTAGATCATTAAACGATGATTCATTTGCTGGGTACAAGAGCTTCATGTACGGAAAATCAACGTCTTGGTGGAGTCAACTACGCAGGAGCTGCTGTGATTGGTGGATCCATTATTTTATGGACATGCGATATCGTGGTGTATTTTGCGACGACGACTTTATTCACGTGCAATGCCTTAGGTTTTGTTATATGTCAATTATTCAGGAAGAAATCTATCAAACAGCTAAACATGCAATCAGGCCTTCGACAAATGCTGAATCTCCCGCAGGTCGACCAGATAGTAATTACTTTATTCCTGAAATAACCGAAACAGTGGACTACATAGTCAAGGCGGATACTGAGGACACTGAAGTAGCAAATGAAATGTGCTGTAAACAGCAGTCTAGTTGTGAACCAGAGTTCGAAGAACTGGCAAGTATCATTATGCAAGAGCGTGGCCTTAATTACCCAATAAATTACAAAGAAGCAGAGAATTTTTATCTAGAGCTACTTCAGTCCATCGCCAATATACGCAAGGAGTAATATGTTACGTGTGGTAATAAATAATATATATATACACACGAGTCTCACATATAAACACATGAAGTCACATGAGCATGTTGTACATTTTATAACGGGCGTATGTCATGTGTGACCTTAATTGTTGCGTTATATTAATATTAAGCGTAAGAGAACGTACGCTGTATGGGCAGTGAAATGTATCATATCATCAAGATAGCATGTATTTCTTTAATAAAATAAAAAGTCAAAACAAAAAGATGTAAAAATACAATATATTATCTGTTTTAATCTCAGTTCAAAATGTTATTGATAATGAAAATATCGAAATCGGACCATGGTGGAAGCATCACCTTTGATTGGTCGGTCAGCCTGCTTTGTCGGTCGGCTCTCCGTGAGCCCGCGATGGCTGTCGGTCAGCCCGCTTCGTCGGTCGGCTCTCCGTGAGCTCTCGTTGGCTGTCGGCCAGCCCGCTTCGTCGGTCGACTCTCCGTGAGCCCGCGATGGCTGTCGGTCAGCCCGCTTCGTCGGTCGGCTCTCCGTGAGCCCGCAAATATGGTCGCTGTCGTTAAACCGCTCGTAGGAGGCCTCGTTGTGCCTGCAGTTTCATATCGGTGACCCCACATTTATCGTTAGCCCTTGGGACAATTCAATTTTATCGTAGAACTGTGGTTTAAAACATAATTAACCAATTTCTGAATGTTGGACACGCTGATATTACTTGAGTGATTAATCCAACAGCATTTTCCGTGGCCTTTGTGTTTTGACGAAAAAAAGTGAGCCCTCGGTGTTTTGACCAGCGCGTGCTTAGGACGTCAAGTAGCGTAATTAAAATGCCAACCTGGTTTCGCATGTATGTAGTGCCAAAACGAGGGTTATTTTTACGAAAATATTAAGAAAATATAGCGATAAAGTCGAATTAATAATAATAATAATAAAATACATATTTATACAGGGTAACCTTGTCAGCAAATATTCATGCTGTTATCAATAAGGGCCCTGTGTACTTCTACAAACTACAATTACAAGCTAAAAATTACAAACTACATACTAAAAACTATATGAGTATAAACCTAAAATTACATAAATTACTACTATAATGTTAAAAATAAATAATAAAATTAGAAAAGTTTACTTATTTAAAAAATGTACTTTCAGTCTTGACTTAAATAAAAGGAAAGTTTTCGACTGGCGAATTTCAAGTGGAAGTTCATTGAAGCAGAAAGGTCCTTGGAAACCAGAAAGATTTTCTGGCTGCTTCAGTTTTTACCCGAGGCAATCGTAATGAAATGTTGTTGTTCCTTGTCTGATATCTATGGTTCATCTGATTAATATAATTATTAAAAACCGTAATGGATGTTCCCTGAAGACATTGAAAAATTAGACAGGCTGCCTTTAGCTTCTTCCTGTTAGTGATTGACATCAGACCACATTCCTTATTACTCATATCAGTCTTTTTGTAAATCGTTCTTATTGCCCTCTCCTGCAAGTGTTCAAGTCTGCTCTCAATAGTGTCAGATACTTTCAAAACCGAATTTGAACAATATAAGATAGTTGGTAAGATGATTGCTTTATAGATAGTTTCTGCAGCCGCTTTGGTCAATGATCTTCTCATTCTGGACAGTAATCTTAATCGGGAGCTGGCTTTCTTAAAAAGCTTTTCCAAGTATTCGTTCATATTAATACACGGGTCAAGCCAAGTCCCGAGATACTTGTAACCCTTGGCAAAATTTATTAATTTACCATCAATAAAAATTTCCAAAGGAACTGTTGCAGTAAGTCGTTTTGCTGTTCCAAACAACATTGATTCAGTTTTACCTTGTTTCAAATTTATAATGAGCCTGTTTTCATTCATCCACTCACTGATACCCTTCATCTCGGTTATTAATATCTTCTCGATGACCTGGAAACTGCTGTGTGATGTATATATAATGGCATCGTCAGCGTACATTAAAAGGTTGCACTTCTTTACACATTTAGCTAAGTCGTTTATATGGAGCAAAAATAGTAACGGTCCGAGAATCGAGCCCTGCGGCACTCCAAATTTGACAGATTTTGTTTCAGATAGACTATTCCCATACTGTACAAATTGAGAACGACCAGTAAGGTAACAGTGCACAACCACTTCAATTCTTCATTACATATACCATATAAAGGTAGCTTAGACAGGAGTATAGAGTGCTCAACAGTGTCAAATGCCTTCTGTAAATCTATGAACACTGCCCCAGTTAGTTCACCACGGTCCATAGCACGACGAATATTATCCGTAAGTAGAGTTACAGCTAGCTCTGTGTTATATCTTTTCCTAAAACCAAATTGGGATGACGTAATTAAATCATTAAGCTCAAGATAAGATGACAGCTGGTTAAATATAACCCTTTCGACAATCTTTGATATACATGGCAATATGGAAATTGGACGATAATTTCCAAATGAGCTTCTATCTCCAGATTTAAAAAGAGGCAAAACTTTTGCTATTTTTAAACTCTTTGGAAATATTGAATCTTTCATCGATAAGTTCATCATAAAAGTTAACGGACTGGCCAATACCGATGCAGCATCTATGAGTAATTTTGGTGGTATGTTGTCGTGTCCTAGAGCTTTGGAAGACTTTAAATGAATTAGATGATTGTAGATCTCTCGTTCATTAACTGGTTTAAAAACAAATCGGGTGTCTACTTCGTTGATATCCGCAGAGTTTTGCCACACAAAATTTACTGGTAAAAAGTCACACAATCGATCAACACATGTGGTGAAATAATTACAAAAGGAATTAGCAATTGTTTTCTTGTCTGTGACCATTTCTCCGGAGATGTCAAACGCCGATGTTTTGGGTATTTTAACATTCACAGGGTAGATACTTTTGACAGCTTTCCAAAATTGTTTTGGATTTGACATGTTTTCGTTTATCAAATTCTTATTGTATAACATTTTGCTTTTCCGGGTAGCTGCATTTACTTTATTACGAAATTGACGGTATTTGAGCCAATCGTTATTCAATCCACTTTGCTTGGCCTTTCGTAAATGATAATCTCTTTGTTTTATTAGCTGCATAATTTCAGGCGTTCTCCACGGGCATTGTAATCCCCGTACCCTCTTGTTGATCAATGGAGCATGTTTATTTACCGCTGCAATTAAAATATTTTCAAAATTACCATATGCATTCTCTACTTCTGACTCATTGTAGACAGTATCCCAAGGGGCATTCTTTAGATGTTCAATAAAGTTTTCTTTAACATAGCTTTTGTAATTTCTGCAAGTTATTACACGCGGTTTGACTTTGAAATTATTCAGTTTGCGTAAGGTTCCAACCATATGGTGATCGCTTAACCCAGATTCTATTACAGTTGTTTTTGCGATGTTTTGTGGTATATTCGTTAAAATCACATCAATGAGAGTTTGGGACTCATTAGTGATTCTTGTAGGTTGTTCAACCTTTTGACAAAAACCAAAACCAGTAATAATAGCTTTCAAAGATCGATTGCTTTGTCTACTAATATAATCACAATTCAAGTCACCCAGCATAATAATTTCTTTCTCCTCATAAGACACATCTGCCATCATTGTCTTAAATTTCTCATTAAAATCCGGTGGAAGATAATCTGATGTATCTGGGGGGCGGTAAATATTTCCCAACAGAACGCTTTTAGATTTTTTAAACAGTAGTTCAACCCATATGCATTCGATATCGTTCAGTTCCAAGTCATATCTTCGGTGCCAGTTAAGCGAATTGTGAATATAGACAACAACACCTCCCCCGTTTCCAGTTAAACGATCTTTCCGTTGTGTTGTAAAACCTTGGATGTTAATTTCATCATCAAGGATATCTTTTTGTAGATGGCTTTCACTTATTCCTATAACATGAATCCCGTCTATTTCTTTCTGGTCCTTCCGACTTATAAACTCTTCCAAACTGGCTTTATGTGAAATCAGACCACATATATTCTGGTGAACCAACTTAATACCCCTACCTTGCAATTGATCTCGGGTTTGTGAGGCTTGTCCGAACGATAGAGGACCAGGATTTGTGGCGATATCACCGCTTAACAGAATTATCATTACTGTCAGATATTTCTTAATACCATAGCGATATCCATACCAACTCATTCTTCTTCTTCTTCTAAGCTTTGATCTGTTTGCTTCAGTGAACAGACGTGCTGACATTTCCTTCCACAGCGTCATTCTGCCCAGCCATTTACTCTCGACCAAATTAATCTTTTGTATACATGCCGACCAAGTAGACTGGGAAATATCACTAAAACTTTCGTTAAGGACATCATCTCTGCTGCATACTTTCATATAAGTTGTCGTGCTCATCAAGAAAATGATGACAACGTACGAGAACAACAACACACCCGTCACCGCCATTATGTCAATCAAAAAGAAACCTTCCGTGAAATTTCGGTTCTTTAATCCTAATCGTAACCTTAATCCTAACCTTAACCACCGGAACCTCACTGTCACGTGTAAGGACATGGTTCGTTTCGAATAAATGGCATTTTGGATGTGACATGGATGAGCCAGAAGCCGCCAGCACCAGATTCACTATTGGTGGTTTTTGTCATCAGAGTCACAAGGATGCAAGAAATCAGGGTGTCATAACATGTACGTCTGCGTTGCTAATGGTCTGTACTTAACGAACATCTGTGGGACAGCACAAGCTCCAACATCCCACCGGATGAAGATGATTTAAATTCATACAAACTGGTTTCTAGTGACACAAACTATTTTGACTGTTCCGAAAACGCGCAATGTATTAGCCGCAAATTAAACGATGTATTTTTAGCAGTACTATATTAAGTAAAATTTAATGACAAACGTGGTACAGTGACACACTGATTTCCTCATTACACTGTACAATCTCTAGAGAGAAAATGTTTAAAAATGTTCAAAATTATTAAAATTTGTTAAGACAAGAATTGTAAAATAGTGTTTAAAATTCTTAAAACATAACTCGACTATAAACTGATTAAACTGCAGCCTGATGAACCGTTCTGCTGCTTTCCTATCTCGTCTAAACTGATTGAATTGCCCCGCTGCTCATCCGTCTCGTCTATAAACTAATTCAACTGCGTGATGAATTGTTCTGCTGCTCATCCATCTCGTCCTGATTGGCCATTGCGTGTGAACCGTTCTGTTGCTCATCCATCTCGTCTATATATAGACTGCAATTGAACTGCATGATGAAAATGCAGTTCTGTTGCTCATCCATCTCGTCTATAAACTAATTGAACTGCGTGATGAACATACAGTTTCTGCTGCTCATCCATCTCGTCTATAAACTAATTGAACTGCGTGATGAACATACAGTTCTGTTGCTCATCCATCTCGTCTATAAACTAATTGAACTGCGTGATGAACATACAGTTCTGCTGCTCACCCATCTCGTCTATAAACTAATTGAACTGCGTGATGAACATACTGAGTTCTGCTGCTCATCCATCTCGTCTATAAACTAATTGAACTGCGTGATGAACATACAGTTCTGTTGCTCATCCATCTCGTCTATAAACTAATTGAACTGCGTGATGAACATACCCAGCGGGCAAAAAGACGTCGATTCAACGTTGAAACGACATCGCTCTTCGACGTCGATTCGACGTTGGTTGAAAACGCAAATTGGATCGACGTTGTTTTCACGACGTCGAAACAACGTCGTTGAACGACGTGAAATCGACGTCGATTCAACGTCGATTCAACGTCAATTCGACGTCGATTCAACGTCAATTTCACGACGTTGAAACGACGTCGCTCTTCGACATCGATTCGACGTTGAAAAAAGGTTGAAAACGCAAATTGGATCGACGTTGTTTTCACGACGTCGAAACAACGTCGTTGAACGACGTGAAATCGACGTCGATTCAACGTCGATTCAACGTCAATTCGACGTCGATTCAACGTCAATTTCAGTTATTGGAGTCACAAAAAAGGTTCAAAACCGTCCGTTTTTCGGAGTAAAAATTACCCCCGTTTTTGAAGTAAAACTAACCCATGACTAACTACCATCCCTGGGTGTTTAGGAGTGAGATTCCCACTTTCGGAAGACCAACCGGTGACCTGTACCTACCACACGCGCTTGCTTAACTTAACTAACCTATAAGCTTCCGCGACTAACCCGCTGCTCTAACCCGCCCATCTTAAATATATAGTAATATTTATCGTATATAATGAATTAGCAAAGGCACTTACGAACTGTGATGGCTATTATTTTCGTTTTCAAATTTTTAACCGGCTAAGTTTTAATATTATATAATATTGTATATTACTTGTAATCAATTTTAAACAATCTGATTTCGAAGATTTACAAATTTGTTGAGCATGCAGACTGCAGTATTACAAGTTAAGAACAGAACAAAACTTTTCTCAACTAGACATAAAATATATGTTTAATAACTTGGACAGTACTCGACGATTCACAAAGAAAGTAAAAAAGGCAATAATACGATTTACAAAGAAGGTAAAAAAGCCAATAAGTACGACATTCAGACTTAAAAGCGGCGGCTATAGTCGACAGCAGCATGAACGTAAACCTTAGGCCAAAAATTCTTGTTGACAGGAAGACAGGTTTCTTCAAAAACAAATGGGTTCTTGAAGCATAGTCCTTGTCCCTGATCGCCGACAAAGTCTTCGAACCGAAGGACACTTCAAATCCAACTACAGTTACAGTATAGTCTGCAGGTACCCTGAATATCGTTCCGTCATTACTGGCTTTTTTCCTGGCGCTGCATCGCATGTTCGAGTTGATATAAAGTATAGGTTAATGCTTTTATACATACAAAATAAAGTAAGAAACTATAGCATTTTGACTCGTCTGGGACTATTTTTTTGATGGACAATATATGATGTCGAAACGAAAATATTTTATCACCAATTATATAAGTAACTTGCTTGGCCAATGCTTGGTCGTTAAGTGAGGAGAGATTCGACGACACAATATCGACGTCAATTCAACGTCGAAACAACGTCTGTTTCCGACGTCGATAACACGTCGAAAAGCAGACGTCGAAACAACGTCGATCATGTTTGGTCGTGAACCGACGTGATATAACGACTTGATATCGACGTCAATTCACTGATTGAACTGCGTGATGAACATACAGTTCTGCTGCTAATCCATCTCGTCTATACACTGATTGAACTGCGTGAATGAACATACAGTTCTGCTGCTCATCCATGCATCTCGTCTATACACTGATTGAACTGCGTGATGAACATACAGTTCTGCTGCTCATCCATCTCGTCTATAAACTAATTGAACTGCGTGATGAACATACAGTTCTGCTGCTCATCCATGCAGAACATACAGTTCTGCTGCTCACCCATCTCGTCTATAAACTAATTGAACTGCGTGATGAAAATGCAGTTCTGCTGCTCATCCATCTCGTCTATAAACTAATTGAACTGCGTGATGAACATACAGTTCTGCTGCTCATCCATCTCGTCTATAAACTAATTGAACTGCGTGATGAACATACAGTTCTGCTGCTCACCCATCTCGTCTATAAACTGATTGAACTGCGTGATGAACAGTTCTGCTGCTCATCCATCTCGTCTATAAACTGATTGAACTGCCTAATGAACCGTTCTGCTGCTCATCCATCTCGTCTATAAACTGATTGAACTGCGTGATGAACCGTTCTGCTGCTCATCCATCTCGTCTATAAACTAATTGAACTGCGTGATGAACATACAGTTCTGCTGCTCATCCATCTCGTCTATAAACTGATTGAACTGCGTGATGAACAGTTCTGCTGCTCATCCATCTCGTCTATAAACTGATTGAACTGCGTGATGAACATACAGTTCTGCTGCTCATCCATCTCGTCTAAACTAATTGAACTGCGTGATGAACATACAGTTCTGCTGCTCATCCATCTCGTCTATAAACTAATTGAACTGCGTGATGAACAGTTCTGCTGCTCATCCATCTCGTCTATAAACTGATTGAGCTGCGTGATGAACAGTTCTGCTGCTCATCCATCTCGTCTATAAACTGATTGAACTGCCTAATGAACCGTTCTGCTGCTCATCCATCTCGTCTATTAACTGATTGAACTGCGTGATGAACATACAGTTCTGCTGCTCATCCATCTCGTCTATAAACTAATTGAACTGCGTGATGAACATACAGTTCTGCTGCTCGTCCATCTCGTCTATAAACTAATTGAACTGCGTGATGAACATACAGTTCTGCTGCTCGTCCATCTCGTCTATAAACTAATTGAACTGCGTGATGAACATACAGTTCTGCTGCTCATCCATCTCGTCTATAAACTAATTGAACTGCGTGATGAACATACAGTTCTGCTGCTCATCCATCTCGTCTATAAACTGATTAAACTGCGTGATGAACATACAGTTCTGCTGCATGCTCATCCATCTCGTCTATAAACTGATTGAACTGCGTGATGAACCGTTCTGCTGCTCATCCATCTCGTCTATAAACTGATTGAACTGCCTATAATGAACCGTTCTGCTGCTCAAATCAACTGGTTCAGTAATGGTATAGCGCTTATATTGTAATTCGTCGGTATGATGTACTACAGTCTACTTCTTATCAGTTGGTTTTATGTAACTACTGTATACAGTTCATATAAGATATGTATAATCATAATATTTAAATAGTTTCATTTTGCAACCTAATGGAGATCGTTTTTTTTTTAATTTCATATTTTTCCGAATTCGTCGTCACAAATTGCGTAATATTTCAAAACGTTTAATATGAAAAAAATGGGTTTTTCCCGTTAATTTGAAGCGTTTTCTGCATGTCCATGTTTTTGTATTCTGTATAGCCCATAGGGATTGGGTACCCGCGGTAATACGAAAAACAAAAACATACGAATTCGTTTCTAATCGACCCAAAAAATACACAAATAGAATAAAACAGACCATGTAATCAAGATACACTTATTTTATTAAAAATATTTTATTTTAAAGAACTATTATTGTTCAAATCATGAAATTGGACCCCTGTAATTAAGCGTTTCATTAACGAAATTAAGTAGGGCTACTTGAAGTACACAGGGAATGTTGGCTACGTTGACCAAAAAATCGCTGACTCACTCCTTTTTTCGCCGCCATTTTGATTCATAATGACAGAGCCAGAGCGGCCTAGAAAAAACGATGTTGGCTGAGGACTACAAGTAATATCAACACGTCCAACATTCAGAAATATGTTAATTAGTCTTCGAACAATAGTTTTACGGCAAAATTGAATTGTCCCATGCTACTGTAAGTTGTTATACATCTATCTGCCTGACTACTTCGTTCGCTTCTTTCGGGTGTGATCTATCGAGTCCAGGCCCTTCTCACGTGCTGCCATTTATGGTATTCGTGCACTCGCAAAGCACTCGAGTCGTTGATCGGCTCCCTCCAGCACGTATGCAGAGTAGTTCCGCCTGGTCGTTCCATTTTACGCCGCTTGATAGATTTACTGTGCGCGTTCCACTCACCTCATCACCCTTAGCCTGCGAAGCAGGCGTTTAGGGGTTTGGGGGAGGGGGCCGGGGACTGGGATGAGTGCAAATGAAACGCCTGCACGAAAGACCCATGTTTTTGGATTTCTACGTCCACCAGAGGACGCTAAATTCTGATTGGCTAACTCAACTCATTAGTATTCAGGGTTTCCTGTCAGGAAATAATAAACATTTAAAAATGGCGACTTTAGGAAAACCGTGTTGGTAGATTATTTTCTTTCGAAAGCTTTAAACCGATCTTCAGTTCGTTGCTGGTCGTAGCTTTAAATTAAAACAGGAACAAAAAGTTGCTACGAGGGAGCTGCTGGCAGGAAAATATGTTTTTATGATGGTATTACCAACGGGATGGCAAGAGTTTGATTATGGATTTGGTATATTTACCAGACGTTCGTACGAGCGCGTGATTATCAGTCGGCAGGGGAAGCAGCTATTATTGTGATTTCTACCTTGTCTTGTCTTCAGGTGTTTCAACAATGCTCTCTGGGCCTTCGGAGAATTCCTTCGACGTTTCAGAATAAAGAGACTTTCGGCTAGACGTATATAAGTGATGGTTTCTACGTTGTCTTGCATATGAAATTTCTTGGCCAAATATCATTCTGGAGTTACCGTGTTCGGTAGTCAGATGTCGCTTCATTCTATCAGCTATTAATGTTATCCGTTCGGTTGCTGGAACATTGCTGTCTACTTTCGCATGTGTTAATACTGATTTCGTAAAGTTATAAAATTCAAAAGCATTTCTTAAAGCATTTCTCGGAGAAAGTTTCACTGCGTAGCAATGCAACGCCGATTGATTCACAAGTCTCAGCCAGAATCAATTCTGTGCTTCCATGTCTACACGATTGCTTGAATAAATTTTCAAAATAAATCTTGTTTCCACCAGATGCAGTCAAGCTTTTTTACGGAGTTTCACACATGGATATTTCACGATTCGGCCCGAAGCGAAATGTTTTAATCATTGAGGAAAGCCCGCTAGTCGCTGATTGGTTGTTTTTGACAGTTTTTCATGTGGGCGGAAATCCCAAAACATGGGTCTTTCGGGCAGGCGTTCCCTCCCCCTCTCCCCCCCTAACGTCGCCACACAGGCTACATCACCCTATTCGCCTCAACCTGGAATTTCGCCGCGACCTGGCCTGGTGGCTGGATTTTTCTCCGATCTTGGATGGCGTCAGTCTCTTCCGCATGCCCTCCGTCAGTTCTCTGCCTGACTTGTATGTCGCATCGGATACCGCAGGTGCCGTCGGTACCTACCACCAACATTACTGCTCTGGAACTTTTCCCAATTCTTGTCGCTGCTCATCTTTGGGGTAATCAATGGCAGCGCCTCAAGTCGAATTCCTCTGCGATAATCACGCCGTTGTCGCCATCCTCAATTCCGGTTCCTCTCGCGACAATCTTTTCTATGCATCTCATGCGCCGCCTTATTCTCGTCACTTGCCAGTTTCGTTTTTCTGTTTCGGCCCGTCACGTGCCCGGACACCGTAACAAGCGGCTGACGCTCGTTCTCAGTTCCAGATCTTTCACTGCCTTTATCTTTCGGCCGACCTTTTTCCCTACTCCGGTTCCGTCGACCCTCGTGTCAGAACTGCGCAACGTGAACTAGTCACTAGAGATGCAATGTTTTGGTTTTTTGGCCCGTGGTCTTGCCGAGTCGTCTCGTCGAACTTATTCATCGGGTCAGAAAAAATACTGGTGTTTTTGATCGTTGTTTCCTGCTTTGTTCCTATCCTCACCCCCTCTGCCTGCATCCACGTTCCAACTCATGATGTTCGTTTCGTGGTTAGCTCAATCCGTTTCTCCGTTTCTTCTGTTCGCTCCTTGCACATTGATTTGGGCTACGAAAATCCAACGCTCAAGCCTCGATTACGTCGGGTCCTTCAGGGAATCAAGCGTCGCGCGCGAGCTCCCGCGTACCTCGCCGGCCTATCAGTTTATCACTCTAGACATCCTTTGCGCTATTCGCCGTATCCTTGCTACCGCGAATCCAAGCTTCGACTCGGTGATGTTTTGGGCAGCTTGCAATCAGGTTTTTGTTTTGGCTTCCTTCGTGTTAGTGAGTTTACGTCGACCGTTCCTTTCAACCCATCCCGGCATCTCTCCCCAGCGGATGTAGAGTTTCTGCCTGGTCACCCGTCTCCGGGTATTCGTCGGCGAATTAAGATGTCCAAGACCGACCCCTTGGCGCTGGTCATCACGTGTACATTGGTCGGAGTTCAAACCACCTCTGTCCTGTCCAGGCTCTCGAGATTTTTCTTGCTCTTCGTGGTTCGGCTTTTGGTAATTTGTTCTTGTGGTCTGACAGCAGTCAGCTCACCCCCGAGCGCAGACAGGGTTCACTGGGAACTATTCGTCGCATAGCTTTCGCATCGGTGCAGCCACGACTGCGGAAGCCGCCGGTGTTCCTGATCACCTCATTCAGGCTTTAGGACGCTGGACTAGTCAAGCGTATCTTCGTTATATTCGGTCTGCTCCGGACACATTCCTTCGCGTTGCCCCGCTGCTGGCAGGGGTTGGAGACAATTAATTTGGAGGAGGTTAAACTACTACCTTTCTCCAACCCCCCGTCGCGGGATTGGTACCGTTTAGGGTTCTGAAAGTCCTGAATCCTTTCCAGGAGCCCCAGCACGCATCGCGGTCGGTGCAACCGGCTACCGTCTCCATCCCTGCCGATCTGCAGCGGGCAACATAGTACTGTAAGTGTGTCTCATTGATAAAGCCAGCTTGTGACGTTCGTCACTGCGATGTAGTTGATCACCGTGTGAGATCGTTAATAATTATATTATCGCCCAATAATAAATTTATCGCGCAATAACAAAATTATTGCGCAATAACAAAATTATCGCGCAATAATAATTATATTATCGCGCAATAACAAAATTATCGCGCAATAACAAAATTATCGCGCAATAATAACATTTATCGCGCAATAATATCATCTATTGACAATGGCCCTTTCCTGGGCTTTAAGTTTTTTATCTCTTCAACAAAATTTCTTAGAGAAGAACCGGTTGCCTCAACATTACAGCAGTATCATGGACATTTAGTTCGTTGGATGGAAGAGAGACGCTCTAGAAATGAGGTACTGTATATATATCCACAATTAAATCCCTTTTCTCTTCAAATATAGGAAATAAGATAAAGACTGCTCCATAATTTGCATGTCTTATTAATTTTTCAGGAGACGATTACATTATCTCAGTTTACTGACATGTTGGTAGTTCGTGGTGCTGATAGGGAAGAT
This sequence comes from Chrysogorgia sp. JL179-B06, assembly GCA_035772405.1. NCBI lineage: Eukaryota > Metazoa > Cnidaria > Anthozoa > Scleralcyonacea > Chrysogorgiidae > Chrysogorgia > Chrysogorgia sp. JL179-B06. The sequence goes on from JAYKKM010000266.1 coordinate 1,470,123, forward strand.
GCTGTTGAAGTTGGTCCTTTTGTCAATCTTTTAACCCTTTAAATTCTTATTATTAATCTCCAAACATTTCTTGTAGTACTAGTTGGAGAAGTTGTTTTTAAAACATGTCCATTTTGCTTTGTTATTAAAAGTTTTTAATTCATTTTGTTTTTATTAGTTGTTCAACCAGTTTGATGCAGAAGGTGAAGGTGTTATAGATAGAGAATCTCTACAAACTGTAAGTAAAGAAACGATTTAATAGAGATGCACCAAGCCAATTACATATGTACTGTAATTGTACTGTACTGTACTGTACTGTATGTGGAAATATTGCATTAATATCTGTCATTTTATCAAAAATAATTTTATATATCTCAGGATATCACAAGCTCTACTTCTGGAATTGGTCAAAAAGGAGAATTAAGAGCAGTTCTTAAGACTTTTAGAACTTGCTCAATTTGTCCAGGTACTTAGTTTTGATTGATTTAAATGGTATTAGGCCAAGAAAAAAACAACCTGTGTTTCCTATTTCATGCTGAAAATTAGGTAGGGTAGGTCGGTTTTCTTTTTTTTCCCTTTTTTTCCAAACATTGCATGGACGAATAATATGGCCATGTTTGCTATCCCAGGATGCAAATCAAGCTGCAACTTGTGCCCAGGCTTCTCAAAATTTCAATAAAAAGATTAGGGTCGGTATTTTACTGGCCAAAAACTAGGTAGGGTCGGGAAACCGGAACCCAAGGTATTTTTATTTTGGTCTTATAGTTAAATGTACCTATATAATAATAATATATATAGAGAGAGTTATCAATAAACTTTTTACTTATTCTACTGTAGGAATGATTGATGCTTTTGTTGCTAACAAGCATTCAATGTCAGACCATGGTAAACGATTGTTGAAGGTTTGTTGAGGTCCAAATAAAGTACTTTCTCCCTAGCTTTGTACAGTTTAGTACTTATACCTGTAGTTTAGTAAGAAAATACAACATACACAACAATTTAAAGCAACAAAGCAACTCAATTCATTTAATAGTAAAGTTGTCAACTTTACAGTGCAGCTAAACATTATATAACAATACAATATAATGTTATACAATATGTTTTGAAGTACTTGACAGTTTATAATTGCTGTCTATTTTAGGTTATTTTACGTAGCAGAGCATCAAGTACATCCATTGCAACACCAGTTGTGGAGGGTTTTTGTAATACTGCTGAAATGAGACTGAAAGTTCTGAATGCTCATCTTCAAACTATCAAAGAAAAAGGTTAGAAATTATTTAATATAATGATACTAATCTGTTTTGTACATGATGTATATGTACAGTAAGTACACTTATCTCTGTGTCTCCACTAACTGAGGATTACAACATTTGCAAGCTAATAAAATGGGAAGTAGATGTGTGGAAAACAAGGTGGGAATACAGCAATATCAAAGCCAGGGGCGCCGGAAGAAACTCAGGGCAGCGGGGGCAGAATCTCGAAAAAGGACACTTACACCTTACTTGGCAAACAAATGAAAGGAAATTTTCATATAGTAGCAGAAGCCGTCTAACTATCTTTTTATTTAATATCTATTACAGTACTAGACAATCACAGTAAACGTTTGTCAATAACAATATTTAATAATATATTAATAATATATTTTATTTTGCGTACCTCTGTGTAACCAAATTAGTAAATTACACAACCTATACTTCGTAAATCGTCGACCACGACGACCAGCGACTATTAGTTTGGGCTCGTTCCTCCTCATTTTCCTCATTACTCATTGGTAATATATGTAGTAGGCTTTATCATAGAAAAAATATACGATATCAGGTTTAAACATTATAAAACAAGCGTTCACTGATAAAAAATTTTTATTGATATGACCTTTGGCTTGTCAGACTTCAGCCTTCAGCGAGTCAACAAAAATATGGAAATCTACATAGATTATATATATATTAACATTCATGCAAGAGTCTGCGGTAGCACCCCCGATAGCCCCGCGATTCCTGACCATACGCTGTATGGAACCTCACCTAATTGGGCACAGTGTCCTGAACCAATTCAACCTTTGGAGGGTGTAGCTCTGTCGGAGAGGGTTTTACGCTAATAGCTGAGGAACACTTTACAGGACCCAGAGATCCACAAAGACGGGAGCGGTCTCGTAGGTAGAGCAGCCCCAGGCGAGCCTAAACTCCCCAACTAACTTGTTACAATGTTGCCGAGAATTACCCTCTCCTGACCAGAACTACTGTCACACATAAAGTGGAGAAAAAACTTACCGTATAATAACAAATTACCCCTACTACAGTCTACCGCCTGCACAATGCCTGCAGGGAACCAAACAAGGCCCGACCTTGAAGTTTGATCCCAAACCAGAGCCACATCAAGCTAGAGGATGGAGATGACTGGGACATTTCCTATGGAGGATTGCCTTAGGAGCATTGCTGTGAAGAGAATATAGCTGCGCACAAGAACAGACGACATTTAAGGTGATGGAACAACAAAAGAGATTGCACACAGTAAACACATGCAGCAGGAGACAAAAAAGCATTTTAGTTATCACCCAGGATAGCTGGGGAGCAGACCAGTTCTACTGGCGCGATTGTACACACTAACAGTAAAATATCACCCGGAGTAGCCGAGCAGCAATATTACTTTATACACAGTAAACACATGCGCAACAAAACAGGAGACAAACATATATTAAATTAAGTCACCTAGAATAGCCGGGGAACAAACCAGATGTACTGGCGCGATTGTACACACACTAACATTAAAATAGTAGCCAAAACAGCGGACCAGAAGCACTGGCGCGACGGTACACTAATGTTAATGGATACATAGACAACACAAACAGCAGAACAGGAGACAAACACAAAGGAAGTCACCCAGAATAGCCGGGGAATAAACCAGATGTACTGGCGCGATTGTACACACACTAACATTAAAATAGTAGCTAAGCAGCGAACCAAATTTACTGGTGCGATGGAGCAAACACATGCAGCAGAACAGGAGTCAAACATAAAATAAGTTAGCCCGCAGATGAAAGCAAATACTGGCAGCTGCCGATAATATGCAAGCCAAGACATAGCGCAAATACAGTCCCCCAACCGCTGAACGATAAACAACGTTGCAGAATATACGTACCCGCACAAGCGCTAGCAGCAGTTGAACCGCGGATGACCCCCCACACGACTGAGCAACAGCAGGGAGCACAAATAGAGTCCCCCAACGACTGTACGGCGACGTTGCCCAGTACGGACCCGCACTAGCAGCTAGCCAGCAAGCAACAGCTGAATGAAAGCAAAGTAGCACAGACCGAAGCACGGGAGCACAATAATGAGCTATGTAAGATGAGGGTTGGGTGGGCGGGAACGAAGGATCGTGTTCGACGGACAGCGCACGAATAAACCCCTGAAGTGGATGACCGTCAGATGCCACGAGTTTTTGCATTGACGTAAGGCATTCAGTGCACACAACCTGAATACCTATAGGGTCCCAAGGGACCACAAGACCGGCAGCACACTTACTTTGCATGATGTTAATTATTTTTATTGCATAAATTTATTTAACATTCATGCAAGAGTCTGCGGTAGCACCCCTGATAGCCCCGCGATTCCTGACCATACGCTGTATGGAACCGCACCTAATTGGGCACAGTGTCCTGAACCAATTCAACCTTTGGAGGGTGTAGCTCTGTCCGAGAGGGTTTTACGCTACTAATAGCTGAGGAACAGTTTACAGGACCCAGAGATCCACAAAGACGGGAGCGGTCTCGTAGGTAGAGCAGCCCCAGGCGCGCCTAAACTCCCCAACTAACTTGTTACAATGTTGCCGAGAATTACCCTCTCCAACGCCACCCTCCAGCTAAGCTGGAGAAGGGATTCGAGGCACGAAACCTGCCCAAAGGCGTTTTCCCACCCCTGTGGTCACTCACGGCTCTTCTTGAAGATATCAAAGCCTGCCCCATTCCATCGAGGTTGTATAATACTTGCAGGTCTGTCTAGCCAGCCTATCTGCTTGGTCGCCGCCCTTTTGCGTTATTGTCAACTCCGATGCTCATCACCAGATCGTCATTAGCTGGCCCCGGTCCATTCTATCCCAGAGGGGTGTTAGCCGTTAGGTAACTTTCTCGTCTTGGCTGGCTACCCGCATCACCTCATGAACACTTGGTCGTTGGTCCAGCGATTCTTCCCTTCGATATTCGTTCCCTTCGTCCACGACGCGTTTCCTGGTCTAATCCTGGGTGTGGCATGGCAATTGGCACGGCGGCAAATGTAACTTGAGACACAGCAGGTGTGGCATGGCAATTGGCACGGCGGAAAATGTAACTTGAGACACAGCAGGTGTGGCATGGCAATTGGCACCCCGAGACACAGGTGAGGTAGAAGGGTAGCGAAGGTAAAATCCAGGGTAGCGGAGGTAAGACCCTGGGTAGCGGAGGTAAGACCCTGGGTAGCGGAGGTAAGACACTGGGTAGCAGAGGTAAGTACGAGGTTGGTGTGGTGGCAATTGAACGTATAAGGCAGGACAGGCACAGCAGCAATTGGAACCTGAAAACACGCGAAGTGCAGCAGCAATTGGACACCGGGACACATCCAGCGTAGCAGCAAGTGTAACCAGAGACACATCAGGGGCATAGGCAATGGCAAGCTGAGACACATCAAGTGCCGCGCGCGCGGCACATGAAAAACTGACAATTAAAATAACACAAATTATGTTGAAGCATGTATCAGGGATCAGCGCACAAAAAATGGACAGCACCTGATAATGGACAGCACCTGATTATTGTGGGGAAATCGGATACTTGCATGCATGGCGGACAACGATGGTGTGTACGTATGAAAGTGATTGTAAGTTTAAGTACACCAGGGGTAAGTCATTACCAGTACAAACAGAGAGCACTCATGGGGCTGTGGCCAGCTTGGAATAAGAACCGCCCGCGAGGGGTGAGTCGTTGACGCCATGGTCAGCGTAAACAATAATACATTGCAGAACGAAGTAATAGCACAAAGCGAAACTCCTGGGAGGGAAGACCCCCACGACGGTCTATGCGAACTCGCACACAAGGCATAACCGGGGGAAAACTAGGAGATCAGGGGGGAGTGAGCCGAAGAAAACCCTAGAACCCGGGGCCCACGAACCGATGAGACAACAACCAATCATACGAGGTAAGGAAAACAAGCGATCTATAACAGGAAAATATTTAACAGTTCGCAATTATAGTAAGGAGTGCGGAGTACATCCTACGCAAAACGTGCCAGGTGGGATGAATGGCGCGGGCACTTATAGATAAGCGGTAAAATGGCAGTGAGCACCAAGCAGTCAACTATCCTGCAGAGAGCAACGGACATGCAATCAATGCAATCAATCAATTTAACCAGATATAAGTAAACAAGCGGGCTGCTTAGTATAGAGACGGCAATAGAGCAGCGTAAACGGCGCTTCGCAACAAACTGATAAGATGAATGTCGAGGGCACTTATGATAAGCGGCAAATTGACAGCGAGGATAAAGCAATGTACGAACAAACCAAGGTCTCCGTGAAATAACTATCCTGCAGAGAGCAAACAGATAAGCAAAGCAACCAAGAAATTTAACTAGATATAGGTAAACAAGCTGGCTTGGAACAGACGGTAATAAAGTAGCGTAAACAGCGCTTCGCAACAAAACTGAAAAGATGAAGGGCGAATTAAGGCACTTATAGCAAGGTTGTAAACAATGTCTGGTAGATAAGCGGTAAATCGACAGCGAGCACCAAGCAATTATACGAACAACCAAGTTCTCCGTGAAATAACTATTCTGCAGAGAGCAACGGATAAGCAAAGCAAGCAATGCAAGCAAGCAATTTAACCAGATATAGGTAAACAAGCTGGCTTAGAACAGATGGCAATAAAGCATCGCAACAAAACTGAAAAAAAAAGAAGGGCGAATTAGGCACTTATAGCAAGGTTGTGAACCATTTCTAGGAGATAAGCGGGAAATTGGCAGCGAGCCAAGCAATTGTACGAACAAACCAAGTTCTCCGTGAAATAACTATCCTGCAGAGTGCAGAGCAACGGATACAAGCAATGCAAGCAATAAATTTAACCAGATATAGGTAAACAAGCTGGCTTAGAACAGACGGCAATAAAGCAGCGTAAACAGCACTTCGCAACTGAAAGATGAATAGCGAAGGTACGTCTAACAAGGGTGCATTAAACTATTTCTAGGTGCCGAGATAAGCGGTAAATTGACAGCGAGCACCAAGCAATTGTACGAACAAACCAACTTCTCCGTGAAAGAACTATCCTGCAGAGAGCAACGGATAAGCAAAGCAAGCAAGCAATAAATTTAACCAGATATACTGACAGACGGCAATAAAGCCGCGTAAACAGCGCTTCGCAATAAAACTGATAAGAGGAATCGATATAAGCGGAAAATTAACAGCAAGCATCAAGCAATGTATACGAACAAACCAAATTATCCGTGAAAACAACTATCCTACAGAGAGCAACGGACATTAAGCAATGTAAGCAATGAATTTAACCCGATATAGGTACAAGCTGGCTTAGTACAGACGGCAATAAAGCAGCAAAATGGCGCTTCGCAACACAACTGATAAGACACAGTTTACAACATAAGAAACCCTGATTGACCAGGTACAAACCACAAGACCGGCTGATGCGGGTCTAAATTGAAGAGGTTAAGTTGAAAACCATTGGGCTAAGAACGTTGCAAGCATTTCGGCCAAGTGAACCACGACCAACGAACGAACGGGAATTTTCTCGACTCAAGGCAGGATTTCGCAATATATCTGCACCGAATAAGTTGTGAAAGGCTTTGCAGCAGCATCTAACGCTTGTAGGCTTGGACAGAAACCGTTTGAACACAGGAAACGGTGTATATCTTCGAGCAGCGAAGTCAACGGAGCAGCGAAGTCAACGAAGGATCGTGTTCGATGGACAGCGCACGAATAAGCCCTGAAGTGGATGACCGTCAGATGCCACGAGTTTTGCATTGACGCAAGGCATTCAGTGCACACAACCTGAATACCTATAGGGTCCCAAGGGACCACAAGACCGGCAGCACACTTACTTTGCATGATGTTAATTATTTTTATTGCATAAATTTATTATAAGCAGAAGAATATTAACTCTTTCCTTACGGCTGAAAAACATCAAAAAGTGAACGACCACGTTGTTCTATTGATATCTCTTGAAATAACCATAACTGTTGCGAAAGCTATACATTTTCTGGAAGCCCAATAAACCGGCTTTTACTTGTTCTTTTAAATTTCCCGAACAAAACACATTATGTTAATATAAATTAGCATTAATTATCATAAATCAGGTTGAAAAATTTACATTTTTCCAGAAAAGGCCATCTTGCACGCCCGCGTAGCATCTTGAAAACTCAAAATGCCACCAATCGCAGAGTTGTTTATGAAATCAAATCAAACTTGGCGTGTGCGTGGATTTCATGTTCCTGGCGCTTGTCGAATTTCAATTTTTAATCTTGCGTTACCGTGTGCCGTGTTTTTGGATTGACGACTTTGCGGGTCTTCAGTGACCCATTTTAACTGCGCCCGTAGGGAAAGAGTTAATATACAATGGTCGATATTTTTTCGCATCGATCAATTTTATATTTTCGCTTGAATTTTTCATCATCGTTATAAGTCGGCTAAACAACACACATATCAAATTTTTAACAAATTTGGTGAATTATTTCCTACATTTCTAAACACGGTGAATTTTGACCTTTTTGACCCACATGCATAGAACGTATTGTCTTTGTAGTGTATAGATAGCTTGCGTATATATTTAAAAGTATGAGCTCCCGTGCGGGTGGACCGGTGCGGGTGAGATCTCTGCAGAGACTCTGCTTCGGGTAACCCTTACATAATTCCTCTCATTGAGGGGGGTAGGGGGGAGCAGAGAAGGGGGTTCATTTTTTGTCACTGACCATTTTTTTGCTTTGTTAAACTGTATTTACTTTGATTATTTTCAATTCAACAGATAATAAACTGCTTTTCCTTTCACGCTTTTTCTTCGATTATTTTCAATTTACCTATTATTGCTTATTAACTCTTTCCTTACGGCTGAAAAACATCAAAAATTGAACGACCACGTTGTTCTATTGATATCTCTTGAAATAACCATACCTGTTGCGAAAGCTATACATTTTCTGGAAGCCCAATAAACCGGCTTTTACTTGTTCTTTTAAATTTCCCGAACAAAACACATTATGTTAATATAAATTAGCATTAATTATCATAAATCAGGTTGAAAAATTTACATTTTTCCAGAAAAGGCCATCTTGCACGCCCGCGTAGCATCTTGAAAACTCAAAATGCCACCAATCGCAGAGTTGTTTATGAAATCAAATCAAACTTGGCGTGTGCGTGGATTTCATGTTCCTGGCGCTTGTCGAATTTCAATTTTTAATCTTGCGTTACCGTGTGCCGTGTTTTTGGATTGACGACTTTGCGGGTCTTCAGTGACCCATTTTAACTGCGCCCGTAGGGAAAGAGTTAATGAAATGACAGGATGTGACTACATGTATAAGATATATGGATAATGTGTTATTGTTTCTTTAGTAAAATAGCATATTGTCCTGGAAGAGGCTTACATTATACATACATGTGTATATCTTATGTCACATCCTGTCATTTTCATTAATATTCTTCTGCTTGTATATATATATATATAGATGTAGATTTACATATTTTTGATAACCCGTTGAAGGCTGTAGTCTGACAGCCGAAAGCTGTATCAATAAATTTTTTTTATCAGTGAACGCTTGTTTTATATCATTATAAGGCTTTATCATATAATGAAAATGTAATTACTTTATAAGTAACATTAAGAATATATTGTTGTAAGAGCATTGAGACTATTGTATAAATGCTCCCAATACGTCTTTATTATTATTATTATTATTACGCATCTCGCTCGTAAATTTAAATGTTTTTGCTTTCCGAATTTGGGCAGTATAAATTTTAACTTACTGTAGAGTGATAAAATAAATTCAAAACCAAGTACAGTATGAGATATTGTAATGATACCAACATTAGGGCACACGGCTGCCCCGCGTGCCCTGATCAAAGCTAAGATCAGTCATTCGTCAGTCATTCGTCAGTCGTTCGTCAGTCATTCGTCAGTCATTCGTCAGTCATTCGTCCGTCATTCGTCCGTCATACGTCAGTCATACGTCAGTCATACGTCAGTCATTCGTCAGTCATACGTCAGTCATTCGTCTGTCATTCGTCAATCATACGTCAGTCATACGTCAGTCACACGTCAGTCATTCGTCAGTCATTCGTCAGTCATTCGTCAGTCATACGTCAGTCATTCGTCAGTCATTCGTCAGTCATTCGTCAGTCATACGTCAGTCATACGTCAGCCATTCGTCAGTCATTCGTCAGTCATTCGTCAGTCATTCGTCAGTCATTCGTCAGTCATACGTCCGTCATACGTCAGTCATACGTCCGTCATACGTCAGTCATACGTCATACGTCAGTCATTCGTCAGTCATTCGTCAGTCATTCGTCAGTCATTCGTCAGTCATACGTCAGTCATACGTCAGTCATACGTCAGTCATACGTCAGTCATTCGTCAGTCATTCGTCAGTCATTCGTCAGTCATACGTCAGTCATACGTCAGTCATTCATCAGTCGTTCGTCAGTCGTTCGTCAGTCATTCGTCAGTCATTCGTCAGTCATTCGTCAGTCATTCGTCAGTCATACGTCAGTCATACGTCAGTCATTCGTCAGTCATTCGTCAGTCATTCGTCAGTCATTCGTCAGTCATTCGTCAGTCATTCGTCAGTCATACGTCAGTCATACGTCAGTCATACGTCAGTCATTCGTCAGTCATTCGTCAGTCATTCGTCAGTCATTCGTCAGTCATTCGTCAGTCATTCGTCAGTCATTCGTCAGTCATACGTCAGTCATACGTCAGTCATACGTCAGTCATTTGTCAGTCATTCGTCAGTCATTCGTCAGTCATTCGTCAGTCATTCGTCAGTCATTCGTCAGTCATTCGTCAGTCATACGTCAGTCATTCGTCAGTCATTCGTCAGTCATTCGTCAGTCATTCGTCAGTCATTCGTCAGTCATTCGTCAGTCATTCGTCAGTCATTCGTCAGTCATACGTCAGTCATTCGTCAGTCATTCGTCAGTCATTCGTCAGTCATACGTCCGTCATACGTCAGTCATTCGTCAGTCATACGTCCGTCATACGTCAGTCTTTCGTCAGTCATTCGTCAGTCATTCGTCAGTCATTCGTCAGTCATACGTCCGTCATTCGTCAGTCATACGTCAGTCATTCGTCAGTCGTTCGTCAGTCGTTCGTCAGTCATTCGTCAGTCATTCGTCAGTCATTCGTCAGTCATTCGTCAGTCATTCGTCAGTCATTCGTCAGTCATACGTCAGTCATACGTCAGTCATACGTCAGTCATTCGTCAGTCATTCGTCAGTCATTCGTCATATTCGTCAGTCATTCGTCAGTCATTCGTCAGTCATTCGTCAGTCATACGTCAGTCATACGTCGGTCATACGTCAGTCATACGTCAGTCATACGTCAGCCATTCGTCAGTCATACGTCAGTCATTCGTCAGTCATTCGTCAGTCATTCGTCAGTCGTTCGTCAGTCATTCGTCAGTCATTCGTCAGTCATTCGTCAGTCATTCGTCAGTCATTCGTCAGTCGTTCGTCAGTCGTTCGTCAGTCATTCGTCAGTCATTCGTCAGTCATACGTCAGTCATACGTCAGTCACACGTCAGTCATACGTCAGTCATACGTCAGTCATTCGTCAGTCATTCGTCAGTCATTCGTCAGTCATTCGTCAGCCATTCGTCAGTCATTCGTCAGTCATTCGTCAGTCATTCTTCAGTCATTCGTCAGTCATTCGTCAGTCATTCTTCAGTCATTCGTCAGTCATGTTTAAATAAAGTTGAATAAGAACCTGCGAAAATTTTTGATTACTGGAGATATGAAACATGTTTTGTGACTATGATTGGACTTAATATAGATATTATTCATATAGATATTATTCATGGCGGATGGACGTGTCTTATCTCGCTCCGCGAACAATCAACAAATTGACCAACAGTTTAATCTTGAATGCATGACTCTTAAGAAAGAGAAATACAGAGATAATCTTCAGTATGGCTCTGATGGAAAGATTAAGTGATTAGGGCAACTTGATGAACTAAAACAGTTCGTCAAAGATATTTTGAAAGACGAAGCTGAAGGAAAATGGAAATCTCCCGGTGGTCAAGTTAAGTCTTTTCGTACTAATAACATCACTATTACACGGTACTCGCATAAAAAGACGTTGATGTTTCAAGGTCAATCTGGTGTTGCTTTAAAGGAACAAATTATTGATTTGCTCAAGACAGAAGAAGCCGTGCCAAACGACAATGATGGCGACAGTGCTCTTGTTAAGCTGTATTATTAGCTGTATAACTAGAAATTACTATCGCAAGGAAAGTGCTGCCTCAAAGGCCATTGCATGGGCAGTGTAGTCAGTTTTGATGAAATTTCAAAGGTGAACCCTGGGATTGATTCAGATTGTATAAATTGTAACGGACATGTTAATCAAGAATGATATAGATAATGATATAGAGTCAGCACGTGGGTCTCATGTTGTATACATGTAGTTGATGTTTGGTTTGTATTTGGCAGGTATATATAAAGTTATTGAAGTGACAGCTAGTGAGTGGAGAAAACATGCACTTGATTGCATTTCAAAATTGTCTTTAGAGTCGTACGAGCAGAACCCTGATATACAGTACAAGCAAGTACCGCTACCTCGAAGGCTGTGTGAGTGCGTTCGAAGCATGTACGTGAACGGATTGGAAAGGGTGAATGGAGATGCGATTGTGAACTTCTATGACAGCGATATTAGGCTCGTAACTTATTCCGGTGTCCCAGCGGGTAGTGTCCACCCGGGGAGACACTTCGCTAGCGGATAATATGTCCGGACAGTAAATATTAAAAAACACTATATCCATGTTTAACTATCCGCGTTTAAAAATGCAAGAGGTCATAGTGCGATGTGAAATGCTTTTATTGTTTTGTGCAATTGTATAAATTATTTGGAAACTTGATTTGAGTCTTTACAGTACAGAAGGTTGTAATTGTATACTGGAACGGTAAAATAGTGTAAGTATTGTGGTACTTAATTATTATTATAAGTGTTAATGTTGACTATTGAAATTGGAAGCGAGTTCCTCCAATATGGAGTCAGTTTATGAAGTGGTAATATCTGTTGCTTTATAGATGTGTTTGGAGCGAATGTAACTTTAATTTGCTTGTTGGCTTGCAAGATCCCTTTCACTAGCTTTATTTAGATAGAGATGTTGCAATCAACAGTCAACAAGCAATCTTGATAATTTAACTGAGAATCTAAAAATAGATTATTGAGCCGATTTTCCAAAGAATGATAAGGTAGCTAGATTGTTAGTTGGCATAAACAAATCACAGGCAAATGGTCACTATATTGTAAAGAATATATTTTATCGGAAACTGAAACCAGGCTATTTCCAGCACACAATATGACATTTAGGAATGATGAATCCCATGCATTAATATTTGTTATTTGATGATGTATTATCGCAGTCAAAGATATATGGCTACACATTGTTTACCAGCATTTTGTTTAAATTGTTTTGTATTGCCTTGGCTAAATCAGCACATATTGTTGTACTTGGATCAACAACATCATATATTGTGGGTCCAGGATTTTCTTCGACATCATTTGCCATTCTTGACATTTGAGCGAACAACACTATTACTTGACTTTGACATATTTGTTCTGTCAATCTCTTTGTCGGCAAATGTAAAAAATACACTTGGTAAAATATTCGTACCAATAGTAGTAATAACATAATCGTTACGGAATACTGATCAGCGCGCATACAATATTCCTGTGAAAAATAATAAAGTCACAACAATATACACCGAAAATAGAAGGAAAACTGTATTCATAAACAAAACAATTTGATATCATGATTGTGATGGCATAGGTGACGGCAAGAAATCGCAGATATACCTCGCAGTCACTGAGCCATATTTCCGTTTGGTGCGGATCGCGTTAGGTGAAACTATCTTGGTCGTCTTACCTTGATAAGAGAATACTTCCTCACTAAGGCAGAACAGATCGTTCAAACTTCCCAGCATTGACAAGTTCCGAACGGCGAAAGGTAGAAGTTTTACACGTGTATCTCCTGTGTATGTGCATTGGGTATATTAGAAGGGTATTCCCGTTCGTTTGTTTGATTTGAAATATGACCGCTTGACAGACAGCCAGATAAGTCGTTCAATTGACAAATACTACAAACGTGAATGAGTTCCATTTGGCAAAAGTGTCGCCTGAATGGAAAATTTATAACTTCGCGAGGCTTGCTCGTTTCGAGTAAATGTTGTGATTTAGATTGTTATCAAGTGGAACACGGCAACAAACGACAGCGTCTGAATTCAAGGAGACATTATAACCTCAATATTTTTGATAACGGTGACATGCCGCATAATTTCCGCTTGAATGGAAATGTATAACTTCGCCAGGCTTGCTCTTTCGAGTTTTACACGTGTATTAAAGTTCTACGTCACAAAACGTCATAAAATGGAACAAATATCCCGACATCTCGACAGAGGGCAATTTACACAAATCGAGATTGCGTTGACTATAATAGGTCCGCGAAGAGATCTGGGTACAAGGACACAGAAACCCAAGTCAAGATTAGTGAGCTGCCTACGGCAGCAATTAAGCTGTAATATATAATTACTATATATGTGACGTAGGTTAAAACTGACAAGAAGATATCGAGAGATATACGCGTTGTGAAAACAAGACAGTAACATTGTAATCTGAAGTCAGCTAGAAGATTGTAGTATTAAATAAACCTTTGGAGTATAATGCGATGTTTTAACAAGGACCTGTAGCAAGGAGGCTGACATTTGGCGATCCTACCAGGACAAAGATTATTTTATGCTCGAGATGAAGCGAGACACGAGTCAAGACCGCACAACATACTCGAGGTGAGATCGTTGAATTTGTTTTGTTTAAGAAGAGATGTTGGGAAGAAAAGTTGATGTTCTGCGCGTCTATTTGTGAGAGAGACTACATGAATCGGGAATTCGCGCAAAAGGACGAAAACATTGCTCTTAAGTATTAGACAATCGAACAGTGTTTCGATGCTAGTATCCTATTACTAGTCAATATTCTGTATGACCGAACTCAAGTATTAAGCACCATGTCTACGGAAGATCTCGAAGAGTTACAGTTTGAACTAGAGTCCCTACTATACACGAAGAACCAGGGTGAATTAACAGAATTCGCGGTTTCGGTTGAATTGGACGTTGAACTTGCGGGTAAAAGCAAAATAGTCGCAACAAAACTTATTCAAAAATCGATTGAACAAAGGTTAAATATAGAAGGGGAGTTGGCACAGAAAGTCGAGTGGGTTCAAAACGCTATTAAGTCTTTGAAACCGGAATCGCAGAAAACCGATGATGCGCTAAGCGAATTAAAGAAGCAAATTGACGAACTAAAACAAAAACAACAAGAGGAAATGGACAACATGTTGTCTAAACTGGCGCAGACAAAAACAGTACACGAGACAAAAGATAACGCAAATAAACTAAAAAGCCCTAAAGAAACAACACTTTCTGCCAGTGAGTCATTTTTGCGTCGCGAATTCAAGATTTCAGGACAAATTGGTGAACCAGGTCAAACGGACAAACTAACATTTGTGTCACTCACTCATCAAATCGATTCCGGTCTGAAGCGCCAGTATAAAGAATGCGACATTGTTGACGCTGTGATTCGCGCTATTTCCTTGCACAGCAGTCTGCGTAGTAACGTAGAAACCCTGAATGATTTGTCCCTCCCCAAACTAAGAAAGATCCTTCGGGTGCATTATCGAGAGAGATCCGCATCGGAACTGTATCAACAACTGGCTACGATTTTTCAGCCCCCGAAAGAGACAGCACAGCAGTTTCTTCTTCGCGCGCTCGACTGACTTGCGTAACAAAGTAGGTTTCGCAAGCAAAGAATCAGAATGCGAAGTCCAGTATGATGAACCCCTTATACAAAAGACGTTCATGAAATCCTTCGAGACCGGTCTTCGAGACGATATTCTCGCGGCGAATTTGCGTCCTATTCTTAGATTATCCCCGCTGACAGACGAAGATTTAATGAGACACGTTAACGAGTTGGCGTCCCACCAAGCGGAAAGACAAAGCAAGCTTGCATCTGAAAAAAGGCTTGCCAAAATTAACTCGTGCGAAGTTGACGGGTCAAAGAAAGTTGTTGACAGCAACCAACAAATTCTGGCGGAAATTCGCGAAATGAGATCGGAAGTGGAAAGCCTGAAACGACAGCAAGCCACTCGAAGCGACTATGTACCGAGAGAAGATCGGAACTCGTCGTGCAACGATCGGGAACCACCGAAGACCACGCGACTCCGTAAACTCGGCGCCACCTGCAGGCACTGTTTTGCGTGCGGAGAGTTGGGTCACTTTGCTTTAGAGTGTGAGAAGAATATGCCTCGACAGAATCAGGGAAACGGAAGACGGCAACCCCAAATGTGGGACAGGGTTTAGCCGAAGAAACGAAAGCGTCCCATCAGTGCAACGGCTGCAATCAAGTTTTGAAACAGACTTTTTGGCGTTGTGAATATTGTAAGCTTGTGAATTACTGTGGTACGAAATGCCAGCGAAACCATTGGCCACAGCATCAAACATTGTGTAACGCCATCAAACAGCAAATGCAAAATAAGAAACAGACGATAGAAGACACGAATTCGGGTATATTCATCAGCCATTTGACACCAACACAACACCAAAAGGTAGTTAGCCTGGTACCGGGGCCCAAGTCGTTTCGGCCAGCTTCATAAAGAGGAACTTTCCTAGCGTGTTGGTTGGAGATGTCAGTGAGTTATTGAATGGTGAGCTTACCGTGACTGCAGCCAATGGTAGTAGCATACCGTACAAAGGATGGGTTGAATTGGATCTCCAAATTGGAGATTCTGAACACGTACATGTACTTCCTGTTCCATTTTAGTGGCAAGTGAGGAAATGGAACTTCCATTGATTGGCTTTAATGCAATAGAACACTTGATTAAAGTCAATAACCTACAAGGTATCGAAATAGCGACTGCTTTAGTTGGTGTAACTGTTTGTAATGCGACAGCGCTTGTTGATTTCGTGAACAGACTAAACCATGATGAACTATGTCTCGTAAAGACCTGCAAAAAAGATGTCGTCATACCTCGGGAAAAATCTCTTAAAGTGAGATGCAGAGTGAACACTGGTCCGCTGGGAAAGCCCACACCGGTTTTATTCGAAGCCAATGAGAACGGCCAGTGGCCCTCTGGTCTTCAAGTTTCGGACACACTATTGACGGCAATGGCAGGGAAATCTAGCCGAGTGGAAGTAGAAGTGCAGAATACGACCAAGCATGACATAGTACTACAGAACAGAACAGTGCTAGGACGCCTACAACTTATCCAATCAGTTACCCCAGTCGAGGTGAATTTAAAAACAGACACAGTTGAAAAGTCATCTCCAAAACTAAATGAAGAAACCAAAACCCCTAACAATAATGGTGACCAAACAACGAACTGGCCAAAACATTTGGACGATGTGGATTTGGGAGATTTGAACAGCGACCAAAGAGAAACTGCTACACAAATGCTTATCGAAGAGGCTGATGCGTTTGCCATAAATGATGATTGTCGGATACATCACGGAGCTTCAAATGGATATCAAAACCTGTTCAGAAGAACTATGTCGCTGTGCCCCGACCACTATATCCAGAGGTAAAAGCATATATCGAAGACTTGTTGAATACAAACTTTATTCGCAGATCCACTTCATCTTATAGCTCGCCTGTTGTTTGTGTAAGAAAGAAAGATCAGAGCCTGCGCCTGTGTGTCGACTACCGCGAGTTGAACAAGAAAAGTCAAGTAGATCGTCACCCAATACCGAGGATCCAGGAAACTCTCGACAATCTCGGTGGAAGCTCATGGTTTTCGGTACTTGACCAGGGTAAAGCCTACCATCAAGGGTCTCTCAAAGCCGAAAGTCAACCTCTTACTGCCTTCATCACGCCATGGGGACTGTATGAGTGGGTTCGGATCCCATTTGGACTATGCAATGCACCAGCCTCCTTCCAACGTTTCATGGAAACATGCTTGGGCGATCTACGGGATGAGATATGCGTACCATACTTGGATGATATTATCGTGTTCAGCAAATCGTTCGACGAACACATTGAACATCTCCGGAAAGTGCTTCAACGCCTTTAAAGCACACGGTGTCAAGCTAAAACCAAAAAAATGTACCATGTTCAAACGCGAGGTCTTGTTTCTTGGAAGAATCGTGTCAGAAGAAGGATACAAGCTGGATCCATCTACGGTTGCTCCAATTCTGCGTATGAAAGAAACCCCGCCAAAGAATGTAAACGAAGTCCGTAAACTAATGGGATTTTTAAACTATTATCGTCGGTACATTGAGAACTTTTCAAGAATCGCCAAACCAATTTACGACCTTGTCAAGGTAGTCGACCACGATAAAACTGATGCTAATCCCAAACGGAAATTTCGAAATCAGCCACCCCCAAAGCAACCAGTCTCTTGGACGTCAGTTCATCAATCGGCTTTGGACCGGCTCATTCAATGTCTTGTGAGCGTTCCAGTAATGGCTTATCCAGAACCGAACAGCCCCTTTGTGTTGCACACTGACGCATCCGAAAGCGGTTTGGGTGCTGTACTTTACCAACAACAGAATGATATTCTACGTGTCATCGCTTACGGTTCCCGCACGTTAACGCCAGCTGAGAAAAATTACCATCTCCATTCCGGCAAGTTAGAATTCCTCGCTCTGAAGTGGGCAATTTGTGAACAGTTCAGAGACTATGCGCCAAGTTTTGTTGTGTTCACAGATAACAATCCATTGACATATGTTCTGTCTACAGCCAAATTGAATGCAACATGATTTAGGTGGGTAGGGGAGTTAGCAGATTTTAACTTCATCATTCGTTATCGACCTGGGAAAGCAAACGCAGACGCCGACACATTATCTAGAGCGCCAAACGATATGGACAACTACATGAAAGTATGCACTGAGGAGACGACACAAGACGAGTTACGGACAATAATTCAAACAGTAAAACTCCAAGAGCAGGGAAAGGTGAACTGGGTATCGTCGTTGATCAACGATCCAAGCATTTTAAATGTTGACGCATTTGGGACCCTAAAGAGAAACGGGCCAACATTGGAAGCTGATGACGTAAGACAAGCCCAAGTCGCAGATAGTGTTATTGGTAAAGTGTACCCCTTTATCAAGGCAAACAAGCGACCTACGACAAGTGAGCGAGCCCGTGAATCAACCGACACACAATCGCTTCTCCATGAATGGCAGAGACTGTCAATTGGTGCAGACGGAGTGTTACGGCGGAAGAGAGGAACATGCGATCAAATAGTCCTGCCAAGAAAGTACCACGCAATGGTGCTAAGAGAACTCCACAACAACATGGGTCATCTCGGTTCTGATCGTGTTCTACACCTTGCCAGAGATCGGTTCTACTGGCCTCGTATGCAACGAGACGTTGAACATTACGTAAAGAACGTGTGTCGCTGTGTGAAGCAAAAACCGCCACGGCTGAAAACACGAGCTCCACTCCAACCGATTACAACGTCTTCGCCATTCGAGTTGGTGTCAATCGATTTTGTTCATCTGGAGAAGTCGAGTGGTGGGTTTGAGTACATCCTAGTGATCGTTGATCAC
This sequence comes from Chrysogorgia sp. JL179-B06, assembly GCA_035772405.1. Taxonomy (NCBI): domain Eukaryota; kingdom Metazoa; phylum Cnidaria; class Anthozoa; order Scleralcyonacea; family Chrysogorgiidae; genus Chrysogorgia; species Chrysogorgia sp. JL179-B06. Next base: position 1,488,864 of record JAYKKM010000266.1, read on the forward strand.
TTTACACGATACGCTCAAGCTTACCCTACTCGAAACAAAGCTGGAAAAACCGTTGCAGAAAAGCTGTACAACGATTTCGTGTTACGTTTTGGGTTTCCTGCCAAATTCCATCACGACCAGGGCGGGGAATTCGAGAACCATCTCCTCGGAAGGCTGGAACAACTTTGTGGCGTGAAGCATTCCCGGACGACCCCTTACCATCCACAGGGCAACGAACAAGTGGAAAGATTTAATAGGATACTGTTGAGTATGCTCAGGACACTCCCTGAAAATCAAAAGTCACGTTGGAAAGACCACATTAACAAGGTTGTACATGCGTACAATTGTACACGGCACGACACAACCGGGTATTCACCATTCTTTCTCCTCTTTGGACGACAACCCCGACTACCCATCGACCTTCTGCTTGATCCTAACCTAGTAACCACCAGCAAGACCTATCCCCAGTACGTGTCGGAGTGGACAAGCGCCATGCAGGAGGCATATCAACTGGCTGGACGAAAGTCGAAGGAGAAAGGTGATAAAGCGAAGAAACATTACGATCGTGGGGCACGGAGTTCAGTTCTACAGCCCGGTGATCGAGTATTGATACGGAACTTGAGTGAACGTGGTGGTCCTGGAAAGCTAAGATCATACTGGGAAAAGGACATCCATGTTGTCGTGCGGAGGAAGAGTGCGGAAAGTCCAGTTTACGAGGTTAAACCTGAAAGTACTGGGACGAAAAGAAGAACATTGCATAGAAATTTTCTTCTTCCGTGTGATTTCTTGCCATTAGACAGCCAACAGACCCGATGGAGCTTCACTACAACGGCCAAGAAACAGAAAACAACCGAAACTCGTCAACCCGATAGCAGACAACGAGTTATCTAGTGATGACGAAGACCAATCCGAAGTCGTAGTAAATGTGTATCCCGGAGATATGGTCCTAACCCTTAGAGAACGAGAACGCAGTCGAGAACGAGAACGAAAACGAGAACGAGAACGAGAACGTAGTCGAGAACGAAAACACAGTCGAGAACGAGAACGAAAGCGCAGTGGAAACGGGGAACGCCGTGGAGACGGAGATTGTTCCGGAATTACCACCACACAACCAGGAGCAAGAAGAACAAGACAACCCCCTGACCGCTTGACATATTACGGACCTGGCCAAGTCGACCCAGCAAATGTATTCTACATGACAGCAATAACCCCACCACCTCCTCCGGTTACGTGGCCACCTCCCTGGATGTCTTCAGTGAACGCACCCTTTCCCTTTGTCTATCCACCACCTGTGCATTGGCCACCTTTCGCGAACACACCCTATCCATTTCCCCACTCCAACATACCTTCTCCTCCAATTATCCACCACCAACCAGTGTACCACCAACCAGAGCATGGACAGCCAGCGATGCTGTGTCAAGCAAACTGGAATTTCAATTATTAGATAACTTTTACTACTTTATAAATAAAAAGAAACGCTCCAAACTTTACAATATTATTTAGGATGCACAGCATCCAGGAACTATCAGGCGAGATAAGAATAGACGTTTATACCACGGTGATACAAGCTGCAGCGTATTATTTTGGTTACGTTAACGTTTTAATTTGTAGTGCTGTGATAGATTCATGAGAAACACATGTTTCTGGACAAACAAAGTACTACATGGTACTGTACTTAGAGAGTAAACATGTTGAAAATCCCTAGTGTCACGGGACGACACTTTTTCAAGAGGGGGAATATGTTAAGCTGTATTATTAGCTGTATAATTAAGCTGTAATATATAATTACTATATATGTGACGTAGGTTAAAACTGACAAGTAGAGATTGATGATATGATCTTTTGTCAAGAAGATATCGAGAGATGTTGTGAAAACAAGACAGTAACATTGTAATCTGAAGTCAGCTAGAAGATTGTAGTATTAAATAAACCTTTGGAGTATAATGCGATGTTTTAACAAGGACCTGTAGCAAGGAGGCTAACACTCTCAGTCTAGAAGAACCCAAACCTGCAGACGACAATAGCCACATAGTTCTAAAAGAAGCAGTGCTGGACGACAATAGCGGCCATATTACTCTAGAAAAAACTGGGTCAGAACAAAATAGACTATTCCCTTCGACAAATATTTCTTTAGAAGAAGCCGTGCCAGAAGTCAATAGCCATATTGTTTCCGAAGCCAAAGACTCGAGTGCCGGCAAAGATCATACAATGTCTTCATTAAATTCGAGTCATACCACTCAGCATCAAGATGGAAATCTAAACGAGTTCTGATTGTAGACGTCTGTCTACTGAAATGGCTGAGGTCAAGTTTGATATCGAAGTTCTAAGAGTAACGATGAATAAATATTTATATTCATCTAAACCTAACGCAGGGACAGCGACTACAGTGAAAGAAGACATCGGCACACAAACTTCTGCCGACGCGGAAAAAATTTTGAGATCGGCTGACGAACAGAACAGCGAAATAAACAATCTCAAGGACATTGTCAATTCCTTAATTGATGAAATTACGAAAGTTAAATACGAACGCGATTCCCTACAATTGGCTTTAAAGATAATCATAAATGAGAAAGATGTAAATTTGAATAACCATGCATGTGTGACCACGGAACAAATATCTCCAGAGATTTGGGAAAAACCCAAGAATGCAATTAAAAAGAAAAACTTGTCTAATGATAATGAGGAAGAAAACGTTTCTGAATATCAAAAGCAAAATAGATTTGTCGTTTTAGAAGTAGAAGACATGGATTCAACGAAAGAAATTACGCAACCCTGCCAGCGAACTGATAAAGATGAAGAGCCTGGTGCTGAAGACGAATGTACAATAACAAGTACAGCCTCAAGTACAAGAAACGCATTCAATGATCAGATTGCTAGCTATAGATCAACACACAAGTCTAGACACGAAAGGGTATTATTGGTAGGAGACTCTATGACTAAACATATCCAGACAAATAAAATCGAAAGGGCTTATCGTGGAAAGGCTGATTGCCAATCCTATGGTGGAGCGACAGTGAATGACTTGAAGAATAAGATTAAAACGAAGAAACTCGACAGCAATGGATATAACACAATAGTTGTACACGTCGGTACAAATGACTTGGTAAATGAAGATGCCGCAACCGTATCAAACAGATTGGAAAGCCTTATCCAAGACTTAAAGCCCCACTCAAACACAATAGCGATATCTAGTGTGATTGAGCGGGATGACGGGGAAAGTACCAGAGGGTAGAATTTCGACATTCAACAAGCTTAACAAAGAACTGTGCACTAAACTAGATGTACATTTCATTGACAACCAGAACATACATAAATCCCATTTGAATGGCTCGAAACTGCATCTAAACAGTACTGGTGACAAACTTCTTGGGAAAAACTTGTGTACATATCTTAGATCAAAACATTAACACAAGATTTTCTCACTGTCATGAAACAAATTTTCAGAAGAGATTTACAAACCATGCCCCACTCCAAACCCAGGGTATGAGAGCAGAGCAAGTCAGCGATTGGAAAAGATATCTCAAGTATGTACACCACGCAACGACATCGAAATAGTAGATATCAACACCACAGTAAGGGATAAAACTTCTGAACGAACTGAATCAACTGATGAAGTAAATTTTAACTATAATCCTAATAGTGATGTTGAAGGTAAGCGTATTCCTACTGTTGATTATGGCAGCCCACCCATAAATTTGACCCCTAATGGCACATGTGATGAAAGTAAATTGAGTTATACAGAATCAGAGAACAGCTCTGCCCACGTATTAAGTTAATTAAAAAAGGTTTTAGGCTTGCCCATCTTAACATAGCATCTATACCAAAACATATTGATGAGTTGAAAATACTAATTAAAAGCAACCCAGTAGATGTACTTAGTATAAATGAAACCAGACTTGATCATACAATTAATAATGAGGTAAACCTTCCTGGCTATGAATTATTCAGGAAAGACAGAACCAGAAACGGTGGTGGTGTTGCACTTTATGTTAGAAGTGTATTTAATGCAAAAAACAAAACAGAACTAACTCCTGTTGATCTGGAGGCTGTGTTTGTTGAAATTATCAAACCAAAATCTAAAATTATACAAATTATTACTGTTTTACTGACCACCAAATTCTGGACCTGAATGTTTGGATAGCCTGGAGTGTTTTCTTAACGAGATAGATAATGATAACAAAGAAATTCTTCTAACTGGAGATCTGAACTGCGATCTATCCTTAAATGTTCGACATTCCCATACTAATAAATTAATTGACGTTTTAAATATTCATCAGATGGATCAAGTGATCACCGAATCTACCAGAATTACATGTAACCATGAGTCTTTAATTGACATCATAGCTACAAATAGACCAGAAAAACTATTAAATTCTGGAGTTTTGCATGTTGGAATTAGTGATCACAGTCTTATTTATGCATGTTTTAAAATATCGGTACCTAAAGAAAACCCAAAGCTTGTTTGAAAGTAGAAGTTTTAAAAATTACAATCAAGAAAATTTTAAAAGAGATTTATACATTGCTCTTAATAAATGCAATTGGCATTCTGGTGATCCTAATACGCTATGGGATTTCTTTAAAGGCACCTTTGTTTTAATTTCTGAAATGCATGCTCCCTTGAGAACATGTAAGGTAAGAAGTGAATACGCACCCTGGATTACTCCAACAATAACTAATGAAATGAACCATCGTGATTATTTGAAAAGAAAAGTTGTTGCCTCTAAAAGTGATAGCCATCACATAGCATATAAAAAACAACGAAAACTGTGTCAACAATTTAATTAGAACAGCCAAAAGGAAATTTTGTTTGGACACTATAGATAGCAACAGAAACAACCCAAAGGAAATGTGGAAGAACATCAATTTAGTGTTGGGATCGTCATGGTCGTTCCTCTAAAACAACTTTGATATCATCAATTAAAATAAATAACACTACATTTACAAGCGATGTAGAAATTGCTGAAACTTTAAACACCTACTTTAATGAAGTTGGTGAAAGTCTTTCCAATAACTTAGATGAAAGTAACAGAGTGTTTTCGGATTATGTAACACCAATTCACAATGAATTTAAATTTTCAATTATAACTAACAATCTCCTGGAAAAGCACCTTAAAGAACTGAAACCAAGTAAGGCAGCTGGTCTTGATAGAATACCAGCAAGATTGTTACAAGATTCATCCTATGTAACAGTCCCATTCCTAACTAACATTTTTAATGTTTCGATTGCTCAAGGTGTTTTTCCAGAGGATTTGAAACAAGCACGAATCTCACCGATTTTCAAATCCGGTGACAAAGAAGATTGCGGCAATTATCGTCCAATCTCAGTTATATCAGTTGTTTCTAAATTATTTGAGAAACTGATCTGTAATCAACTAAATTCATACCTGATGCAGAATGATGTTCTGGCACATTGCCAATCAGGGTTTCGTAGAGGTCACTCTTACTGCCACGTCATTATTAAATACAACAGACACTTGGTTGGTTAATATTGATCGTGGTCTTATCAATGGTGTCTTATTTCTTGATTTAAAAAAAAGCTTTTGATACCGTCGACCACAACATTCTTATAAAAAAATTAGAGTTGTACGGTATTAAAGGCATCGAGTTACAATGGTTCACTTCGTATCTAAGTAAACGTGGTCAAGTCTGTAAAGTGGGAAGTAAACTGTCTTCTAAGAAATATATGAAGACTGGTGTGCCTCAGGGGTCAAATTTGGGTCCATTATTATTTTTAATCTATATAAATGATCTACCGAATTGTTTGAGGAACTCCACTCCCGCTTTATTTGCTGATGATACAAATATTACAGTAACCGGTACTTCAGAATGTGACATCGAAGTAAAGCTAAACCAAGAACTAGATTATCTACACGACTGGCTGTTAGCAAATAAACTTTCATTAAAACATAAAAAAAACAGAATATATGATCATTGGTTCCAGGCAACGACTTTCGCTAATCGAAAGTGACCCACATGTTGTTATAAATAACGAAACAATTAAACGTCGAGTAGATAACACCAAAAACTCTTGGTGTTTTTATTGACGAGAAAATTACCTGGAAAAACCATATTGATCATGTTTCAAAGAAAATATCTAAGGGAATAGGAGTTTTGCGCAGAGCCAAGAATTTTATTAGTAAAGAAAGTCTAGAAAGACTATATAAATCGTTAGTGCTACCCCATTTTGACTATTGTTCCCTTGTTTGGGACAATTGTTCAAAAATGAGTTAAAAGAACGTCTTCAAAAGTTACAAAACAAAGCAGGTCGAGTAATCACTGGTGACAGTTATTACTCGTCTGCGACAGAAACCCTAACCAAATTAGGTTGGGTTACTCTTCAGTGTAGGAGAGACGAACAGCTGCTATCATTGGTAGATAAGTGCGTGAGTGGAAGTTCAAATTTAAGTCACTTATTTAAATTGTCAGATCGTGATTGTTACGACTTAAGGAGTAATAATAAAAGTTCTATTTACCAAAACCAAATACTAATGCCCTAAAAAGAACATTTGGGTATAGAGGTGCCATAATGTGGAATACCCTACCTTAAAATTTGTTTACACATATTGAAAATTTTAGCTTTTTAAATAATCAATTTTAATTGTAAATAACATAGCAAATGTTAAAGACATGTACATGTATTTTTTATCATATCTAATATTTTTATCATATATTAATTACATGTAAGTTAACACGGCCCCATGAAAAACAATCCTTTTTGGATTGATGCGGTTACCGTGTATAAAGATTTTTAAATAAATAAATAAATAAATAATACATCTAACTTCTTTTTATAACCAGCCAACCTTAAGAAGACTGAGCCACCATGTGAAGCAGGAGAATTCCTTGGTCCTTTAACAAAATGTTTTAGTGCCACAGAAACGTCCAGCAACAAAGCAAACTCATTCAGGTAAAATAATTTGTTGTTTATTTAACTTTGGCTGCCAGCAACACAAAAAGAGAAGACATTACGCAAACTTTGGAGGCATTACGCAAACTTTGGAGACTTACGCTAAGTTTGGAGACATTACGCTAAGTTTGGAGACATTACGCTAAGTTTGGAGACATTGAGCTAAGTTTGGAGACATTACACTAAGTTTGGAGACATTACGCTAAGTTTGGAGACATTACGCTAAGTTTGGAGACATTACGCTAAGTTTGGAGACATTGAGCTAAGTTATGAGACGTTACGCAAACTTTGGATACATTACGCTAACTTTGGAGACATTACGCTAACTTTGGAGACATTACGCTAACTTTGGATACATTACGCTAACTTTGTCCGTGTCCGTTACAAATTTATTTATGCTGGTCATTCTGACAGGTACAACGAAAATAATTATTTCCAGGCTTGGCCTTAAGCCTCTTCTAAATGCAACATTAGATGCCATCCACCTAAGCTCCAAAATTGAGAGGCCTAAGAATATAGTTTACAGAAGTTTGTCTCACGTCGCTCTTGATTTTGGAGCTGAGACTGATCTAATTGTCAGTTTGCTGTTTTCTTTCTTACTAAAGATTAACTAATGGTGATCCAAACACTTACTGGCAATCAAAGGGTCTGCTAGTTGTCATTGGATAAGGTGAGGATAATACATCACATGACAGCTATTGTTATTTTAACCCTTTATGCCCCAGGAGTGATCAACATCTAACTTCTCCTAATAATATCAATGGTTAACCAAGCATAGAGGTAATGAGAAAAAAGGAAATGATCATCAAAGATAAACTGACATATTTTTAAAACAACTTCTCCCAACTAGTACTATAAGAAATATTTGGAGACCAGTAAGGAGAATTTGTATTTTGATACTGGGGCTTAAAGGATTAACTCATTTATGTCCCAAGGGTGTCGTGATCAGTAGCTAACTTCTCCTAATAATATCAATGGTTAACAAAGCACACAGGTAATGAGAATAAAGGAAATGATCACAAAAGATGAACTGACCTTGATTTAAACGGTAATCGAAAAAAATGGCACCGGAATAAATGGCACCAGAAAAAAATAGCACCTCTTTAATTCCACTCTTGCAGAACAAATTGCACCTTGAGATTGATTTAAGTTGAAAGAAACAAGACGAATAAAACATCACTAAAAATTACTCATATTGGTTATTGTCAAAAAGCGAACACCATAACCGCGCTTTGTTGTTTACTAAGCCCTTGGGAGTTGCTTGGACCTGCCACGTGCAGATAATCATAAAATTAACCCTATAAGTAATTTTCCACCAGCTAATTTTCCACCTGATCCTATGTCTCTTGAAGATCTTGTAATTGATGGTTCACCGGGCAGAAACTGCAGGGGAAACTCCTGAGAATTTCATTTTGTTTGACAGTGGTCAGATGATTAGATGCCGGCACGGTCATTGTATTTGCAGCTGAACAGTGCTTGGAAAAGCTGGTATCAGCCGAAATATGGTTTATGGACGGTAACTTCGCCATGGCACCATGTCTCACTTCCAGCAGTTGTATGTGGTTTGAGGTCCTCTTGATGAGATCGCGATTTCTGTTGCCTATGCATTGTTGACACAAACAAATGTACGAAGAACTACTGCAAGCGCTGGTTGATTGCTGCTGTAACCGATACTGGGACGCAGATCTCAGAACAATAATCCTTGATTTTGAAACTGCCACCATTTAAGCCATACGATCTGTCATTGGCTACAACGATAGAATCCAGTGCTGCCTTTATCACATCACTCGATTAGAGCATGTGGAGAAAGATACAAGAGCTTGGGCTCTCCAATCTCTACCACGAGAATAAAGAGTTCTGTCTACACTGCCGAATGCTCGATTCTCTTGCACTTCTTCTAACTCAATATATTATGTGTGAGGGATGGATTATGTTCAGGATAATTTTCCAGATGGTGGGGCACTGATCTAGTACTTTCATGCCACTTATGTTGCTGGTAATCCACACATCAATGCAAAGGATGGAACAACACGTTCCAGCACATACACTGTACCTAATTGTTGGACAGAACCATCTATCAGTTTGGTGGTTGATCAACTGAACATGCATCTGAATCATCCCTGGTTCTTTAAGATATCCGTAAATACATGCAAGTAATACTGAACTGCTAAAAAAGTTTCAAGTGCTGGTAGAATTAGTAAAGCAAATGCAAATTTTCATTAAAAATATAGTTTTAAATGTAGGTAACTAAAGTTATTAGGAATAAAGTATTAACGATAAAAATATTTTTAGCAGGTGCCATTTTTTCCGTATTAATCAACTTTGTGGTGCCATTTATTCCAGTGCCATTTATTCCAGTGCCATTTATTCCAGTGCCATTTATTCCAGTGCCATTTATTCCAGTGCCATTTATTCCAGTGCTATTTATTCCAGTGCCTTTTATTCCAGTGCCATTTATTCCAGTGCCATTTATTCCAGTGCCATTTATTCCAGTGCCATTTATTCCAGTGCCATTTATTCCAGTGCCATTTATTCCAGTGCCATTTATTCCAGTGCCATTTATTCCAGTGCCATTTATTCCAGTGCCATTTATTCCAGTGCCATTTATTCCAGTGCCATTTATTCCAGTGCCATTTATTCCAGTGCCATTTATTCCAGTGCCATTTATTCCAGTGCCATTTATTCCAGTGCCATTTATTCCAGTGCCATTTATTCCAGTGCCATTTATTCCAGTGCCATTTATTCCAGTGCCATTTATTCCAGTGCCATTTATTCCAGTGCCATTTATTCCAGTGCCATTTATTCCAGTGCCATTTATTCCAGTGCCATTTATTCCAGTGCCATTTATTCCAGTGCCATTTATTCCAGTGCCATTTATTCCAGTGCCATTTATTCCAGTGCTATTTTTCCGCAATTCGTTTTAAAACAACTTCTCCCAACTTACATATACAGTATACTATAAGAAATATTTAGAGACCAATAAGGAGAATTTTGTATGCTGATACTCGGGATTAAAGGGTTATTGTATATCTGTTTATATATGTGTACTATACATTAGGTTCAAATATATGGCTGTATAGTATAATTATTGTAAAATACAGCATGTTTATTTATCTTGTAATAATGTTTGTTGCCCTTTTCTGTGAATTTACGGTGGTAATTTTAGTGGTTTTTACATAAATGTTTTTGTTAGATTAAGAATGAGGTCAAATGTAGTGATTAAAGAGCTATCAATTCAAGTTGCATCTGCTGACCAGAACTACATGCCTCAGCGTATTGTTGTGTTTGGAGGGAGAGATGAAATTAATTTGAGAGAGCTTAATGATGTTAGAATACCAAGGTATTGTCAAAATGTATATGTGGTAGAAAAATATTATCCAAATTTTAAATTCCATGAAGTTTTAAGGTTACATCATATGATTAGAATCTTATTTCACTAAAATACTCACGGCGCGCTCGATTTTTGAGTAATTGTCTCTCAAATTTGGCATGCACAATGACAAATAACTGCAGAAGCTAAGAATTTAACAAAAATTCTACACGTTTAAAAACTGCAGTTGCTACGAGGTGCCGTTTTAAATAACAGCGCCTGCGCCATGAGATATTTCTCATCTCAAATGATCAAAGAACAAAACCGTGTTCGCATTTTTTTTGACCGGTATTGTATTTGCTATGATATAAAGCTGGCAAGTTTACACATCTTGATTTGGTGAAAACGTTAGAAGAGATGCATTAATATGCCATATCAATTTTAAAATGTTGAACTAAATCTAAAATGTGAACACGGTTTTACTCTTTTGCTATTGTTCAACATTGTGACGGAGTTTGGAAAGAATTGGATAAAACGCGATCCGCCAATATCTATTTTTGTAGATGGAGTTAGAGAAATTTTCTTTCACTATAAAAGACAATAAAAGATTTGGCGGGGTTTTTCCTTTTTCTGTCATTTACCCAGCCCACATTTTAATCCTCTTATCACCTTGGACCGTAAACCAACCAGACTTTTCCTTTTTCCCCATTTCCCCCCTTCTCATTCCATACATACTTCTACAGGACATATCTTATTCATTTGTTCTACTTTTCTGCAGTCATGTTACAGGAAGTGTTGTCCTCTTAGAAAATGTCAAGATGCCTTACCCAGGTACTACTGTAATAAACATTTAAGCCTTGTTGTCACTAGCAGCATGCGCCGTCGAAATATATTTTCAACACTTCACTGAGCGGCTCCTTTCGGGTATTTCACTTGTTTTCTTCGCTTTCAAATATAGTCGTAGAAGATTCCTAGAGCTTTCTTCGTAGCTCGTTTTGTGTTCACTGCCTCCTTGTCCGGCATCTAATAGTTTCTTCAAATTGTTTTCTGTTACGTTGGCGAATCTTTGCGAAGAACCCGCCATTTTCCCATTTTCAATATTGGAATAATGATGTCATAGCTACACTTTTTGAACCATAATATTGGAACATTGACGTCACATGAAACTGATGTCACGAATTAGCTATATGCCAATCAAAATCGAGATATAGTAGAAAATGCATAATAAAATAGGTACGTGTGTTATATATTTAAATATCGGTTAAATATTGATCGAGATAACGTTCAAAGTATACGACGAAGCGGTCGGGCCGGCTGGCTGATTGCCGACTAATTTCTGAGTACATAAACCGTTTTTACGAAGGGTAATGCACGTTCTCGTAATATAACAGGTACGTCAGGTGTTATGTGTTTAGACTCGGTAATTCAAAATCTGTTTTCAGAATTGAAATCGAGTAAATATTGGCCGAGATAACGTTCAAAATCTTATCGACAGACTACAAATACAAATACGCGGTCTGGTGACCATGGATCTAGAGGTGGGGGGGGGGGGGGGGGGGGGTGGTAGAAAAGGCGAGCGAGGGGATTATTGCGGATTCGTATTTCTAGTGCTTATTCTTATATCGCTAGTGAAAACTAGGCTTTAATATACCTTGAAATATACCATAAGCCATGGCTAATGCAAACTGAGAATAAAATAAGCCACAAGTTACAGTATATCGTAATTATATTAAGCTGATCTTCTAAACTAACATACAGTATTGCTGAGAATTAACCTAACGAAAAACGCGTTCGAAATGCGTTCCGAACGCGTGCGGCGAGTGCGGAACGGGTTCCATACTCGTTCCGAACGAAGTCGGAACGCAGAAGGTTCGAATATCGTGACCAAATCGCCCCGATCTTCGCTGTTTTCCGAACGTTAATCGGCAATCAAAAATCTCTTTGAAATCCACTTCGACCTGTCCTCAACACACTGGGATCATTTAAACGAGAGAAAACTGCACTAACTCTTAGACTGTTAAAACATACGGGAGAAACTGGATATAAACGGCGAACTGCATAAGCTTACTTACCATGTAGTTTGACAACGTGCGTCTCGAAATTCATATTTGCGCGTCGAATTCATCGAACCTCGAGCGGCCTCATTCTTCGACCTAAGAGTGTCCTGACAAAATAAATCAAAATTTCCGACGAACTTTTCAACCGAAGCCACAATGCCGTTCCGAACGCTTATGGAACTCGTTGCAACCGCGTTTGGAACGAGTTCCGCCCGCATTTCGAACGAGTTTCAATCCGTCGCGAACGCAGTGCTAGGTTATCTCTGAGCAGTATTGTAATGGTATATTCCATTATTATTTTGTAAATACATATAATGTAATTATTTTAATGTAGTTATCCAGATAAACATTATAAGGTGTCATAGTGATGGTTGTGATACAAGGATACATGGAGTACATGCAGTTGGGTACAGGTTTGTAGCACTAATTACTTTCTTTAACTACCTCAGATCTAGTTAGATAAATATACTTTATTTAACGAGCGTTACATCTGATAGTTAACACTGGTAATATTTGGGTCTTCCTGAGCAAAATCATAATATATCTTGTCAGCCGAAAATTTCGTCTTCATGGACTTTTTTGATGTCAAAGTTACCGGATGTGATGTCATAAGAGGAATTTTTGTGGCAAGTATTACAAAAGAAAACTGATTTGGAATGCCTCTTGTGACATCACATCCGGTAACTTTGACATCGAAAAACTCCACGAAGATGAAATTTTCTGTTGACAATGTATATTATGATTTTGCTCATGAAGACCCAAATATTACGGATATGTAAAATCCCCAACGTGAGATAGGCACTTTAACTCTATCCTTCCGGCTGAAAAACATCCAAAATTGAACTACCTCTGTTCTATTGATATCTGTGGAAATATACATAACTGTTGCGAAACCTATACCTTTTCTGAAAGCCCAATAAACCGGCTGTTACCAATGCTTTTGAATTTTCCGAACAAGACACATTATGTTAGTAATAAATTAGCATTAATTATCATAAATCAGGTTGAAAATCTTCCATTTATCTAGAAAAGACCATCTTGCACGCCCGCTTAGCATCATGAAAATCCCATCAATCGCAGAGTTGTTTATGAAATCAAATCAAATTTGCGTATGAGTGGATCTTATGTCTCTGGCGCTTGTCGAATTTCAATTTTTAATGTTGCGTTACCGTGTGCCGTGTTTTACGATTGACGACTTCGGGGGTCTTCTGTGACCCCGACTGGGAAGAGTTAAGCAAAATAATATTATACATTAAATCTAAGTACTTCCATCTGTCAGTATAATATCATTGTTTTTTATCTTAGGGTTGTGAAATCAAAAGGTGTTAGTGTTTCTGATGCAACTGCTGTTTGGTATTTATCAGTTTTAACCTCAACAGCAACTTTAACATTGCCAATGGCACCTCAGTTGAGAACACAAATTATAAATCATACAAGGTAATGGAGGAGTAATTCCTTCCATCCTGCGCTTCCTTTCTTTCTTTCATCCTAATTCCTTCCTTCCCTCTCTCCTTCCTCTTTCTCCTTCCCTCGCTCTCCTTCCTTCCCTCCATCCCTCTCTCTTCCCTCTCTCTTCCCTCCTTCCCTCCCTCTCTCTTTCTTTTCTCCATCCTTTCCTCCCTCCTTCCCTCCCTCCTTTCCTCCCTCTCCTTCCTCCCTCTCCTTCCTTCCCTCCTTCTTTTCCTCCTTCCCTCCCTCTTTTCCTCCCTCCTTCCCTCCTCCCTTTCCTCCCTCCTTCTCCTTCCCTCCCTCCCTCTCTCCTTCCCTCCCTCTCTCCTTCCCTACCTTTCTCTCATTTCTGCTTTCTCATCCCCTTTGTTCACATTTAGGGATGCTTTAAGTCACATGGTTCCCTTATCACTGTCTCCGACCTCTCCTGTCAGACCAGTGTTTCTTAGTTCAAGTGTGTTAGATGAAATGGAGAAATTCCTTTATTACATAGCGTTGTAAGTCTAACAATCACTATTTTTCTCAATTACTGTCCCATGACTATATCTATAAAATCACTTTAATTATCTGCAGTGAGCTAAATCCGTTTTGAATTGGCATTGCCCAGAGTCTCAACATAATTTAACAAAAAACCCTCGCATTCAATGTAAAAAAGTTTACATTTTTGCTTTATTTCCCCATTTCAATATCCTTATCGTGATTCTTACGTATTGTCTAGTTGTAAAACTACGTTATTCCCTGCCATAACAGCTTCAATTCACATGAACCTCAAAGTGTGTAAACCTTACGCTAGGAAATGACTGCAAACATTTTTCACAAGCTTTGGACTGCGTAAATTTTACACATGAAAAGAACTGCTTAAATTCTACGCAAGCTTAGGACTGCGTAAAATTTTACTGGACAGCGTAAATTTTGTGCAAGCTTAGCCATAGGACATCGTAAATTTTACGCAAGCTTAGGACTGTGACTCGATATCTAAAATCATGAGAAAATGCATTTTCCCGTATAAAATGTTTGTAATGCAGATCTGAGCTTCATCGTGGTTCATTGCATAGCTCTAGTGGTGGTCTTGTTTACTGAAAAGTGTTATACCCTCAAAGTTTACCTGAGTGGAGAAATCGTGTTTCCAATAAATCCAGAAAACTAATTTGCATATACCTGCCGCTTATCATAAACACAATTTCTCTAGATATACAAATGCTACAAGTGTGAAACGTTTCAATAATCAAGACCACCGCTAGATCTATGCAATGAACCAAAATAAAGCTACAGTAGTCGTCGTGTCATCCAACTTCTGTTGGTGACAGTATGAGATCCTTCGAGGCGGTTCTGTCACGCATGACGGTCAAGAGGTCTTCGCTTGGCAAGCCAACGTCTTCCTCTATCAATTTCTTGAGGGTCAGAGATGGTCGACCGAGCCTTCGTTTTTCATCTAGTTGCCAGAGCAGAACCAAGGCAGCCATTTCATCATGACCCATCACATGGCCAGCACAGATGGCTGGTGGCGTTTTGATGACCCTTGAAATCTGTAGCAAGCCATCATAGAGCTGTTTGTTGGTGGCTCTTCCAAAGAACATTCAGGTGGCAAGAAGGAGACGGGTTGTAGTTTCCATCGAGTTTTGGTTAGAGCTGTCCAAGACTCTGACCGGTAAAGCAAATAAAGCTCAGATCTGCATTACGAAACCCAGGCTTCATTAAAGTGCGCGAGCGAGCGCGCGCCCCGCTCGCAGGAAACATTTTCAATTTGTACAGGCACAATTTTTTTGCTGATATTTTAGCTAATTATTAAAACTGTGTTCACAAAGTATAATGTTTGCAGGCACTATTTACAATTCAGAAAATTTGTGCATGCACAGACTTTATTTTTTTAGTTCATTGGCTGTTTTTACATGACGTATACGTTTTCAAAATAATATTTTTTGTCATGAGCATGTCGCGATGTAAGATTTTTCAGGTTTTATTGCATGCAATGGAAGTAAAGCGAAGTGGGGACAGTTGCCGCAAATTATATTATTTGTTCGTTGTCTATAAGCGTACCTTAGTTTGCACGCGACACGATCAATCATTTCTTTTTATTTCCGTGACAGGCTTTTCAACCGAAAAACTTGCTTGAGACCTAATTTAATGACCAGAATGTCAGTGACCAGAATCTCAGTTTCAGCAGCCAGCCCTTTAAGTTCCAAGTTGTGGCTGGCTCCGAACTACATCCATTTCAATTTGAATTTTTCTGATTGTTGTGATGTTTGGGAAAGTTATATTTCAAATTACGTGACGGAGAACTTTTCTGGGATTTTCAAAGATCAGATTGAGTGTCTTTTGAATAGAGGAGCAGAAACCGAAAACGATAGAGGAACCTTTTTAACGCACAAGGAAGTTAGTTTAACGAGTTTTAGAATTTAATTGCAAGTGTTTTGTCGCAAAGATTTTGAAATCTACTCGTCATACTAATCCGTTTGTCAGCAGGCGTTGGAAATGGACACAAAGCGTTTGTTTTCGGAAGCCAGAAGCGCAAGCGTAGTGAAGTTTCCCAAACCCTTGTTTCCCAATGGTTCGCACTTTGCACACAACATTTTTTGCAGGACACATTTCCAACTTCTAAATTTCTGCTTGCAAGCACAACAAAATATTAATGAGGCCCTGACGCGACCTTTTATGGGAAAAATTGGCAATTCCCCATGATTCTTAGACTGTCGAGCCACCTTACAATCTTGGAAAAACGAGAAAGAAACAAGAGATACTTTCAATATGTTGGAAAAATGCTTATTAAGTACAGTATTTTCATGACCATGCATACTAGAAGGACACATCGTCCGGACACGTATTATTGGAACATAACGTAAGTACATGATAAAAACATGCATATGCTTAGGGATTATTAAAATCAAATCACTCGAAAGGTAACTTCGTATGTTTAGTATCATGGGACACACAAACACATACATACACACTTTCATAATTTCGTTACATAGTCCCAAAGATATACAGGCTTCTTCAAATAAGTCGTTATACAGTTGTTGACGTCAACGAGGTGGAGGATTCATGTTACATATCAAAATAATCAAACAAATCTTAATATCTCATGAACAAAGTGAGATATGGAAGAGTTGTACACATAGTTCAATCGAGATATGGTCTGGAAACTTCGGCAAACTTTCAAAGCGACTATAGATGATGCTACTTTTTGATGTTGAACCGTACCTTACAACAGCACGATCCTTTCGTTTTAGGTTTATCTAATATTTTTAAACAACACGGTCGAGCGATTGAACCTCAAACGATTCCTATTGGATGATTGCTTCATTATACTAAAATACAATAGGTTCAGTTGACCGTGCACAAAATTGCATTAAAGACGAATAAAAAGATAGAACAAAGACTTTAGCTGAGTTTCCAGACCATATCTCGATTGACTTTCAAGTAAGAAGAAGTTTATTTCAAACTGAATTTTTCACTGCATAAACACTTTAAAGTTACTTTTTATTTCTTTTTTTCATATTATATTCAGTTTCTTTGAGGAACTTAGCAGGATTTAAAAATCTTTTCAAACGTTTAACAATTTTTCTTTTTAGTTATGACAATAATTTAGATTCCGAAGGGATGCAAGTTTTGGTTAGAGTTATCATTGGCGCAGAGGGGAATCTTGGAGGCATCTTTAATGTATTGATAGTTACTGTATATGGTTAATGGTGACAAAAAAAGATTACGTACATTGTTTTATTATTATGACAATGGTGTCATTTTTCCTAGTATGGCTAAGAGAAGTGGTCAAATACAGGGAGTGGAATATACACTAAATGTCTATATTGCACGCTTCGTCTATACCAGTTTAACCAGTTTTTAAAAGAGGTAAAAATCTGCCTTGTATATCGGGAAAGCCAAAGTAACAATGGTCAGATGCGAAATGTCTATTTCATTTGAAACACGTCATGTTATAAATATCCCATTGAATGGTTTTACCGATGAATACAGTCGGTAATTTTGCCTCGTTTCTTCGCATTTTTCCTCGCCCTTTCCGGACTCAAGAAATACATCAAGAAACTCGTAAAATATCGACCGTTATTATCGGTTAAAAACATTCAATAAGGAATGTATATAATGACACAATTATATACAAATATATTAAAGGGACATTAGCAACAAACAATTATGTTTGTCTAATTATGATAGGAGTAAACACCATTTACAATTTTTCTGTTATTTTACTTCGTTTTTTGAAATATTATAAGTTTGTTTCTTTTTATATGTAAATGAGATTGGTCTCTGACGTCATGTAGCACGGGTAGTAGAGATTTAACAACCGTAAGTTTTACTCAACGCTTCTATTATCATTAGGATTTTATTATTACGCAGAGGCGTAGGAAACGGATTTAAAGTTGGGGGCGGAGGCTGCCTGAAGTCGACAAGGCATCAGTTGACCCCGCCATTTTTTAAGGGTGGTGGAGGGGTCTTTCTCCCCTGAGAAAATTGTTGGGGAACATATATAGAAGCTCGGAAAGACAATTTGCAGCAATTTGATGCAAACTTTTTCATCTAATTCTGGCAGCGATCATAGTTCAAATGATATCCAAGTGTTGCCTGCTGCCTCTTACCTAAGCCTGTGCCCCAGACCCACACACGCATCGCGTATGGTCTGTGCAACAAGGGCTCCAAAAAAGCTGTCCCCAGTCACTGTGGTCAGTTTCCGGCCGCCAAGGCTGGTGGAAATTTATGCAATTTATAATAATTACGTTACTAAAACAACATGGCCGGCGTTACTCCTTCTCTGACGAAGCTTCAGACTACGTGTTGGAAGAGGAAAGCGCTTAAAATTTCTGACTTTCTATGAAGATCAGAAAAAGCTTAATTAAGGCCTTCTGGCAATGGGCCGCCAGGAAACATCATTTTTTTAGCGCTTCAACGGGTATACAGGAAAAATCTTGCCAGTTTTCCAGTCAATACTGGAACATCAAACCGCTTAGTTCAATTATAAAGTCATATCTCTCACTATAAGGGACCACCTGTGGAAGTCACGCCGTTCGATTCAGCCTTCGATTCAGCCGGTCGATCGATTCAAGCCTTCGAGTTCAGCACGTCGATTCAGCTCGGAGGTTAGCCCATCCGTGTTGGTGAACCTGACTGCTGTTTTGGGCAGACGGAATACCGCTTCGACTTTATAAAAAGTACTATTTTTCTATGGCGCTAATTCTATATGATTTCTTTAAATTTTAAATATGTTGTAGAGAATTTAATGCTTATTCATAACGGGTAGTAGTCGCTTAACTCAATCGTGCCTAAGGAAGACTTCACGCGAACGTTAAACATGAACGGCGCTTCAAGTATCGACAGCAACGGCGCGCTATAATTGGTTATAGTGTATAATTTGTTATTTCCGACAAACTCAGATAAAATTACTATTTATCTCGGGCGCTATTCTATACGATTTTTTGTAATTTACATATGTTGGCACAGAAATATTTAATGGTCTTTCTAACGAGCTCCGGGTAGTTGTGTGACTGGACCAGGCCTAAGAAAGATTCACGAGAACGTTAAACATGACCGGCTTTTGGTCTCGGGCAAGAGAGCTATATTGGATTATAGTGTAATTTGTTATTTCCGACTTACTCAGATAAAATTAAACTAGTTTTTACTCGGGCGCTTATTTCTATACCGATTTTTTTTTAATTTACATATGTTGCACATAAATTTAATGGTCTTTCTAACGGTAGTAGTTGCGTGACTGGACCAGGCCTAAGACACGATTCACGCGAACGTTAAACATGAAAAACCCGGCTTTGGGTTCTCGGGCCATATACAAGAGCGCTAATTGGTATAATGGAATTTGTTATTTCCGACTTATCTCTCATAAAATTACTATTTTCTCGGTGCGCTAATTTCTACACGATTTTTTTTTAATTGGAACATATGTTGCACAGAATTTAATTTGCGTCTTTCTAAACAGTGGTAGTTACGTGGACTGGACCAGGCCTGAAGAAAGATTCACGCGAACGTTTTAAACATGACCGGCTTTTTGGTCTCGGGCCAAGAGGAAGAGAGACTTAATTGGTATAGGTTTAATTTGTTTATTTCCGGACTATGCTCAGATAAAATTACTATTTTCTCGGTCGCGCTATTCTAATTCGATTTTTTTGAATGTTACATATGATTGCACAGAATTTAATGGTCTTTCTAATGGTAGTTATGTTGGCGTGTTGTCACTGTGACCTGGCCTACGAGGAAGAATTCAACGCGAAACGTTAAACATGACCGGCTTTTGGTCTAGGCGCTAAGAAGCGTTGGAATTTGTTATTTTCGACTAACTCAGATAAAATTACTATTTTTTCGGGCGCTATATTTCTATACGATTTCTTTTTAATTTACATATGTTGCACAGAATTTAATGGTCTTTCTAACTGGTTGATGTAGTTGCGGTGACTGGGACCATGGACCTAAGAAAGGATTCAGTAACACTCATCAAGCGAACGTTAAACATGACCCGGCTTTTGGTCTCGGGCAAGAGGCGTTGGAATTTGTTATTTCGACTATCTCTCATAAAATTACTTTTTTCTCGGGCGCTATTCTATACGATTTTTTTTATATGTACATATGTTTGCACAGAATATTATGGTCTTTCTAACAGTGGTAGTTACGTGACTGCGGACACTAGGCCTAAGAAAGATTATCACGCTAACGTTAAACATCGACCGGCTTTTGGTCTCGGGCTAAGAAAGAGAGCTTAATTGGTATAATGGAATTTGTTATTCTCCGACTTACTCAGATAAAATTACTATTTTCTCGGGCGCCTAACATCATATACGATTTTTTTAAATTTACATATGTTGCACAGAATTTAATGGTCTTTCTAAACGGGGTAAGTTAGTTGCGTGACTGGACCAGGCCCTAAGAAAGATTCCCAACCGCTGAAACGTTAAACATTGACCGGCTTTTGGTCTCGGGCAAGAGAGCTAATTGGTATAATGGAATTTGTTATTTTCCGACTTCTACTCAGATAAAATTACTATTTTCTCGGGCGCTATTGCTATACGATTTTTATTAATTTACATATGTTGCACAGAATTTATATGCCGTTCTTTCTAACGGCAAGTAGTTGCGCTTGACTGGAACAGGTCTAAGAAAGATTCACACGAGCCAAGCGCGCTATAATTGGTGTCGAGTTAATTTGTTATTTCCGACTAACCTCAGATAAAATTACTATTTTCATGCGGACTCGTGGCAGGGGGCAAGCCCCCGACTTTCCCCGACAAGGGAAAGGTTCCCCGACGGGAACAAGCTGGAAGGAAAAAAGCAGAAAAAAAGGTAAAACAGATCGTCCTTTCGTTTTCTTAGAATTGTAAAAAACATTTTTTACGCTAAGTAACAAACGTTTCGCTAACACAACGTCAAACCGGTTAATCAAACATTCATCTCACACTATTTATAATATATATATTTTACTTTATATACACGTCACTAAAATTCTTCCGGCAAGTTTTACCATCTTTTCAACTTTGCTATATATTCAAAACACTGTCTACGCAGCACTTTACTTTTTTATATACTGTATATATATATATTTATATAATACAGGTACTGTTGAAGTGGCCTCGATAGAAAAATTGAACACTTTTTTTATTACTTTTATTAAGGACACGTATAAACAATATTTTTTCCAAAGTTTCTTTTTATTGGACACAAGTGACATTCACTAAACAATAGTTGGTCATGCTACCCGGCTATTGAATTTCACAAGAACTATAGGACTTTATATATATAATAAATATATATCTATAAAAATTTATATTACCCCCTTAAATCTATATAAATCAATATAAATAAAAAAAATTTCTATATAATATTTATTGTTTTTCGAAAACAAGATTGGAGTTCTTTATCGAGGCCACCCCCAATAAAAAGAGTATTAAACATTTACTAAAACGATTTTTACACTGCATTAAATTAAAACGCTTAATTTATAGTTCAAATTATATCCCTGTTAGCGGTGTTTGGATAAAATCTATTCACAGATCGATTAGTCATATATATCTTGATAGTTTTTGTATACCGTAGGCAAAGCGCTGGGTATTTTGTGTTTGCTGTGGATTGGGTGGTTATCAGAGTTTATGGGATGGACTCAATTCACATTTGAGAGAAAAGGCGGTCACCACGTAGCAACTCAAACCGTCTGAGAATATTTTTATCCCATCGCAACTACAAATCTAACATGATTTAACACCTTCGCATTAAATTATCAGTTTGCTTTATATCTTGTATATTTGAGTTGGTTAATCACGATTTACGTTCATTCCTTTCACGTAAAGGAGGGTTTACACACTGCGATTAATCGCGCCTACTTTATGGGATTGGGCTATCAGCAGGAATATGGGCTATGATCAGCAGAATGATTTGGTTGTGCTCACAATCGCTACTTCTCCCTGTGTATGTTTTACTATGTTAGATTACTTACCATGCAATCTAAACCAGATATCGGCCCCGATTATTCGCAGTGTGTAAAACGTACATTTATACTCTGAGTGAAGGCTCAGCTCGAAACATCCGTATTTAGTTGTTAAAAATCTCAGCAGTTCACTGCCTTTTTTTACATTACTATGGACACTTCATTGCCGGATTTCGCTTCAGTAATTTTTTGCCACGATGATCAACTTTTTGCGTAAAAAATTACTCATTTGAACTATTCTCCTCATCTCTTATCACTGCGTAACCGAAATAGCGATCGCAAAAGGTTCGATCGCGCGACAAGAGAAAACACTGAGTGAAAATCTTCCTTAAATAAGTAAAACGCTGAAGTGGTCTATCGGATTCCGGCATTTATCATGTTCAAAAAATGTTCAGTTGAGCATGAGACATGAGTCTGTTCCTTTTGCGTCTGCATGTGAGGAAGTTGTGCAAATTAGTTGCTAGTTTGTTCTCATGATGGTTGAGATGGTTTAATTTAAAGCAGTTAATCCAATGCGGTTGAATTACGGTCTTCGGAAGGATCCAGCCTTCCAATTCGCACAGGATGTGTACTGGATGTGTAACCTGAGAGAAATTTGTCGAAAGTCAAAAATGCACTTCCATGGCAGGTTGACGACTTCTGGATGGTATTGACGTTTGTGAACTTCGCAGAGACGGCGGTAAATGAAGCCGTCGCGGACTGACTTGGCGTTAAAGATAGAACGAAGAGATTGACAAAGCGATGAGGCATTCTCACAGAATAACCAAGGCTGAGATCTCATCAGGATCTGCAGCAGAATGAAGCATTGTATCGAGAGCATCGCTTTTCCTTCCGACTGAAAGGTAAAGTTGTTAGGAACCTCGTCAGTAGGCATCTAGGAGTCCAGTTAAATTGGGGGGAGAGTGATTCCCTGAAGCAATGGAACTTGTTATTGAATGACAATGGCGAGATCAGCTTCCAAGTGCTTTTTTCCAAAAATTGGCAGTTTGATTCAGAAATTACCACATGCAATTTTATAGATTCTATTTCGGTTTGCAAGTCTCCCGTCATCGGCTCTGGTCACTGACCACTCTCGGTTCGGATAGAGGATTTGCAAGATGATGCTTTTTCATGGGTCGATATGTGAGCATCAATATTGAGCAGTTGCGGAGGAATTTAGATATTTTATCTGAATGACCATTAGCCCAATGTTTACTTTTGATCCTTTCACCCAGTAATTACAAAAGTTAATGCCAGGATACTCCTTTTAACTCATACTGATAGCTTTCGTTTACAGAATTATTTAGAGATC